>CM043322.1:37447060-37904560 GCA_023736055.1 Quercus glauca
TATATACCCCATAAATAATTTTGCTACACAAATTCAACTTTTTAGATGACTAATTGTAATTGATAGCAAGCTTCAAGGATGAGAGCTTTAAGTAGCAAAATTCAGCAGTGAACCTAATATCATATTAATTAATCCTAACACAAACAGAATCCAGGAAAATTTTTTGATAATTGCATCATGGGTATTAAACATATCATAGAAAAAGATTGAAGAAAACAGAAATGATAAAAGTTTCAATCAGTAACAATAGCAACAGGTAGCAAATGACACCCAATCCAAAAAAAAAAAAAAAAAAAAGAAAAAAAGAAAAAGAAAGAAAGAAGCAAAACTCACCAATAGAGATTGGCCATGGGTAGGGTATGGATTGGGTATACCCATACCCTACCCGAAAAGTTTTCCCATGGATACCCGAATATCAATACCCATTAGTATCCATACCCGAATCTTACCCGGATATATTATCCATGGATATCCATACCCTTCTCGAAACCCATTTAATTTATTATTATTTTTTTAAATCCAAAACATTTTAACTTAAAAACTAACCAATAGTTTTATCGCCCCTCCACGTGTATTTTTTCCCACTCTTTGGTCTGTTACTATTTTTGTTAATCTTAACTCCTGTTGAATCTGTCCAGTGACAGTAGCGCCTCAGGATCTCCACATCGTAATCGGCTTGATGAGAACGCTGCTGCTCCGGCGATGGCCACCGACGATCTTATGAACATCGGGCTCGTCATTAATTTCATTCTTCTTGATGATCCGCCTTCGACACCGTTGCTAGAGCCAGTGAATCTTTCCGATAATGGGAAGAATCCTCTTCATTGAAAAAACGGTGATTTTATTCCTTTGTAGTAGCGAAATGAGAAAACTCTAGGCTTTGTTATGGATCCAAACGTCGATGGTCGTTTGCTTCAGAAATTTCCTCTTCTGTACCGCTATGGTGACGTTGTTGCCGGCTTCATCACCATCCTCTCCAACGCTAAACTTCGTTCGAATCCAAACAAGTATGATTGCTTTAATAGGAAATCTCTTCCGTTGAATCTCTCCTCCGAGTAGTTATTGTGATCGCTGCTATTATTGTTGTTGTTGTGGTTTCTCATCGGAGAGTGTGAGTAACAATAAGAGAGTTTTTTTTTTTTTTTTAATACGGGTCGGGTTTGGATAATATCCATACCCTACCCAAACAATTCGGATAATATCCATACCCTACCCGGTTAAGCTCTACCCATGAAGAACCGGGTATTATCCGAACATTTGGATCGGGAAGGGTTGGATAGCCATTACCTAATGGGTATGGCCATCCATACGCACCAATGTATGTAGGCAGATAAGTCAAGATTAGTAACAGTGCTTGATGGTGAAGGTGATGTTGCTGAAGGTGAAGCTAACTTCGCTTCCAAAAAAGCTTCAAAACATTTTAGAACAACAATATATATTAAAATCCATTTAATGCACTAACAAGATATATTAAATACACAAGATATATTAAATTTCAGTTAAAGCACAAGTTAATAAATTTTAAGAACATTACATTTTCCATAATCTTCAAATAGCTCAACATCATCCATGACTTGTCGAAGTGAGATTTGCATTGAAGATTGAAGCCAATTTTGAGTACATATGAGAGATTGTACCATCTCAGGGGCAAGTGAACTACGGAATGGGTCTATTATACGTCCTCTAGTATTAAATGCCAACTCAGAAGCCATAGTAGAAATAGGTATAGCCAACACATCTCGTGCCAGTCGAGATAGTATACTATACTTATTAGTATATTACTTCCACCAAGCCAATATATTAAAGGTTTTGTCATTTCCCCTTTCACTATTCTCCATCAAGTATTTTGCAACCTCATCTACATACCCAACAGATTGTTTTCCTTGCCTAAAGGCCTTGTATTGAGAGATAATAAATCTGTATAGATCATTATCATCATCATCATCATCATCAACACCTTCCATTCTTGATATCTCACTCGTACTTTGTATAGACACATATGATGAATGAGTTGAATTATAATGCTCATACAAGCGTTCCAATACACCTTTCACTAGGTCAGTGATATCCTTAGCAACATTCTCCCTATATAAATTTGATAAACAATAATTCAAATAATCCAACTTCTTTCGAGAATCAAGCATCACAGCAACATACAAAAGCACATTTCCCTTCTTTGATGAATCCTTCCCGCTCCCCCAATACTTGTCAAATTTCTCTTTTATTGTTTTTACCATTGAGTACAAAACATGGTCCTCACTCCTAGAAAATAGATCTATCTTTCTTTTAATCATATATATCTCATCAAAGAAAGCATTTGATGTCACATACAAGGAACCCGAAAACCTCTTTGTGGTATTATAAAAAAGTTTCAAAAACTTAACAAATTTTTTACAAATCTCCCAATCATCCTCATTTGGAGGTCTCCTATTATAGTCCCTATCCCGAAAGTGTAGAATATAATCAAGATCTTCATATTCCATCCGCTTGAATGCATGTTCAAACTTTTCAGCATTTTCCAACATTTTATAGGTGGAGTTCCATCTAGTGGCCACATCCAAACATAGAATATGTTTTGACTCTATTTTCACTTTCTCCACACACCTCTTGAAGGTTTGTAACCTATTTGGATAAGTATTCACATATCTAACCACATGATGCACCCAATAAATTGACTTATTATGATGTTTTAAGCAATCAGTTACAATAAGATTCAGGATGTGAGCACAACACTTCACGTGAACAAATTCATTCCCCAAAATAGTACCTTTCCACATATTAGTAGCTTCTTTCAAGTAACTAATGGCTACGTCATTTGAGGAAGCATTATCCACTGTTAAGGTGAAAATCCCCTCAATATTCCACTCTTCTAAACAAGATTCAACCATTTTTCCAATGGTTTTCCCCTTATGGTTATCAACAATACAAAAATTCAAAATTCTTTTATATAGCTTTGAATCATCATCTACAACATGACAAGTAAGACAAATGTAATTAAAATTTTGTATTGAAGTCCATGTGTAAGGCAAAGCCTACAGCCTCTCAAGGCATTTCTCAACTGATCCTTCTCTTCAAAGTAAATCTGACTCACATCTTTAGCTACCGTGAAGCAAGATGATATATTAAAATTAGGTTGGAAGACATTACAAAACCTTCTAAATCCTTGATTCTCTACAAACCTAAATGGAAGCTCATCCAATATTATCATCTCAGCAAGAACTTTTCTACCCACAGCATTTGTAAAAGTCCTAGGCACTAGATTTTCCTCCTCTACATCCTTGGACAATGGGTCTTGTCCATCATGCAATTCATTAAAAGATATTCAGAACAAATGGGTGTATGGTTTTTTTTAAATTAGATGTCCCATAAATTTTTCTATCAGCCACTCCTTGCTACAATATATACATCTTACCTTAGTTTTACCTTCCTCATCTATAAACTTCTCAAAGTGTCCCCAAGCCAATGATGGTGATTTTCCCTTATTAGGATTAGAAGAAGATATCACCTATGGTGGACGAGGAGGTCTCATAGTTGGTCTTGCAGTGGCAACATCAGGTTGCATAGGCTCCATTGAATCCATGACCTAGTACCACATAAAACAAATCAATCATTAAACAATGCATTCACAAAAGAAAAATGTAGAGATATGACATAATGCTCCAAACTTAGCCAACAGAAAATAAGGATTACCTATAATGCAAGTGGTCCAATCATTCATTTAAAGGCCATCAAGGAGATTATATTCATTTGTTTTTTCAAGAACAGAGTAAGCAAAAATACCAAAACAAGATGATCAAAACCCAAAGCAGATTCTTTTCAATAAGGTTCTTGAAAACCATGAGACCCAATTATTGAAACAATTCAATATGCAAAACCCTGACCTAAACAAAGCCTATTATCTATAAAATCATTTCTTTTCACTTCAGTTTTTAGTCCAATCATCCTCACACAAAAGAGAAAAAAAACATATGTATAAAAATGTAATCATTTGTTTATAGTTCTATTAGAGTAGTAGCAACTATTACAACCAAAGAAAAAAAACCCAAAAAAAAAAAAAAAAAAACTAGATCCAAGAAAATCACATTTGCAATCCACACAACAATTTCATAAACAAATTACAGAAACATCAAACTATAGCTCATCTTCAATATCAGCAAAAATAAAGAATATCCAATTCATATAATCAAACAAAAAACCAAAACGTACAAAAATCCCAAAAGAGAATAGAAGAAAAAAACAATTAAACAGAGCAAAAAAAAAAAAAAAAAAGCAGAGTATTAGCAAGAACATAGTACATATTAGAGTTTACCCAGGACATATCAGAAAATAAAACCCAAAGGATATTCACATCAAAAAATAATTATACCTTAGAATCCAATCTGTTAAAGATTTTGTTGAAACCAAATTGCTAACCTCTTTGAGATAAATAAACCAATGAAAAAAAAAACTCCCAAAATCAAAGACTAAGACAAGGAAATTAAGAAGAAAAAAAAACCCAACAAAGAGAAGGATGAGTGGATGACTCACACACGTAGAAAGAACTCAGTGAGAGAGGAAGAGGAGCACAACTCTTTAGTTAAAAACCTAAAAAAAATCGAAATGGGTCCTTAAAAAAACTAGTTTTGTTGCCTATGAGTACGATTCAAGCCAAACTCACATCACAAAACACAAGAAAATCAAATACATACAGGATATTCACATAAAATAAAACCTAAAATTTGAAAGTATTAAAAACCTAACTAAATTAACAAAGAGAAGGATGACTTACACACGTAGAGATAGAACTGGGTGAGATTGAGACTTGGGAGAGTAGCTGAGAAAGGCGGAGAGAGACCAACAAAAAAAAAAAAAATCGGGTTCAGAAGTAGCATATTTATAAGACTCGACCCAAACTCAAAAATAACCTAAAATTAAGGCCCGAAACCCAACCCGAATATTCTCAGACCCGCCCAAAACCTGTCAGGTCAGGTTAGATTGTTGGGTGGGTCGGGTCCCTTGCTCAGTCATAATTAAAACTCATGAATACATTTCATCTTTACTATCAACTAAAGCCCATATGGAATAAAAATTCATGGCAATATATGGTAACTTTATCTATTTTGTAGGGCTCACAATGAGAAAGCAAAAGGATAGGCCAAAATGGAGAGAACCATTAAGTCAGAGGCCCACCAAAATACTCAGCCATCATAGCCAAGTCCAACATAAAATCTCAGCAAAAATAGCTCATGTGTGCAAACTGACCCAACTGGAGAACCCCCTTTAGTTCTGCTTTCTGCTAGAGAGCACTAGGGATGGCAATTTTTGCCCGACCTACGGGTACCGGGCCTTGCCCGACCCTAATGGGCCGGGTTTTACCTGGTCCGATTAGGAATAGGGTCGGGTATGGGTTTAAAAAAAAAAAAAAAACTCGAAGCGAGTCTGGGTCGGGTTTGGGTTTTATCAAAAATACCCAAGACTCGACCCGAGACCAGGCCCGAAACCCGGCTCGGTTAAAAACCCGGTACCCTAAAATTACAAAAATACCCTATATATATATATATATATTCCTATATTCTAACCTTAATCCCTCATTTCTTCACTCTTCAGCAGCAACTCACGCCGACACTTACACTCCTTCAGTCCTCATTCCTCACCTCAGTCCCTCCCTCAGCTCAGTCCGACACTCCCTCTCCCTTAGCAACTCATTTCGACACTCCCTCACTCCCTCAGTCACGCCTCCCTCGCCTCCTCACCCTCACTCTGAAGCTCAACCCCAACTTTCTCAGCCGTAGGATCAACCGGATCTTTCATTTTAGCTTTCTCGAGCAACAATTGTAGCGTCTTCAAAACCCCATCTTTGCTTTCTTCCTCAGAAACCATTTTCTTATATCCATTCATACTATTCTTTCGAACCCTAACGTACTTTCTCTTCAGCCTTCCTTTCGAAACAACAGAGTTCTTCCTCTCAATCACCATATAACTCGAACCTGAACCTTCTGTCACTGGTTTCGGTGCGATTGGTCGGAATCTTAGCATTTCTCAGCTCACCATCATCATCTTATCTCGCTTCCCAGTACTCCTTAGCCCTAGGCTTGCCACGTGCCACTCTTCTCCACCGTCCATCACTCTCTCTCTCTCTCTGGTGTGTATCTTTAATTTGTGTCTATGTGTCTCTCTCTCTTCTCTCTCTGGTTTTTGTTTTAAAATTTTGGATTTTTTTTTCAGTGTTTCATTAAAATTTGTTTGGAGGTTTTAATTGTGTGGTGGTTCATTGAATTTGTTGTGGGTTTGGAGGTTTTCAATTTTTTAGCTGTGGGTTAGTTTTAAGGTTCAAAAATGATTTCGTGTGTATTTCCTTTTACTTAAATGAATGGTTCTATATTTTGATAGTTTTGAACAATAAATGGTGTTTAAACATTTCTCTGTTTTTTTTTTTTTGGTTGGGCCATGAATTGGGCCCAATCTCTAAGCGGGGCCCGCGGGGCCTGGTTGGGGCGAGTCTGGGCCCCAGGAAAAAACTCGATACCCTAAACGGGCTGGGTCCGAGCCACGGGACTTGTCCTGCGGGTCGGGTTCGGGTATGGAAAAACCCGGCTTGAACTCGACCCGTTGCCATTCCTAGAGAGCACCTCAAGAAGCAACCAAGCTCCCAAACCAAATTAGGAGCTGGCCACCTATCCCATCAGCCTCTCTACCATTGCCAATTCTGACATGAATAGTACTAGAGGGTGGGCTAACACCAAAAGGCTTAAATGCAATAAATACCATTCTTCCTCCCTAAGTTTCAGTTACCACTGGAGGAAGCCATGACCAAATCATCTAAACCCCAGCAAACTAGCTTCTAAAGTACTAAAAATTTCTAAAAACTAATTTATGAACCAAGCCCATGAATTCCAAAAAGGAAAATCTAAGGAAATGTGGTTTGGAGGGCATAAAAAGATCTCCAGCGGAGCTTCCTAAAGTAGGTTAAAAGCTTGACACCCGGGGTGTTAGCTCCTACTCTTTGAAGCTCAAATCTTAGTTGTAGCAACCAAGTTCTAGCCACATGTCTATCTTGATCTTATTGGCTGAGATCAATCTCCAAATTCTAGCACTTAATGACATTACCCAAAAAAGATAAAATACCCAAAAAGAAATCACAATATACACTTAATTTTGTACCCATAATTTAACCTTGGAAGGTAACCAAAATAACCATTCTATGTACCCAAAAATCAAGGTTGCATATTAGACATTAAGTCATTCATCATATATCATTAAAATGATCTTGAGATTCTAACAATCACAACGATATGTTCGGTTTCCAAATCAGACAGTCGGATCGAAAGATATCACAAAATCAAGTTTTAACAATCTGCATGCATTCATTTGGGTGAAACTGATCACGCGCGATTAATTGAAATTAATTTTGATTGGTTAATAATTAAAACTGATTAAATGAATTTTTGTGATTGGTTAAGTATTTTAATTAAAGTGAGATCTGTTGCACCTGATTTAAACAAATAAGCTGATAATAGTTAAAGACTACAGATAATTAGATTTTTGGGATGAGTTTTATGAGGAATATAACTCTAAAATTTGTCCAAATACAGTTTTAGAGTTGAAAAACACTTCAAAAATATGCTAATCAATCTCTAGCATGATTTTTCTTTTCTTTAAGTCTTGATTCCATGATTAGAATACAATTATTATTTGATTCATATACTTGAACAAGTAGATTTAGCGTTGTTCATAACATAAACATAATCTTAGATTATGTTTATTTGTTATTAAAGGTTTCAGATCTGCAATTTTCTCATTAAAAACTCATTCTTTTTATTGTCTAAATCAGATCTGCAGTTTTCTCATTAAAAACTCATTATTTTTCATCTCTAAATTAGATCTGAAATTTTCTCATTAAAAACTCATTCATTTTCATGTCTAAATCAGATCTGCAATGTTCTCATTAATAAACTCATTATTTTTCATATCTAAATCAGATCTAAATTGTTCTTACCAAAACTCATAGATTTTTACATTAGAATCCAGATCTCCACTTTGTCATCAAAACTCTTTTTTATTTATTTTTACATAATTAACCTCATATCTACATATTTTTATTCAAAACATTGCTTTTCACATTAAATATCAGATTTGATTCTTTACATAAAGTAGAATGTAGATCTGAGGTCTCTAAATAACATTTAGCCATAGATATAAGAAAACTAATATAACATGTTGCATTTCATAATCTGTTGCATATCATTGGTCATGGGTATTTAAATGGTCATTTAGAGTCTAGATGACCGGACTTTGTTTGGACAGAATAGGTGCCTAACACCTCCTTCCTATTTTGTAACCTAGCCCCTGAACCTAAGGTTTTGGTTCGTAAAGTAGCGTTTTATCATTTTCTTTTAGTAGATTGTATTAGGACCAAAGTTTTGTATCTTTTTTACTTAGATTGTATTTAGGACCAAAGCGATGTAATACTTTACTCTACCAAATTGTATATGTGTTTCAACAAATGAAATCCGATGTTATTCAATATGTAATCTAGGAGTGCTTAAGTGTTTTTGCTCGCTTACATTAACTTAATAATAATGAGAAAAATATATGATTTTTATCATGTAAACACATTTATTAACTTATCAAATGTTACCACTAGAAGTCTATCATATTCATTGCTAGATCATTTTCCTTTTGTATACTTATTATAATGGGCCCACTTTTATATTAATAAACTATTGTGGAAATGCATTTGGGTTTTGTTGTTGTTCTTGATGAGATGCAACCTATATAGCTAAGGATGAACCCATGCCATCACATGATACCGAAAGCCTTTGGGCCATGTCTTGAAGCCCAATGTTGAGTCTTGGATTTGACCTCCCTAAATATTTATACTGAGGGGATAATAATAATGGAGGAAATGCATAATTTTTATTATGCGAATACACTTATTAATTTGTCAAACATCTACTACTAGACTATTTTTTAAGCACTTATTGTGGTGGACTATCCTTTGTGCTAGCTTATCTTTGCAAGAAGTATTTTTGAGGTCTGATCATGATTTTTGTTGGATGCAATCCGGACGTTGAGCAAAAATGAGTCTTTCACACTTCATCGATAGCCTTTGGGCTATACTTTAAGCCCAAAGTGGAGTCTCAGTCTTGGCTTCCCAAATATCATATTGGCAATGAACACCACCCCCCCACCCCCCCCCCCCCCCCCCCCCCCCCCGCGGCGAGACACTACTTATGTCAGTTATGTAGTGTGCTGCATATATGCTTAAATGGTCCTTGAAGCCTAATTACCAAAAATCAGTAATCACATACACACACACACAAATTTTTTTTTATATAAATATGATTAAATATGAGTGTGTGATCTTCGTTTTATAATGAATGTTTTCTATCATTTGATTAACACGTCAATTAGTTTTTGAGGGTAAATAGGATTGAAATTCAAGTCCCTTATTCAAGGGACAAGAAACATTACCATTTGAGCTAACTTGAACCAACAAAAAATAGACCATTGTGATTAAAAGGCTTTTGTAGTAAGTTTCCTTCCTATCATGGCATATTAATAAAATGTTTGATGTGTACATTGAGTATTTGCGTTAGTACGCTAATAGAAAAATGTGTCAAATTTACACATTTAACCCCGGAAATACCCATATTAGTCAAGTTAAAGATGTGTAAATTTGCAAAATTACTAAATGAAATGTGTAAATATACACATTTACTGTAGCTTTGTATATCATTATTTTTTTTAAAAAAAAAATTCTCTCACCTCATCAAATTCCTCTCTCTCTCTCTCTCTCTCTCTCTCTCTCTCTATATATATATATATATGTGTGTGTGTGTGTGTGTGAAGATAATAATAAAAAAAAGAATGAAAAATGATTATTTAAATAAAATAGAATGTTTGAATAGATAATCTGATGTATGTATTTTTGAAAAGTGGTTGTGTAAAATAGAAAAAAGTAGGTCCTTATCAATGCTGGCTCTAGGAATTTTTTCTAGAGTGGTCATTAAGAAATTTAAATTATACAAAATCTAATAAAAAGATAACTTCATATATTGACAAAAAAAAAAAAAAACATGCAAATACATAAAGTTTTGCAATTTCCTTCTACAAGTTTTCTAATTTTGAAATCGTTGCATGGTAGTCTCATTATCAATGTTTGCAAACTACACATCTTTCAAATTTTTAGTTTAATAAAAAAAGTTTTGGGCATTTTCTTTTTATTTGTAAGGTCCTAATATATTGCTAAGGGAACCAAAATTTAAGGATAAAGTTTGACTACAAACTTAGTTGTAGCCTAAGAGTTAAGACTACAACTCTCACTAAAATAATTAAGATGGCTACAAATTTTGAAAATTTAACTTTTGAATTGCATGTTTTTATATTCTTAAAACATATGTCAAATTTCATATCAAACGAATGTTATTTACTATTAAATCCATAATTTTTTTTTTTTTTTATGTATAATTTTAAACTAAGAAATCTCAAAATTTTAGAATCAGGATTTTTCGGTTAGTTGTATTTAGTGGGTTATTACTTATATTAGTAGAGGGTTCCAAAATTCTAAAAGTTAGGAATTTTTTTTTCTCTCGAAATTGTAAAAAAAAAAAAAAAAGCTCTGGAGAAAGATTTGGCGGCTACAAGTTCTGAATAAAGTCAGATCTTTTGCATGGCCAGCAAGCAAAAACATCCTCCCAACCAAGGTCAATTTGTGCCACAGGAAAGTGTTAGATAACCAAACCTGTGAGGCACGTGTTGCTGAAGCAGAGTGGAGGGCATGTGTTCTGGGATTGCATCACAGCTCGGGAAGCTTGGAAAGTCATAGGAATCTCATTTGATGCTCACGGTTTGTCCTTTCCTGAATTTGCCAACTTCATGTGGTATTTGATGCACGTTAGGCACTTCGGGGATGAAATACTTGAGCTGATTATCATGGTGGCTTGGTGCTTATGGTTTAGTCGCAATGAATATCGCCAAGGTCGAGCTCAGCTTCAGAGTTCAGTGATAGTTCAGAAGGCCAAGTTCTTGTTAGAGGAGTTTCAAATTGCCAATTTTAAATTGCCACATCTTTCATCTATGGAGGAAGCAACTTGGATTCCTCCCGCTCCCCCCTGGTACAAGATTAATGTCGAAGGTGCCTCATTCTCCACAACCCATTGCTCTGGAGTCGGAATAGTCATCAGGGATAATGCAGGGAGGGTCACGGCTGCCATGAGCATGAAGATACCTTGTCCACTGGGACCGTTGGAAAGCGAAGCAAAGGCAATGGGGGAGGGGGTGATTTTTGCATGGGATGTGGGAGTTCATGAGGTCTTGTTTGAATGTGACTTCCTGATTGTAGTCGAAGCCTTGAACGGGACTTGTGAAGCTCCAGTGACTATAAGCAATATTATTGATGGCATTCGACATCGGATGAATGACTTCAAAGATGCAAAGATAGTACATGTTAGAAGACAAAGGAATCATCCGACACATCTCATAGCACAATATGCTGAGAACGTTGATGGTTGTGATACATGGATTGAGGAAAATTATAAGTTTTGATTCAAGATATATTATTTTTATCCTCTTCTTAATAAAATTATAAGTTTCTTATAAAAAATAAAAAATAAAATTGTATAAGCATATGAATTTGACGGTACTTTCGACATAAAAAAGTACTAAAATCCAAACAGAAGAAATCTCTTATAACTATAACCAGATGTTTTAGGGGCTGTTTGGATCATCAATTTCCATAACTCATAAATCTATTTCCATAACTCATAACTCAAAAACGGTGGGACCCATAGCAAGAAGTCCGTTTGGGAGCACCATAACTTTGTTTCCAGTTTTTTGTTTCCATCACTCAATTTTCTGATTTTTGAGTTATGAGTTATGGAAACTGAAAACACATTTTAGGTGTTTTCACTTTCTATAACTCATAACTCAATGGCATTTTTGTAATTAAACACACATGGGAACCCACTAGTCATAACTCAGTCGCACCTTTTGACCAATCTACCTTTTTTTTTTGATCAGCTTGTCTTCTTCAGTTCTTCCTTTTTTCTTTTTTCTTTTTTCCTTCTTCTTTCACTAGGTTCGGTGATCTGGGTTTTTTTTTTCTCACTAGGTTCAGGTGATCTGGGTTTTTTTTTTTTTTTTTTTTCTTCTTCTTCTTTCACTGGGTTCAGTGATCTGGGTTTCCTTTTTTTTTTTTTTTTTTTTTTTTTTTTTTTTCACTGGGTTCGGGTGATTTGGGTATTGGGGGGGAAAAAAAAAAAAAGCTGCACCTAGTGATAGGCATGAGACCCACAAACCGTGTGAAAAATATTAAGTGATAGTGCCAAACGGGTGTGGTATTTTTTTTTTTCCTGATCAGCTCGTCTTCTTCAGTTCTTCCTTTTTTTTTTTTTTTCTTTCTATAACTCATAACTCAATGACATTTTTGTAATTAAACATACATGGGGACCCATTAGTCATAACTCAGCCGCACCTTTTGACCAATCTACCTTTTTTTTTTATTAGCTCGTCTTCTTCAATTCTTCCTTTTTTCTTTTCTTCTTTTTTCCTTCTTCTTTCACTAGGTTCGGGTGATCTAGGTTTTTTTTTTTTTTTTTCACTGGGTTAGGGTTTCTGGGTTTCAGCTTTTTTTTTTTCTTCTTCTTCTTCTTTCACTGGGTTCGGTGATCTGGGTTTCCTTTTTTTTTTTTTTTTTTTTTCCCTTTCTTCTTTCACTGGGTTCGGGTGATCTGGGTACTGGGGGGGGGAAAAAAAAAAGCTGCACCTAGTGACAGGTATGAGACCCACAAACTGTGTGAAAAATATTGAGTGATGGTGCCAAACGGGTGTGGTATTTTTTTTTCTCTGATCAGCTCGTCTTCTTCAGTTCTTCCTGTTTTCTTTTTCTTTTTTTCCTTCTTCTTTCACTGGGTTCGGGTCTCTGGGTTTCTTTTTCTTTTTTTTCTTTTTTTTTTTCACCAGGTTTGTTGATCTAGGTTTCTTTCTTTCTTTTCACTAGGTTCGGGTGATCTGGGTTTCTTTTTTTCCTTTCTTCTTTCACTGGATTCGGGTTTTCGAGTTTCAACTTTTTTTTTTTCTTCTTCTTCTTCTTTCACTAGGTTCGGTGATCTAGGTTTCCTTTTTTTTTTTTTCCCCTTTCTTCTTTCACTGGGTTCAGGTGATCTGGGTTTTGTTTTTTTTTTTTTTTTTTTTTTCTCATTGGGTTTGGGTGATCTGAGTACTGGGAAAAAAAAAAAAAATTGCACCTAGTGACAAGTATGGGACCCACAAACCGTGTGAAAAATATTGAGTGATGGCAAGTGAGTGATGGTGCCAAACGGGTGTAGTATTTTAAAGTGATGAGTGATGAAAATTGAGTGACGGAAATTGAGTGATAAAAAAAAGTGATCCAAACAGCCTCTTAAATAGTAGTTAAATCAAATGTTTGAATGATTTTTTTTTTTTTAAAGATTTAATTAACTAAAAAAGAGCATGTGCAGTGCTCACCTGCGACTGACCGATACTATAACGGTATAAAAAGTCAACACATTTTTAAACATTAAGGGCCTGTGCGGTTTGTGGATTTAGATCCTCTCCATTTCTATTTGAAATGGAAAGTGTCCAGTTAAGGGTTAGGATTTGCCTAAAAACAATAAAAGGCCTAGAACATTCCACCTCATTTAAAAGCTTTAACCTAACCAAATTGCAAACTCAAATTTTGTAACCAGAGTTAACTCTTGTCCAAAACCCAAAAAAGCGGGGAAAATAGTTAATTAATTTTATTTTTATAACTATCTAGTTAGTAGTTAAGGTTTTGAAACTATATTTTTTTCTAGCATTTCGAGTCTCTTAGACTCAATTTAGGGTCTATAAATCGAGTTTTTGGGACTCGATTTTTACGAGTTGTCCACTTCTGATGTGTCATTTTTTCCACGTGGTGAGTACGTGGAAATCGAGCCTCTAATACTCGATTTACAAAGCAAAAGAAAAAAAAAATTTAAGTTTCAAATCTCTCAGCCATTCCTAGAAATACCAACAAACAAACAACAACAACAACAACAAAAAAAAAAAAAAAAAAATCCAAGAACCGCACTCCAGCCCAATCCTAGATCAGATAGGAGGCAGCAGAGCGGCGAGGGGCGCGCGGCCTGGCCACGCAGCCCAGGCCAGATCAGATCAGATCTGATCAGACCCAGATTAGATCAGGCCGCGCGGCCTGGCCTGGGCTGCGCGGGTCGTCTTCGTTTCTTCTGCTTCTTCTCTCTCTCTCTCTCTCTCTCTCTCTCTTTCTTTCTTTTTGCGTTTTCTACGTTTTTGTTGTTTCTGAGTTGGTGGGAATATAAATGGGTTATAAATCGAGTCTTAGAGACTCGATTTCCACGTAGTCATCACGTGGAAAAAATGACACATCAACCCATGAAAATCGAGACCCAAAAACTCGATTTATAGACCCTAAATCGAGTCTAAGAAACTCGAAATGCTAGAAAAAAATATAGTTTGTAAACCTTACCTACTAACTATATACTTAGGATTTTATGGTTATTTACCAATTTCGTTCCAAAAAAGCCACCCCAGGTTCACAGCAAGGCAGCAACCATATCCTCAGGTTCAGATCCTTTCAATCTCAACCCCGAGTTGGCTTGCTCTAAATTTTCAGTTTTATTATTCTTTTAAATTGATAGAATAATCACTACTTTTAATTCCATTTTTTGACAAAAAAAAAGGGCCCAATTATAGTTACTGGAATCTGAAAATATTGTTGGAAATGGAATGATCAAGACCATGATTTACACTTCATGTGGAGAAACAATGGCATGGGGTTTGGAAATATGAGTTTGTAAACCATTCTAGGAATCAAGATAGAGGAATAGCTTCAGTGCTCATAATTTTGGAAATTTGTTTCTGTGAAAAGTGGAACTTTTTGATAGATATTCTTTAGCTCATCTTGTTCGTCAATAACCTCTTTCAATAGGGAGAGCATTGAAATTTCATCCTTGACATCTCTCTTTTCAGCGTTCGACTCAGAATCATCAAGGTAGTGCTGATAGAAATATGAAATAAAGCCCCAAATAGCCAACAAAATGGAAATCGCCTTTACCCCATTCATTTTTTCATGGAAGAAGATTACGGCTAGAACTGGAATAACAGGCAAACCCAACACACTTATGACATTGGAGAACAGGGAAGACACTTGTTGAGATTGAAAGGATCTGAACCTGAGGATATGGTTGCTACCTTGCTGGGAACCTGGGGTGGCTTTTTTGGGTTTTGAACAAGAGCTAACTCTAGTTACAAAATTTGAGCTTGCTATTTGGTTAGGTTAAAGGTTTTAAATGAGGTGGAATGTTCTAGGCCTTTGATTGTTTTTAGGCAGATCCTAACCCTTAACTGGACACTCTCCATTTCAAATAGAAATGGAGAGGATCCGGATCCGCGGTTTGTCCACTGCCGCCTCCCAAAAAGCTGAATCATGGGGTTTCAACTTACAACTTTCAATTACAATTAGGCATAAAATATTAATATTTAAAGGACATTTAGCCATTTTAATTTTAAGTTATTTTTTTTCCTTATACACATTTTAAGTAGGGGGAGGGGATAGAAATACTCGGTTAGATCTCAATTTTCAAAATGATTTTTTTTTTACACAATATATGTTTTATGCTCTATCAGTAATTACAACTAAAATATACTTCTTTCTTAAAAAAAAAAAAAAAAAAAAAAAAAAAAAAAAAAAAAAAAAAAAAAAAAAAAAAACCCTTTTGACCCTTTCATACCTACTATAATCATAATTCTCGGGCAACCTTAGACCATTGTTCACTGTATTAGACCCCTCCCTAATAAAAATCTTGACGCTTTTGATAAACCTCCACCAGCACATGCCACCGCTACCGACAACCACACCAGCCAAATTTGTGATCTTCTTGCGCATCCTAAAGAAAAGTAAGTACCATAACAAAGCAAATGAAAGTACTCTATAAACTTACAATTAATTGATAACGAGATGGTGAGTAAGAGAGTGTAAGGGACGCAATTTGATTAAGAAATGAGGAAACCAAACGTTTGATTGAGAAGATGGTGGGAGTGACGGTGGGATTCTAAATCGATAACCAAAATTAGATAGAGAAGAAAATTCTTTCCACCCTAGCTGCTACTCTTGGATTGATTTTCACCCATTTGATATGACCAACTTTATTTACTTTTTTTCTTTTCTTTTATGCCACAGTCTACTATGATGTCATTTTTAGATTTACACCTTTTTTTATTCTTCGAAGCATTTGGTGACATTCCTTAATAAGTAAGCATATGTTTTTGAGACTACTTAACAGATAAATGGCAAGACATTTTTGAAAATGAAACCTAGCATTAAGAATCAAAATGTAAAATTTGAAATTTTAAGGATCAAAATGATAGAGAAGAAAATTCTTTCCACCCTAGCTGCTACTCTTGGATTGATTTTCACCCATTTGATATGACCAACTTTATTTACTTTTTTTCTTTTCTTTTATGCCACAGTCTACTATGATGTCATTTTTAGATTTACACCTTTTTTTATTCTTCGAAGCATTTGGTGACATTCCTTAATAAGTAAGCATATGTTTTTGAGACTACTTAACAGATAAATGGCAAGACATTTTTGAAAATGAAACCTAGCATTAAGAATCAAAATGTAAAATTTGAAATTTTAAGGATCAAAATGAAAATAATCCGTATTAAGGTTAAAACTTAAAATTATATTTAAGTTAATAATTATCTACCATATATATATATATATATATTAATACAGTCTGAAACTGGGATGGCATGATAATGGGGTTGAGACAAGCTCAAGGCTGAAGCCCAATATAAATTGATATTAGTCTCTACCCACTTGAGCTAATCGGGCTTTGATTCTCAGTAGGTATATGGATGGGCCAATTCCAATTCTATACCAATCTGCTCGTGACTTGTTAATCGATATTTATGTTTTGCATTGAAATAAAATAGATTTCTTTCACCATATTGTACTCACTGGCCTGGTATACCTTCTAAAGTTTACAGTACACATGAGCATCGCGGTATGTTAAAGATGCCATTTACAAAATAATAAGACATATGAACATCTTATGATTTGTCATGTTATGCTTATTGATGCCTAATGCTCATGAAAATATCAAATGTTACTGATTATTCACAGTAGGTAAACCATGCAAAGGTAGATTTATTTATTTTTTCCATCAATGGTTCATTACGTAGGTGAATTACCGAGAACTACAAATAATTTTCTCTCTTCCCAAAGTGTTAAAACTACAGGTGGCAGTGCTGATCATCATAACAGAATTGGTGAGCTAAGGTGAATGAGACAAGCAGCAGCAAGTGCAGCACCTGATGAGCAAAGGTGCGCAGGACAAGCAACAAGGATAGCATCAGAGCCTACCTGGGTTAGCTCAGACCTTCCAGAAGTAATTGAAGAAGTTCCTTATCATGAGCTATTCATCCAGAGCTTTGAGGAGTTAGTTCCACGAAAGTAGGCAGTTAAAGAGTTTGTTATTTCTGAATGCCACATGTACAGTTTATAATGATGCCGAAAAATCGTTAGCAAGCCACACGGTCCTCACATGCTCCTGACAAGATCCTACACAACACAAAAGCTGAAGACCTAAAGAGGAGTACTGGTGTGGTACCGGCCAAATACCCTCCGACGGTCAAGTTAGAAAAATCTCTTGTTTACAACTCTAAAGTACCAGAGCTGGGGTGAATTATCTGTACCATGGTTTGTAAAGGTATTGGGGCTTTTATAGCGATAGAGGGTTGATATCTCTTCCTTGGTTTGGAAGTCTTTTCCTTATAGGAATCCTTATAAACGTATATTGTGAAATCCTTTCCTTGTAGGAGACTAACACTGAGCGTGGGGCACAATATATTTCCTTATACACGTATGCGTGGTGGCCAAGTCAAGATTATGTTAGAACCGTCAGTCTCCTGTATCTCCTTCAGCTTAGTGGCGTCAGCTTTCCATCCTGCCCAAGTTGACCTCGTCAGCTTAAAGCTGTAGACTTCCTACTATTGATGGACTCAAGTAAAGCTGACAGGTTTGTTTGGAACGTCGCTCTACGCCTTCCCGTTAGTGAGTGTATACTTACAATTTTACTCTTATCACGTGGAGATCAAGCAAGGCCATGTCAGATCCAACGGAGGTTTGCTTACCCTCTTCAGCTTGTTCTCGTCAGCTTCCGGTGTCGTCACCAATGTAGGGTCGTTAGCCTCGGTATGAAGCTGTAGATTCTATGATGTAGTCGTTTGCAATAAGCAATGCCGACGAGATTATTGTGTCTGTTGCCTTTTCTTTCGTCATGGTTTTAACTACAAAATTATCCTTATCAGTTTAGATGGTTCTAGTAACAGTTTTAGCGCTAGATTAGGAAGTTAGTTATTTTGCTTGGTTTGAGCTATATATAAGTAGGATTAGGCTATGTATTTCAATTCCATTGATTGTAAGACTCTTTTCTTGATCAACAAAATTCTCTCAGTTTTATTTAGATTCCTCTAAGAATTTTACACAAAGTAACCTCCCATAAACACATAAGAAAATTAAGGAACTATTATATGTTAATGTGCAAAATATAAAAAATAAAAAGTCCATAGAAAATTTTTTAACCTAATTTTGATATTCGCTGAATATGAGTTGAGTGTTGTGATAATTATAAGATATATCGTGCTCAACTTAGAAATTTTTTTATATATAAATGAAAAAAATTTATATATATTCGTTTATTTAACAAACAAATCAAGCTTAATTCTAAGTGTTTTTGGACTAAGCTTAATCATGAATTTAGATATAATTATTAAAAAAATCAAGTTCAAGTATAAGAATATGTTATTGAACAAAATTGTGAGTATGAACTTGATTTATTAAATGTTTAACAAACAGTTACGGAAAAAAAGAATTTTTTTTTTAAAGAAATATTTAAGGGAACAATAAATCGGTGAGAATATCCTTGAGATAAAAATAGTCTAAATAATAACAGTAATAGTAAACACCGAAACGATTTGAGGAGTCCACACTTTTTTTTGGCACCTACTATGTGATAAAGAAATGGTAGTTGTCTGTCGCGGCTAGATATGATCTAAATTTGATGGTGAACATACCCAGTCCGTGATAATATTTGTTGTGCCATAATGGGTGGTCCGTAATCCGGCTTCTGTTGCCTGTGGAGCTTTAATATCAACTGAGGTTGGCCTAATTTATCTGGCAAAAGAGTAGCAGCACCTTAACTTTAAGAAGTTGGATTTTCTATTTTTCCTCTTCACTCTCGTATATTTTCCACATCCAATTATCTATTTTCTCTCTCCATTCTATTAAACTACTATTTTTTATTTCCATGCTTCTCTCTTTCTTAACTAAAAACAAAAACATTCACTGCAAATCTCAAACCAAAACTAGAACGGTAAACTAACAAACCGAACTTTGTTGAGTAGTGAGTGTTCAAGCTTGAATTGAGTTTGAACCAAGCCTATAAATGACATTCAAGCTTGAGTTCATCAAAAAGTCTAAAAGCTGAAGCTCGGTTTAATTCATTAGTCAAGCCGAGCTCAAGTTCAATATCAAGCTTTTGAACTTGAAATCCAACACAAGTACATTATCAAATTCATATAAAGTCTATATGCCTTGAATGAGTAAATCATAATTCTCAATTACTTAAAAAGTTTAAGCAGGATATGAGTTTAATTGTTAATTTTCAAGCTCACAAAAAGAGTTTAGACTCAACTTGCTTTGCATCGAACCCTAATGTTCATGAATCTGTTTGTAAACAATTTTATTTTTTGCTTGGACTTTGGCTCATTTATTAAACAAGCCTAAAATTAAAACTTCCACTTGACTTATTTATAAGCAAAGAAACATAAATGAGCGTTTTATCGATCTAAGCTCTAACTATTTATCATCAACTTAGTTCATTTGCTGTAAGAGCCAAAATCATTACAATTTACAAAAGTCACCATAAAGCCAAAAATCTCATTCTTAAACATTAATAGCTCCGCCCCTACCAAACTTGGCTGTCTCAAATTCTCAATAATGAGAAAATCAACCGCCCCCACTATCGTCAAACTCGTCATGATTGTGGTCATGAAACGTCCACTGTAATATTGGATTTTTTTTTTTTTTTTTTCAAGTTTGTAAGCAAAATTTTAATTGGACTAGCCAGATGGAGATGGCTAGTCCAATGCTAATACCCAAAGCACTTAAAAAAAAAAAAAAAAAAGGGAAAGCGACAACCTTAACCAAACACATTATGATACTTTTTTTATTTTTTTATCATTGAACATGTCACTTTTTGTGGAAGTTATCCCCTCGACCTCGAGTATTGTTAAAGTAATCGAACTAATTAACAGAAACTTTCAAAAGTCCCTTCGAAGAAAACCACCATGATGTGGGATTATTTTGTTTTACAACAGAAAGGGACATCTTGCTCATCTTATTATGCAGTACATAAAGTAATATCAATATGCCACTTTCAAATATTCTGTATCAATGAGGGAGATAACACAGGAACCATGTTCCATAGAACATCATAAACTACAATATTCCTTCCCCCCTCAAAAATATAATAATTATAGATCCAACCTGCTTATAAATTATAAATCAAACAGAATGCATTTTGAATAATGGTAAATCACATTCTAAAACATAAATTCCAAAACAAATATGTTCAAAAAATGGTTTCATATCAAAGCAAATGAACCAAATCCAAATATACCCCCCTTAATAAAAATGAATTGATTCAACAAATCCTCCCTCACAAGAACAAGACCAGAACACCTGAAAGTGCCAAAACCAACTGACTCCAAATCCCCCAGCTGATCATTTTATATGAAGAATTGCTTGGTGAAGATGTTGTAGATGCCTTGCCTCCACTGGTTGTCCCAGATGGAGTATCTGCAGCAGGTGCAATGTCTGGAGATGGTGCTGGAGCCGGGGTTGGAGGGATGTCAGTGCCAAAGATTGCCTCAGGGAGGAGGACCTTATCAACTTGGTAAATTGCAACAGGGTCAGTGGAATGCACACTACTGCTCACCTTGGTGTTTGACCATCCTGAACTAATTTTTGCTACCCCGGATACGTCGGTGAAGTTCAATGTGTATTGCCCACCAGCAAAGGTAGGTACGGGACTCAATTGGGTAAGGTTCTTGAAGTCAGCTAAGCTGTAGAAATGGGGCAAGCCATGGAAGAGCAAGAGTGACTTGAGCTGGTCTTGAGTGAGATTGGATAGAGAAGGCTTCTTAAGAGATGAGAAGGCACTGTCTGTTGGTACAAATATGGTAACACCTTCCTGAGTGTTGTTGGCCTGGTTTTGGAAGGTATCTATGACTTTGGTGGACTGCAGGTAGGTAAGGAAGGTTTGGAATGGACCAGCCACAGTGAGCAAATCTGTGAGGTTGACATACTCTGGTGCTGGTGCTGGTGCTGGGCTTGGGATTGGGGTTGGGCTTATTGAGGGAGATTTAGCAGTCTGAGCATAAGCTGTTGAAGTACACAGAAGAAACAGGGCACTGCAGACAGTAAAAATCATTGGAGATTCCATTTTTTTCATAGATCTTATCTTGCTTCCTAATGTGACCGGACTCTCCAAATTCCTGCAGTAATTAAAACCAATGGGTAAATGGATCTTAGCCTATTAGCACAAAACCAGTGGTCCAAATTCATTTAAACCACAATGTGAGTTAAAATTCTTCCAAATTCACTCCAGGATCAAAACCCCATTTCCAAAACCAGATTAAAAAAAAAAAAAAAAAAACCCCGACTTTATTAGGAGAAATATACTCCACACAAAAAACCAAACTCAAGAGACCACTACAGGAACCAGAAAAGCCCAGATGCAAAAAAAGCATCACTAGTAAGCGAATTCCAGATCTTAATCAGCTCATCAAGAAATTTTAGTACTAACAAGAAGGGGAAAAAAATGATAGAATGATAATAAAAGCAGCAGAGGAAGCTCATAAAGAGTAAAAGAAAGCTCAAATGAAGGTCTAAGAAGGTACATTAAAATTAAATCAGATAGAAAAGGATGCAATGACAGCTGAAATTGGAATGTGGAGACAATGGACACATGAATTGCAATCAAAGATCTATTGATAAGTGAGCCATTTTCTTGTATGGGAACACTCCTACAAAATACCAGACTAGCTATTCCCAGAAGATCAAATATCACTTTCAAGAACTTGGATCAAAGTCCCATTTCAGTGTATATTACATTTCCTTATCTTTTCTTTTCCCTGAAAAATATGCATGTATACACTAGAAGTTTTCTCAGTAAAACAAGTCAACAAATATTTTGAAACAACAAGTGAAGTTCACAGCCACAAAATGTAAGATCTAGATCGGCTCAGAATATCACCCATAAATATAAAAACATACCCATTATAAAAAACATATATATAAGGCAATAAATTAGTAAAACTGAAAATGTTAATTGAGAGACATAAGACATGAAACTGAAAGAACCATAACAAAGAGGTGCAATGAGAGCATAGATGGAGGGAGGGACACTGACCTGACCAAGAGGAATTCAGAGAGAGAGAGAGAGAGAGAGAGGTGGTAGTAGTGATGACAGTGCAATGAAGATTGAATGTGATGAGTCTATATAAAGACGGATTAATTATTAGTAAAGATAAAAGACAACGGGAATGGTGGTGGTACCAGCTGGTGCTGAACAATTACAAATATAAAGAGTGGGTACAAGTACAGAGTAACATGAGATGAGATGAGATGAGAGGGCTACTTCTGGAGTAAATATCCCAAAACAAAACAAAACAAAACAAAATATATGAAGCAATGCCAATGGTTTTGGTTTGTTCCGTTCCTTTCCTCGAAGATTCTAAAATATTTAATCAGTAGACTTTATTGGAAAGACTTTCTCACACGTAAAGTAAGAGAGCCTATCCTCCTATGTATTGTATTTGTAGGGTGGGCTTTCTAAATCACCGCAACCACAGCAACTATTCCATTTTTTATTCCTTCACACACCAACCTTGCTGCACTCTACCCCCATCAATATCGTTATCTCCCTCAATTTCTCATCAATTTATCATCTCATGATAATTTACTGGACATTCGATGTTTGCCATTACATCATATATGCTACGCGCTTTGGTATGTATCTATTATGGAATTGTAGTCACTCTTCCGCAAATTTTCCTATATCCCATTAAAAAATATATATTAAATTTAGATAGCATATTAGAGAAATAACTATCTAATATTTTAAATGCTTACAACATCATACATACTTATGATGTGTGGGTATCACAGGACTAAGATCTGCATGTTCTGAGTGTAATGTTGTATCTTGCATGTATTCAAAACACCAAATATCTTCTCTTATTAGAGATCATGTTACCCCCCTTTACACATTATATATATATATATATATATATATATATATATATTGGTAGTCGGGATTCGGGAAGCAAATTGAGCAGCCCATTCCTTAATTTGATGGTTTATGCTTAATTCCATTTTTAGATATTCTGATTTAGAAAATAACCCTTCTGCTGTTGTAAATGTACTCTTGGGGGAGGCATCTCTGTAAATTTATTGGCAGCCCATTTGTTGCTTTGTTTTTGCCTGTTTGGTTTTCAATAAAGTTTTTTTTTTAATAAAAAAAATAAATTAAATTAAGCCTCACAATAATATCTGACGAGGATAATCGAGACGTGGTAATAATCGTGTAAAGATTTCATCTTAGAATTGAATCCAACCAATTAGATTGGCTCCTTTTAGGAAAGAGTTGCCACCCATATTTTGGCCTAGACTATCTTCTTCTTCTTCCCCCTTTTTTTTTTTTTTTTTTTTTTAGTTTATAAATAGAGTAACTTAATATTAGACCAACAGCAAAATAGATTTTATTTAACAAACAACGGCTCAAATTGGACTTTCATATATAACTACGTTTGAAAGTACAAATTTAATGGCATTACATGTACTCTTTAACAAAAGAATTAGGATTTTAATCCCCTTTCTTGACTTCCCATTGTTGCAGCTATTGAATTATTTTCTTAAAAAAAAAAAAAAAAACTTTGGATAAAAATGTACCCTGAACATTTATGACTTATGAGTAGAGCGAAAGATAGGTCAAATTTTGACCCTTAAATAGAATCGATGGGGTAACATGATGGGCAAATTCTATTATTTTTGTTTAGGTTACTAGGTGCACATAAAACAATAAAAAAATAAAATAAAAGAAGACCAACTATCATTTTGGTCTTTGGATATTGCTAGAATTCAATTTCGCTCATAAACTATCAATTATGTTGATTTAATCTAGAAGTTTTGAAAATGGTTCAATGTTATCTTTATCTCCACTTGATGTTGAAGCTAATTATCAAAATCATAAAAATTATGCATTTTGGAACCTTTAGTGTCATATATAGTAGGGATAAAAATGGAATCATTTGGTTTCAAATTCATAAAAATTATTTGCTCTCGAAAATTATGTTTTGACCAGTATTTATTGTATTAATG
The DNA here is from genome assembly GCA_023736055.1 of Quercus glauca. Lineage (NCBI taxonomy): Eukaryota > Viridiplantae > Streptophyta > Magnoliopsida > Fagales > Fagaceae > Quercus > Quercus glauca. The sequence goes on from CM043322.1 coordinate 37,471,518, forward strand.
CATATTCAGACTTTGAACGTTTTGATAACCTTTTCCCCCCAAATCTAACTTAATCAAGTACACTTTAGTTTTTAATTTTCTATTTTAAAATTTTTATTTTCGTCTCTCTTTTGAGAATAATTATAGGATGAGTATATGAAAAGATTTGATTATTGTTCATGATTTTCATGTTATAAACCTTTTATATTTGATAATGAGATAACATGAATTATATAGTTCTTACATTTATTTTATGAGAGTTTTCAAAAGGAAAAAAAAAATTATAAGAAAGTATTCATATTTTCAAATGTACAAACTATGTCCCAACACGATATCACAATACTGAAAGTTTTTGTAATAGGAATCAATTCGAATGACCCTCAATGGAATATTTAAAATTGAGAAAAATTACACAAAATCATTTCTAAAACTTACAAAATTAATTAACATAATAGATAATCTAGAGACAAAATTGAACTTTGACACATATTTCATTATAAAAAAATAGTAAAAATAAAGGACTAAAAATTGATCACAATATCATGGGTTTAAGAAGCTAAATGCCCGTTTGGTATGTGTATTTAAATAAAGTTTTTTTGAAAATATATATGAGTGAAAAAATGTGTAGAAATACGTGTATTGTTTAAAAATTGAAAACATGTGTTTGAACTCGCATATCGAACGGGGCCTTGGTTTTCTTGAAGGGGCCACCATGAGATTTGGGCAACCAACATTGGCTGTCGGATCATTGCTCTCACCACTAAGAGTGAGAGAGAAGCCCAATGCCAACTGTGTTCAATGATTTGGCAAACCGCAATGCAAACATGCGCACCTCAGTAAGACACTTACACTAGGGCCCCCTGGTTCACGTTAGCAAAGACCGAGGCAAAACGAAACGACACCATTTCCTTTGTTTTACTTTTACACTTTGCCGGGCCGACACTCCCAACCCAAGCCAACCACACCTCCCTTGCCACGCTAGCTTCATGTCACAAAATCACAATTCCAAATTTGAAATCACATGCCAATAATAAATACTATAATTTTTTATCATTATTAATAGGAACAATTAGAAATTAATAATATTTCTATGATATAATTATGAATCATTGTGCGCATTCGGACATGATACACCTAGTCACCTAACCTTTTTTTTTTTTTTTTTTTTTTTTTTTTTTTTTTTTTTTATGGGAAATGCTAACGAGTAACAAATGTATTTAGGACATTGGTTAACAATCTAATTAAAGAAAATTTTTATAAAAAAAAAATTAATGTTTTGACAGCTTTTTTTATTTCCCATAAAAGTTGTGTTAAAATTTTCTTAAAATGGATTGTAAATCAATACTCTAAGGGCCCTCATTAGTATGATTTTTTTTTAAAAAAATTTTATGTCAAATTATAGAAAGTGAATCTAAAATTGTTTCTTCCTCTTTCTTCTTTTCTAAAAGGGGTTGGGAGCAACATTAGCTTTGTGTTTTCCACTCATGGATCCGCTCAAACGATGATTTAATTGAATCCTTTAATTTTAATTTGACAATATTTAGTAAGTTCTGCGTATGACTTTAAGAAATAATTTAATTTTGCATAAACTATTTGTATTGTGTGGCTCGAGATCAAAACTACTTGTTCATGATGAATTAAGAGGTTTAAATGATGGGGTGAGGCTTAGGTCTAGTGGATGTAGTGCACTGGACCTGTTAAGATGGTGACATATGTTCAAAAGTGGACATGTGTTATAATCTCAACAGGTTCAGTACAACTGGACATTGGACCCAAATCTCACCCTAAATGATAGACAAAACTTAGGTAGAGTTTTTTAAGGCTATCTTAGGCTCTTAATTGATTGTAATCATACTTATGCTTTAGTTAAATCAATAATAATAATGTTATCATTTTTTACAAATAATTAAATTTAACTAGATGATTTTTTGGTTAATGCAATCACATTTATTAAATTTAATTAAGAAACATAAGATACAACACTGAAGAAACTACATCTAAGCTTTAGTCTTAAATAATGAGTTTTGTTAAATATCCTAAAGACACAAGTTAAGGTGGTTTTTTTTCCTCCGAAATTTAAATTTAAGGTGTATTTAATGGCCATTTATTTGACTTAAAAAAATTAAACCAAAAATTTGATGGTAAACAGATTCTCAATGTTAAATTAAATGATGTATTAATGAATTTTAAAAAAGAAATCAAATCAAGTTGTGCACACATATCAACAAAAACAGAACCAATCACAATAAATTTATACTTATAAACCAATGAATTTTTGAAAAATATATTTGACTTTTCTTTTTTTTTGTTGAGGAAAATGGGAGCGTTTATGGTTGTATTAAACCCTTGGGCAGGGCGCCGCGCCGTGAGATACTCACTTATTTTTGGCCGTGTGAGAGTCACCTCATTTCTGAGTACACCTCTCACCAAAGATGCCCACCAACAGAAGGCCGTTAGCAGGACTTGAACCCAAACCTGACAAACAGGGAAGCGAAATCCTGACCAACTCAACCAACGCTCCGTTGGCATATATTTGACTTTTCGAAAAAATAGACATTAGAGCTCATACTATTAATACTCCTATTTACTATTCGTTAATTTGTCTCTTTCGGGTATTCCGTAATGGAAGCTTTACAATGCATACTTCGAAGCTCGATAAGAAGATCCCTCTTGTTGAAGTACTGTAGAGGCATGTGAAAGCTCATTGGAATTTGCGGTCAAATAAAGTTTTAAGTAATTTAATTTAATGATTTAAGAAAATGATGTTTGACTTAATTAGAGAGGTTAGATTGGTGTACTAGTATCCGGGGAAGGTGTGGTGGCACTGGCGATGTCTAGTCCTGCCGATCAGTGGGGCTGGGATATGTGTTAATGCACATGTTCCTCGTTTGATATGAGCAAAGCAATTCCAATTATAAATAAATAAACGTGATTCCCTACATGGAAAGGCTTTGTTCGAGGGGCTTTTCAATGTGTTAATTATAGGTAAGCTTGTGTTTGTCAAGTTGATCCATGGAAGCCGGTGGCTTTTCAAAGTTGTTAGTAGTTTTTTAAGTCGGTTAATTAGAGGTTTATTATTATTATTATTATTATTATTATTAGAAAGTTGTATTTAAAACTTATGACGTCGGCTCTATAATAATTAATTTTTATCATTAAGCTAAGATACCAATTCATTTTGAGTAATATTATACAATACAAAATTTTAAATAATTATTTAAAAGTAAAAATATGACGTGAGTAGTGGTTTTAGATTAGAACTAGTAAAAATTTACAATATTAATAGTTTGTAAAAATATTATAAAATAATTTAAACTTATTTTGCACAAGTCATATCATTTTCAAGCTCCTTTGCTAAGCAAACAAGAAATGCAAAAGGAAAAAGAAAGATTGATACTTAAGAAGTGGTCAAGAAAATTTAATGACTAGTTCACTATACATAAATGTCAATTAAGAATTAGTAAATGAGGTGAGAAGATAAAAGGTAATTTTCAGATGTGGGGTAGCAGCTGGCATAGCACTATCAAGTATCAAAAGCTGATTCTAGTACCCGTTTAAAATTGGTTGGTCTTGACTCTCAACCTCGTTACGTTAGTGCTCTATCAAATTCAAACAAAATGACATGACAAAGAAGATACGATAGGAGCCCTTTAAATTTTAATTTACGTTCATTCTAGAAAACTACGGTTGCTATATTGGAATTTGGAAAGGGGAGCATCTTGTGTTTGAGCCTCTTGTTTTGAAGGGTCACATTTGAAACTTTGCGAAGTGAGAACCATTTTTATTGTTCTGGTCTACGGTCTATCTAATATTTGTTGCATCCTTTAACAGTTCTCAATCTTGGGGCTCAACCATTTTTATTTTTTATTTTCCTAATTTTTAATGCTCAACTCCAAAAATAAGACGAAGAAAAAGAAGTAGAATAATTAAGACTTTTCTATCACTGAATATTCGAACCCAAAAAAAAAAAAAAAAATGTCTGCACCGACATGGTCGCGTTAGTCAGAAAACTTTGATACACATCCTGCTGCTAAGTGTATTTAAAATCGTCTATGGGACACATTTAAATTTGTTTGACTTTGCAATAATACTCTATGAATTAAAAAATAATAGTAGTTATAGTTTCATAATCTAATTCAAATCCCCCCCCCCCCCCCCCCGCTAAGTGTATTTAAAATCGTCTATGGGACACATTTAAATTTGTTTGACTTTGCAATAATACTCTATGAATTAAAAAATAATAGTAGTTATAGTTTCATAATCTAATTCAAATCTCACCCCCCACCCCCCCCCCCCCCCCCCCCCCCCCCCGGTTTACACACCTTTCTTCTTCTTTCTTCCTCATTTTTTAAAGAGTCTATAAACACAAAAAATTTGAGACCTACTAATGTGACAAATTATATATAAACTAAAACGGCTGCAATTAATTTTGCTCTTCTCTCAAGATGCCACATCAGATCCACACATTTCTTTCTTTCTTTTTTCCCTTCCTTTTGCAATTATTGTGGAGAATCAAACCAAAAATTCCAAATGTATAATGAACAAAAGGCTAATGGTGCTTTGACAATAGAGAATCAAAATGCTAATAACAAAAGTGCAGAAAAAACATAAAAATATAACAGGTCTAAAACATTGACCCACAGTCACCGAGAAGAGGAAATTGAGAGAGGTTGTGAGGAAGAGAGGGAAGGTTCCCTTGTACCCGTATTTCCACTCCTAAGGTTTAGAATTGTGAGAATGTTTCTTGGTTTAGTAGGTTTTTGCTCTCAAGTTTCAACTCTATGGGGAAAACGTGGTTCAACATGTCTGAAACTTTGACCCACAGTCAGCGAGAAGAGGAAATTGAGAGAGGTTATGAGGAAAAGAGGGAAAGTTCCTCTGTACTCATATTTCCACCATCAAGCTTCGAAATTGTGAGATTGTTGACTGGCTGAATGGGTTTTTGCTCTGAAGTTTCAGGTCCTCGGGTAGAATGTGGTTGGTCCTTCTTGAATTTGATTAGGGCCTTTTGTATTGAACTTAGGGTGCTCTAAGTGACTGTTTTTGGTTAATAGAAGAGGCTTTGAACCCCAAGGTATCAATCAAAGAAGCCATGGTCAGATTTGATTTAATTAGGTAAGAGGGATGCCTTGTTTTTTGCATAATTTGGGAAATAAAGTAGCCTAAATTCGTGGACTGATGTTTCCTAGACATGGCATGTCCTTGGAGATTGCATTTGGTTGTTGTAGCAGACAAGGCCAGCCACTTAGGGTCAGCTTTGTGTTTTAGGCAAAAAAATGGTAGAGCAGAAAAGTTAGACCACAGTCACCCAGAGCATAAAAGCTTTTTTAGGATGAAAATTTTGGATACAAGACCTCCTCCATAAGCCTGAGGTGCTACCAGTGTCTCTTGCCCATTTGGTAGCACGCATTGGCTGGGCTCATGCAAAAGGTTCGAAAGGAACCGACCCATACTCTCCAAACCATACTTCCTCAATTTCCCCCAATAAGTTGCATGGGCTTGGGCCATGCTTAAAAGAATAAAATAAAAAATAATACATGAATTAAGCCCACAAGGAAGTCGGGCTTATAGAAAATGTGTCGTGAAAGTGGGTATCAACACCTATCTACTTCACCAAACCGTTCCCTTATTTTTGCCTTACAATTAAAACTAATTCAGCACTAATTCAGCCATTTTTCAAATATGTGCCTCTTGATTAGTGGTGATTCTTCCCATTCCTGATCAAGAGGTTTTTCAAAATGTTTAATTGTTGCCTCTTGGAAATAAAACACCCATTGATTTATTTTTTCTATATATATCTGCAATTTCTCTCCCTCCATAGATAAGGAGCCTAATAGCCTAGCCTATGGCCAATGCAAAATCCAATCCTTCCCACTAGGAAGCCCCAACCAAATTATCATATTTAGGGTCCGTTTGGATTGAACTTATTGTTGCTGAAACTGAAAACTGAAAACACTGTAACAAAATAATTTTTAAATGTGTGAATAGTACTGTGGGACCCATTTTTAATATTTTTTATTGTCTAAACAGTGCATGAATAGTGCATAAACAGTGCACACACTGTTCATGCACAGTATTTTTTGTCTCCCAAAGTCAAACAATCCGGCCAAAAAAAAAAAAAGGGAAAACGCGTTTCAGCAAACGCGGGCAAACGCGGACGCCGAATCCAAACTGCACCTTAAAGCCATGGATATTTGTCCTGGGTTCTCAGCAACCAAACAGCGCCCGCCGCCCCCCAAAAAAAATCCAAAAGCTTTTAGACTCAAAGGATTGAACCTTCAAAACATTGTCATCGTTAGCTTGAACAATTTGTAAATGACGAGACCATAGACAATCCCTACCCACTTCTTGTCATGGATCCTATTTGGTCCTTCAAGACGTTGTCTTTCCTTGGATATATACCATTGATAATTTGATATAACAAATCAAAGCAAATTATGGAGAGAGATCACAATTTTTTTTTCAACTTTTTTTATCTCATGAAAAATGTATATGGGAAAATGTTATGTAGGTATTGTATATATTCACCAATTGTAGTAGATAAGTTCCTAAATTTCACAGAATTAATTCTCCAATTTATCCCAACGAAAACTTATGTATTTCTTTTGATAATTAAAGTACCACACAAAGCACAAACAGAGCACTTGAACATATTGTTCCTATTTAAATTATAAGTGGGCAATATTGTCCACACAAAAAACATGTCTTATTTATGGCTTTACGGATAGAAAGTGTAATGTTTTAAAAAAGTGTAGCGAGTATGCTCTTACAATTTTGTTTTGGTTTTTGAGTAGCTGTTCTTTTATTTTGGCCATATGAGGAATGCACAATGCTTCGAAGGGTGTGGTTGGATAAACTGTTGCAAGTGTTTTGAGTTTAAAATAAGCATTTGTAAAAAAGTTATGAGAAGTTACTGTTGCAAAAGTAGAGTTTTGAGATTTAAAAACGTGCATTTAAGCTCCCAAGATGCCGAACCAAATAGACTCGAAGTGTGCATTGCCATTCGCTGTTGGACTAATATGCCTTTCACAGAAAGTTTTGTAGTTCTATTTTAAAGATCAATGAACAGTAGCCTTTTTAGATATTGAATCCAGACTACTGAAGGTATGTTTGCTATTTTTCTACTTGAAATTTCTAATGTTATGTGAAATTGATACTTAAGGAGATGAAAAAATAACCAACCAAGGAAAGACAAAACGCAATCTTGAGAAAAAGAAGATTGTTAAACCATTCAAAAGGAATTGATTAGGATAAATATTTAGTACTTACAAATAAGGATAAATACAACACTAATAAATGAATTTACTTCATTCCATATTTGAGCTCCTTAACATTTGGCACGTATATGGTGGTTAATAGCACAAAAACATAAAAAGTTCGCACTAGCAATCTAATATCATATATTTTCAAAAGATTAACTTAAAATTTTGTTTCTCAAAAAAAAAAAAAAAATTATAGGCATTACATTCATATTCATAAAGAAAACAAAATTTGGCTACAATTCTAAACTTATGTAATATTTAAATTTAAAGTAACATGTAATATGTGAATGGATTTGGAGATGTACAATTTTTTCTTTTTATATTCTTCAAGATGTTCAAATTAGTCAACTGATTATGCCAATTTTTTTTTAAAAAAGTTAAAATAAAAATTATACACTTTAAATTTGATCGAAATTTATTTCAAATCTTTAACTTTACTTACTTTGCTTTGGTTTATTTGAGTCTTTTAAGTTTCAAATTTATTCCATTTAGGTCTTTTGTCCAATTTCGTTAAAAATTATGTAACTAACTAATGAAAAAAATTTTGAAAAAAAAAATTACATAAAAATATATAAAATATTTTAATTAATCTTATAGATCTTTTTCATGTGAGAATGATATATTTTTAATGGAAATTTTTCAATGAAATTGGAGGGAAGACCTAAATTGAATAAAATTGAAACTTAAAGGGCCCAATTGAACGAAAGTAAAGTTAAATGACTGAAATGAATTTCAGTCAAAATTAGAGAGTGCAATTTGCATTTAAACATTAAAAAAAAAATATCTCTTTTAATAACATCTTCTCCAAAAATGTAAAACAATATTATAATTATGAAATTCAAATCTTTTTATTAAAGTATGTCTTTCATACGTATATCACTATATAATGAAAAATTCATTATATGTTCCATAATATAACACTTATAAAAATAGAAAATACTTAAAAATAAAATGCATTAATATATAAAAATTGATGTTAGTGGTAGGCCTAAATAAAAACCAATACAAGCTTGCCCTTGACACATCAAAGAGAGCAAAAAAATGTTGTTAAATTTTTGTGTATATAGCATTGCTCTTACTTATTTTTTTGGAGCAGAGGAGGGAGGTAGGTCAAACCTACGACATAAAAGATTGTGGAGGAGAAAGGTGCCAATAGGGCTAGAAACCTATTGGCATGCTGCTTACACATTGGCTTGTTGGCTAGCTTGACTGTGATACCTCCATGGATTTGCATGAATAAACTAACAACCTATTATTGCCCATGGTCTTGGGCCGAATAGCATTTCTACCTCCTATAAATATAGGGTTGTGGTAGAGTTCAAGGATTCAAATCCTCTTAGGTATGTGATTAAATTTTGTGTTCAACAACTCTTTTTTGGCGAACTACATATTAGGTCTTAAATGGCTGAAATCTTCAGAGAGGTAAGAGATCTTTTTATACGTATCAACTTGCTCCCAATGCGCACAGATAAGATCGCAAGACTTGCCCCACAAACATGAACAATCCTAAAAGGCATAGTGACCCAATTCAACCACGAACAACTACGGAGAAAAAAAAAACACATGGCCCACTCTCAAATGAGAATGTGAGGCCCGCAAAATCACGAGAAATGTGATCCAACTCATGGGCCAAGCCCGTGATGGCATGTGGCAAGAGGCCATTAGCCCAAAAAACTGTGATAAGATCTCAAAAAGAAAGAAGAGTACTTGAATCCGCGTCCCCTATAATACTTGGGTCAAAAAGAGCAAATAATTTAGTATGTAATTTGATGCCTCAGGAGTCAGGATCCAACTTCAAAAGTAATAATATTAATACCAATGCTCCTAGTGGCCAGATGTTTGTTTGGTAGATGCAAAGCTCAATTCAGCAATAATCACACATGTTCTAATCTATCTTCTCCTCAAACAAGCCTTAATTGCTCACGAAGTCAACTTAACCTCCTTTGATTCTTCTGTTCTGAAACTAGTCAAGTTCTACAGAACCAATGAATCCTTCTTCTTGTATCTAAAAGTAAAAACCATATGCCACTTTCATTCTACTAATTACCAAACCCAGTAATGGAGCTTACACCCAACGGGAAAGCCCACTGCTCTAGGCCAGGGCAATTTGAAAATTGAAATTATGTATTCTCAAACAGCTGCACATTGACAAGAAAATAAAGGGAGTCAATCCACCCTTATCCTCCCAACAACCTATTATTATCCATTCCCTATTTCCTCTCTAATCGAAACTCTAATTATTAAGATTTATTTCCTAGACTTTTATAAGTTTAAATTATACTAGCAATGTAAACTTACATTACACAAAATGTGTACATATTTGCAAAAAGTGTACAATATTGTACGCTTTTTACAAATTTGTATAACATTGTACACATTTTTTGTATTTACAATGTAAATTTAGAATATAATTGTTGTCTAATTGTTACGTCTACAATATTTTCACAACAAATCATAGGTAGTTATTTGTTATTGGTTCTAATTTGAATTTATCACTGAAATTACTTTATTGTCTCATTAATAACAACCTGTAACGACTTGCTACATAAGATTTGTTGTGAAAATGTTATAAAAATATTATGAACATAACATTTCTTATATTTAAAGGTTGCACACCTGGACTTTCGGGCCACCAGGCAAGAAGACAATACACCCTGTTATGGGTGTATGTTCTCTCCTTTCATAGCTGGTGGGACTCACTAGCTGTGGGTTCCACTCTAGCTTATGAGAGAGAGAGAGAGAGAGAGAGAGAGAAGCATACACCCATAACAGGGTGTACTTCCTCCCAAGCAAGAGATGCACTTTCTAGTTGCTGAAAAGGGAGATCCCATTCAGGGAAAAATAAAAAAGCAAAAAAAGAAAAGGGAGATCCCATTCAACAAAAATGCTAGGCTCGACTTTTGCACAAAAAACCTGGCCCAAGGCTTATCCAAATTAAACGTGATTCGTGTCAACGCCAGGAAAAAGAACCCCCAAAATTACTTATATTGAGAGAGAGAGAGAGAGAACTATATATGTGTGAGAGAAGAAATTTGAGAAAAATAATATTTGAAGAAATAAATATAACATTATTGAACGAGTTAGGCTTTTAGATTAACAAGGTATATTGAGGACTTATTTTGAGTCTCGGTTTGAGAATTGCATGTTAGCCAAAGTATGAAAATCAGAATTGGCCTCCATGTCTGATATATTGAACTTTTGCTCAATGGGCAGCTTGTTGCTCCTGATCATTAAGAAAAAAAGAAAAAAAAAAAAGCCATCTCCCTTGTAGTCTCTCAGATTTCATATCTATTGCCAAGTTTATTCTAATCAAAGCACACAAATTCCAATATATATTTTTTAACCCTTTTATGTTTTTTGCTTTAGCATTAAAATCACCAACCTTATTTTGATAGGTGCATTTTGGGTGAGCGTAATTAAGTTATAGTTTTGCAAATTTTTTTTCCAATTAATATCGGGAAATAGTTTTACCAAGAAATATCACCAGAACATAAAAGGAATCCATGATCAAGGAATGAAAAATTCAAGAAAAGAAACAATTAATAGAAGAATAGCTAATGAAAAAGATAAAATTCCAGCTAACTTTATCACTAGCAGATAAAATAAATTAAAGAAAAGGTAGAGTTCAATTCAAAAACAACACGCTATCCAATGCTTTACAACTCTATTTTTATTTATTTAAAAAAAGTTTTGGCTGAAACCAACTGCTTTACAACCCATTACTAGTAGCAGATAGATGAGACCCAAAGAGCTTATTATAAATAAGTTGACCCAAAGAGTACTCCACCCCTTTTTCAGTCTTTACATCAATAATGGTAAGAGTACAAGAAGGATATGAAAAAGTCAGTCTAAGCTCTTCTTTTATTAAAAGCAGTCACCAAAGAATCCTTCTCTCTCCAATCTCCATACACTCCAACCACGTGTAACTTAGCCACAGGCAGGAATCTTCTAATAATTAATAGGAAAAAAGAAAAGAAAAGAAAAAACTAATGCTAATGGTGAATATAAGAATATCAGCTGAATTATGGCTTATGCTAGCACTCATTGGTAAATTTCTCTGCTCAAGTTGAAGCCCATTCCTTTCGTATATCAAAGCCATAGTTGATCTCCAAGTAGCACTTGTTATCATCATCTAAAAACTGCAAAAGAGAAGATAAATATAAGACTAGATGGTAGTAAATATATATATATATATATATATTAGGAATAAAAAGCTGTTTAAAGAGCAATTATTGCAGCATAGTTTTATAGTTTGACGCATGTGGTACTAAAGTTGTTTTGTACAATTAAAGCCAGAACATGTAAAGTAAGCAATGTCAAGTCCCCATCGATAAATAAGTATACAGTTCAGCATGGGCCGTAACTGTTGCAAAAGATAGCCAAACAACAACACATTCAATTATGAATGTCTTTCCAGATTTTTTACTTTTCTGGCACATATGTTTAACCAAAAACTTTTGAGTACAAGACAAGCTGGAAATAAAAAATGTGATTGGCAGAGAAAAGTTTAGGAATTTAGTAGTTAAATAGTACAAGTAGGTAGGGATACAAATATTACTGAAACTTTATGCCAGGATTCTCAATGGATTACACTAGAGGTGTCAAGATATGCAGGACTGGTAAAAAAAATGTCAGCGATAAGAATTACTTGGAAGCCAGGAATCTAAAGAAGTTTAAAGAAGTCTGAGAATTCAACTACAAGTTGGCCCACCAAATTATATATAAAAACTAGTGAATAGTGACATATATGGTGCATCACAAAGCCCAAACTCTGTCCATGAATAAGACCTTTTGCTCTCCTAATTTTCATATTTTTCTTTCCTTTAGTCACTTTAGTTTGTTCCAAACAAATCACATCCAATATGCAGTTAATTGATATGGATCCAGCAAGAGATCTTGATTTGCATTTGATTCTGCAAGCAACTTCAGGATGAGATTTCTATATAATGTTCAGAAACTTCACTAAATTGTACAAGTTATTTGGAGATTCAAAGAGCTGCATTTGATAGAAGTCAATCTCCCAGCAGTACATATTCATTTTCTACATTTTCCCCAGATGGACAGACATCTCAAAGGTAGGGTACACTAGTTTTGAACATAAAGTCACCATCATTTCTTTTGAACCTAAAGTCCATTAAATTAATTTATCTTTTAGTTTCTCTATAGACTACTTAGAACAAAATAATAGCATCATCAATGTACTGATTCAGTACCATTACTAAATAAATGGCACGTGACCACACATCCTAGTCATCTAAACAGAAACTTTCTGTTAGTTTTAGTGTTAGCTAATTCCATGCCATGTAAGTTTTATTTCAATTCCAAGATTCAGCTCAAGAAAGGGAAGTCACTTGAATTTCAATTGACCCTTGTTCAATTGAGAACAGCCAGTCGATCGTCTCTCGACTGAGGCTAGGTCGGTGGAGAGATGGTAAACAAAATTTTTAATCAGGCCCAATAAGTTGGTTGATGATGTGTTAATTGTGACCAACTTGTCAAGCTATACAAGGGCTCACTAAAGTTGACTGGAAGAGGTTAGAGAGTATTGCTGTGCATCTAAAAGATCAAACCACTAAACCTCAACATTTCACCAAATACTAGGTTCATAAAAGCGAATCTAAAGAATGGTACTTCGATTGGTGATCAAAGGTTGAAGCTACAGAGCCTTCACCATTCAACTGCGGAGAATAAATCTTCAAGGCGGTCCTTGAAGTCACATACACGATTCATATGGAGAATTTCATATGAGAATAGTCCACGCAACTTGAAGCAGATTGTGGGGTCATGTTCATAAGTACTACTAGGTTGCAATTAGAAATATAGGTATATTTCAATTGTAAGACCTCAATTCTATTAGTGAAAATTTCCTTGGAATTAGGGAATAACTCCCGGAGTGCTTTTTTTTTTTTCCCCCTTAGGATGCATCCATATGTTGGTTTTTTATTTCTTTTTAGTTCGTAAATAAATCACCTATGTCATTTATTTTATAATTTATTTCTTTATTATTTGATTTGTTTATGCTATGGGAATTAGCCGGAACTCAATTGAAATCCATAATCAATTCATGTGCAAAGTTGATTTAATTCCGCTAAAATCAATCAACATGGTCTAAATTATCTTTTCACTTTTATTACTAAAAGAGAGCATAAGTTATTGAACTTACCTTTGATCTAGCCGAATATGATCCCCTGGAAAACATGCCAGAAGGGGTGGTCTCTTCCTGCATTATATGTGTGTAAGGCTCTATCTGAGGGCTGAATGTACCAATCATCTCTTTTGAACTGTCCACTGAAATAAGTTCCATTGTGAGGGAAACATCCAAGTGTTTCAAATTGGTACTTTGGGAAATATAAGAACGCAGATAACTTACCCTTTATACCAGTTTTCCAGACAGTGTTGGTATACTTAAGGCCAGAAACAATGTTATTACTCACTTGGAAAGAGAATTTCAATTTGTATTTACTACCTTCTTTCAATGTAAACCATATACCCTTTGGCTTTCCATCTTCAGGAATAGGAAGAACAATGTCAGATCTACCAGGTGAGATGATTGACAGACAAAATATCTTCACATCTGGTTCAAGAGTTTCTGGAATAGAAGAGGCACACAACAAGAATCTTACTGAATGCAAGGGGAAAAGAAACAGAAACAAAAACAATAACCATTCTATCACTCTAAATAAATAACAAACAAAAAAGGGAGAGAAATTGGATAAGGCTTTCTATGGTTGATATAAAAAGTCTCAGGAAGGAGTACAAAAATCAGGCATTTGCAAAACCAGATTCTAATTTGTACAAAACATAACAAACACCAAAATAGTGTAGACTTTATGAGCTGACTGATAGCAACAAGGTAGGTTGAGTTATGAAAACATCACCATAGTCGACAATATCCTTTTCATGATGTATGATAATTGATGAAAATAACATTGTAATAGCGTTACCATTTACTATAATCGTGGGATATTGAATAATCATCAAATAATTTACTGTTAAAAAAACTTCATGTAGCACAATAATACTACTAAAAAATTCAGCAATAAGTTTATTATAAGAATACCAAGAGTCTTGTAATTTAGTGATATTAAGTTATTAACTGGCATGCTTTATGAGGAGAACTATGGTTTAAATCCTCCCCCCAATCACCAACTCTTTGTAACAATTTATCCAAAAAAAAAAAAAAAAGGAGTATATGAACACCTTGTTAATAGCAATTCTCACTAATTGTTCAAGTCCATATGAAACTTATTACCAATCCCCATAAACTAACCTAAGCTTTATTTATTTTATTTTATTTTTATCAAACTTTATTGTTCACGAGCTTGTTCATGAACATTTATTTTTTCTTGGGCTCATTTATTAAACAAGCTTAAAATTAAAGATTAAGCTTAGCTAGTTTATAAACAAACAAACATAAATGAACTTTTTATTAAGCCAAACCCGAACTGTTTAATTAACGACTTGATTCGTTTACATTACAGTCCTAAAAAGAGGTGAACCAAATCAGCAACAATCCTATGACCAAACACTAATTAGAGAGAATAAAGAAAAGGGAACAAAATGTTAGTAATCTTATTTATGCTAAAATATCACTGGTACAACGAAAATTAAAGGAATCCTAAATTGTTGGACCATTTGACTTCACAATGGTCAATATCTAAGAAACGAAAATGAGAGAAATGCAAGCTACCAATTCCAAACATACGCTCCCAAAGATAAAAATGTAAACCAATATGTCTTGACCCTTTTCTCTCTACAAGTTACATAACAATTGACAATGGAAGAATAAAAATTCGAAATAAATGACAGCGGACTTGCATTTTATTGCTTCATAAAATGAGCATAATAAAGAAACATCGAGTGCCTTTTCGCATTAAAATATTTAAAGAAATCCATTCACAAGTTATTTGAAAGTATTAATTAGAAGAAAGACAAGCCGCACAAAAGTTTAAACAATAATATAATATTCAATAGTTATAAAAATAAGGAGAGAATTTGACTTCCGGTTCACCTCATAAAAAAGTGCAGACAATACCACTTAGTTACAAGGCAATGCTAATATCATCATATTAAAAATGTGAAGAACAAGTTAAGATATGCAATCTTTTACTGCACAAACAATTGGAGAAAAAAGATCAGACTAATCATTTTTCTGTCATTTATACTATTTTATCACTGGTAATCACCAAAATGGACAGTTTTTTTTATTTGAGAAGACCAAAATGGACAGTTAGTAAAAGGAAATGACAGAGAATTGAATATTATGAAAACCAAATTTCTTAAAAACCCCACAAAGCTAGTAATAGCCAAACTGATACCTCCGACATTGTTAAGATCAACACTCCCAAGAAGCTGTTCCTTCCACCTCCTCAGACTCTCATCATCCTGGATTCTCAAAAATTCAACCCCAAAAAAAGACATAAAAACACATTTTATAACAGAAGAGAATTGCTCTCTATTTTTAACCTTTAATTTCAGCAGAAACAAACCTTATCCTTCTCAAGCTGTTCTTTGAGAGTGTACTGAGGACCCAACTGTAATTTGCTTCTCTCATCATCTTCCTCCTCATGATCAGTTGCATATAGAGAAGCTTCACTCATCTGTCTGCTAATCTTCCCTCCCTCATCATCACCCTCTTGCTTTGCTTCCTCTATTTCTCTTGTACTTTTCTCTCCTTCCTCCTTGTTTTCATCAAACCCCATGTTCTTGGAACTTGAAACAGCTCCAACAGCCAAAGACATCAATTCATCAACAGTCACCAGAAGAGAATTATAACTACCACCAACTGCACAATGACAAAAACAATGCAAACCCACCAAGCCAAGCACAAAAACAAAGTCTTTGTTTCTCTGAAGACAGAAAGCTAAGAAAAACCCAGCAGGGAAAATTAGACTCAAATTAACAAAACAAAAGGATTTTTTTTTTTTTAAATTTTTTTAACCGTTGACAGGGTTTTATTTTTTTTGTGTGAAAACAATCCTAGAAAGGCAATAATTGTATCTGCTTCAGGGAAAACAACCAATAGTAGCCAAAGAAAACCAAAGCCCACCAACGGAAAGGCAAAAAAGACAAAAGAAAAAACAAAAGGTTTGTCTTGTTTCCTAGCTTTCTGTGGTGGCTTGTTGAAAATCTGGGAAGAAAGAGAGAGAGAGAGAGAGATAACGTGTAGTTTGGTACTTTGGTTAAGTTTTTTTTTTTTTTCCCCCTAATGAGAGAGAGATAGAGAGAGAGAGAAAAAGTCCTGTGGTGATCCGAAATATAAGTCAGAGACAGAGAGAGAGATCTGAGAAAAGAAAAACGTGAAGGACACTAATGCACTTACATTCACGCAGTAGAACGCGGATTCAAGAGAAGACTTCGATTCTTTCAGACTTTCATAAATCATTCATATATCCTAATAAGGTTTGGGGAGATGACGTTATTAGCAGTGTGTGTGTGTTTTTTTGGAATAGAGTGTCAAATTATTTAGCAGCAGTGTTTGTTCTTTGACTTTTATGAATCTCATATATACCTTTTAATTGCATGGCTCGAAGAAAGTCGAAAATTAGAATCAAGATCGGTGCAACTGTTGGCTTATAATCTGGTATATAACAAGGATAAGAGGCATTCAATTATGTGGTCCTACAAGTGTTTGTAATTTCTTTATTTAAAAAAAAATATTTATTAATAATTTGATAGTTATAATTTCTTTATTTAAAAAAAAATTATTTATTAATAATTTAATAGTTAGGGGGAATTTCAACTCTTAATGTCTCTTTTGGAAATACTAGTCTATCAAGAGATGCTAACTAATTGAGTTACAAGTAGCGTACATGCAGGGGTGACTTGATGCATTTCGGGGTCTAAGGTGAAAATTGAAATTGTGGCATTTTATATATTTAAATATGACTTAACAAAAATTAAATATTACTTAAACTCTATTATCTTATTTTAGATGCAAAATTACTGCTAATTGATATGAAATTATGAACCATGTAGATTTTTTTTGAAAGTCTATAAACATAAAAATTTTACAAAACTTTTTACACATGTTAATATTGTTAGGTTAAGATAGCTTGATTCCGGTTAATTAATTCAATTACCTAAGTTGATTAATTATGTCAAATTATATGCAAATCGTGAAGGCACCAACAAATCACCAAATAAATTAAATGCAGTGGAAATTAAATTGATACAGTGATTTGTTGGCAAAAGGGGAAAACATTTCTCAAGGCAAAAACCCCACCGAGTGAATTTTAAGGTCACAACTCCCAAGAATCTACTAATCAATAATGAAAGTGGTTATAAGTACGAGGAATCTTACCACTACCCTGGCCAATCCCAAAATATCCAATTAGACTTGATCTTGTAGTAACCTTCTTTCATTTGATGCACAAATCTCCAATCTGTGACTAACTCCTTTGCACGGATCCCAGTACGTGACTAACTTCAATATTTTGAATAATTGTTATTGGCTGCAAAGTTCTTCACTTCATCAATAATGAAGATTATGAAGCACTTAGTTACAAAACCCTATAGCGTACAAACGTAGTAGTTTATCACAGAGAATGTTAAACTCTTGGTCTCTGTATCCGTGTGTGACGACTCTTAAAATAAGCCTTATATATGTCTAGGGCTGTAAGAAAAGAAATTCTAAAAAAATAATACAGCATGGATCGAATTTTAGATCTGAAAATTTTGAAATCGTAATTCTCGATAGATTAAGTTTGTGCCGAACTTATGTCGAGCTTCTTATTTAGTCTCGATAGCAGGTATCTATCAAGCTTTAATGAAACA
The DNA here is from genome assembly GCA_023736055.1 of Quercus glauca. NCBI lineage: Eukaryota > Viridiplantae > Streptophyta > Magnoliopsida > Fagales > Fagaceae > Quercus > Quercus glauca. The sequence goes on from CM043322.1 coordinate 37,489,535, forward strand.
ACTTTTCTTCACTTCTTTTTTGGATAAATCTCCATATCTTTAATACTAACACTTGATATGTTTGAACAACATATTTCTTGATGTATTAAACACAACTTAAATCTACCAAATTATAAGTAAAGTGCGTCTTGTTAAAGTATTAACAATTACATTAAAAAAAAAAAAAGACGATAACAAATATGATAGATTGATAGTGGTAAGTAAAAGAGTGATGTTAGTGGTTGTAAGGTTGAATTTATTCAACTAGTGTTGGCTTTATTTCATACCAAATTTGTTTGTAATTTAGCATTTAGAAACCCTATATTTAGGTGGGAATAATGTAAGGGTTGTGTGTGAGAGAGTGTGAAGAATTGAGAGAGTGTGAAGAATTGATCAAGTGTGTGCATCAAGAGGCAACTCGTGTCTGGATCTCGCGACTGACTCGCCAGTGGTGACTCGCCAGAATGTGACACATGTGTGAAGCATGTAGGAAGTTGAAGAGTCAGGACAGCTGGATCACTACAGAACAAAAAGTACAGTCTGGCTTTTCTGTTATCTGGCGACTGGAACTTGCGACTCATCCCAGTCGTGAGTGACTCGCCAGTGCACCATGTTTTGCTGAAAACTGACTTTTCACATTCCATCTCACACCCTACTATAAATACCCTTATACCCATGAAATATAGAGAGCTTACAGAGAGAATTTTGAGAGAGAAACCCCAGAGAATAATAAGATTGATTCATCCACAATCTTATACATTTGATTCTCCAAATTCTTCTACTCTCACCATTTCCATTTTTATACCCTTGAGAGGATCTTAAGTCAAATCCTTACCTCGCCATATTCAGAACAGTGAGAAGGTTCTTGGTGTTTAGGAAGCAATTCAAGAGAGAACCAATTCATTTTGGTTGATGCAATGGGCTAATTGCGGGATCTGGTAAGATAGAGAAGACAAGGTTAGGCGTAACCCTGTTGGAGCAAGAAGCTGGAGGGCTTAGGTGCATCAGGTAGATTAGGCTTGGAGGGTCTATTGCTATTCATGTATCCCAACTGATTTTCTAGTGGATCATTTATCGCTTGGAGGGCGGCAGAGAGGTTTTTCATCGAGTTTTTAGGTTTCCTCTTCGATAACACGTGCTAGTGTTATCTTGTGTTTGCTTCTCTCTATCCCTTACTCTCTACTTTTAATTACTGCTGAGTTGTGATTAAAATATGGCTTAGAGTAATTTGCATATTTGGGTATTGTTTATATTTCATATTCCGCACATACATTGTTTGAATATTGTTTGAATATAAGCTTATATTCAAACAATGTATGTGCGGAATATGAAATATAAGCTTGTATTAGTTAATTTAAATTTGTGGGTCTAAACATTCACTAGTGTTTTACACACTAAGTGAGCTTTCAGCAGTGGATTTAAATGAGAACTAGTAAAATTTTGTCAATTCAACTATTGTGAAAAATGTTGTGAATTTTTTGTGTTAAGTTGCTATTGGTTCTAATTTGAATCCACCACTGAAATTATTATTATTTTCATTAATAACAGATTGTAAAAACCTGCTACTTAAGGTTTGTTGTAAAAATGTTGTGGACGTAGCATTTCTCTAGCTTTTTTTTTTTTTTTTTTTTTTTTTTTTTTTTCATTTGATACTAAAAATATTATTTTATTTATTGGCTAATATTTAGGCTTAATTAATACTATTATAATCCAAAAAATAATCCTATTAGTTAAAATTTGGGGCTTTTTTTTACTTGGAGCCTTAGGTGACTGCATCAATTGTTTATATAATGGAGTCAGCATTGCATACATGGTGTGTGATAGGCGGTGCTAATTAATTGAGTTACAAGTAAATGTGTACATTGTGCGGTACAATGCGGTTTTGAACTATATTCATCACTACACTACGAGGTACGATTTTCTCAAAACCCTCGCACCTTAATAGATCAGTCACCCGTGCAAAGTGGTGCAACTTTGGATTGTGTGGTGCAATATTGGTCTATTTTACAATGACCCATTTTATTCCGTACATTGCAAAAAGAATGCATAATTTTGTGGGTTTCACATGCATTTACATTGCAAATTCAACCGAATCCATTGGCCAAAATTTGCAGATATTTCCACAAAAATATAGTGACCATGGAACAAGGCCAGCCCAATAGATTTGGAGGCCAGGCCTAAGATTATATATTCAAATGGTACCTTTTTGTTATCATTTAAATAAAATTTAACTAGTTTTTAATGTCATCATTTTTTATATATAAAAAAATTCATTCTTTTTATTTTTTAATATGCTTTTTTTTGGTGGGGGGGGGGGGGGGGGAAGAATGTTGAAAATATGACAAATTTTACTACAAAAAACTTACAAATAATATAGCAACGATTGTGACGAGTGACACTTCAAAAAGATTATAAACAAGCATTTGAATGAATGATACTAAGAATATTATAAATTTTCACAATGTGAGACTTACAAAGATGTGTCACCAATCACGAAAAGTAATTAAAAAATGCATTTAATAGGTTGTTGAAGTTCACAAATCATATTAATTGTCACATCAATTTGTAAAGACTATCAATTAAAATTTATAGTATTTCTAGAATTTTCCATTCTAAATTACTTTTTTTTTTTTTTGAGATAATATAGACAAAAGACATAGGGTATGGGGAAGGAGGGAGTAGGAAGACAAAACTTACAACAATAGCATTTACGACCTCTATTTAAATTACTTATTGTGATTAGTGACACATATATTTATAAGACCAATGTATTTAAAATTGCTTTCTCTCTAGTATTACTTAATTCTTTGGGACTTATTAAAAGTATAGGAAAAATGTAAAACTATTTTTTTTTTCTATATCTCCAAAAAATATTTTCGTTTTAAAAAATAATAAAATTTTCCCTAAATTTAGGGGTCTTTCCCTAGTACGAGGCTTAGGTGATGACCTAAGTGGCATTTCTAGCGGAAAATGTTTTACATTTTCATTTGCAGTCCTTTCACTTTCTGCCTCACCTAAAACTCATCAACTAAACCTCCACCCCCCACTATCCCTCACTAATAACTTCCAAGGTCTTTAGTCGCTAACAACCGCTGCTAATCACCAATCATGATTTTTTTTTTCTATCTAATTTTTTTTTAATTATATATGTGCTTGGGAGATGAAAAAATGTGGGAAAGTGGTAGCAAATATGTTTTCCATAACATTTTCAGAAACACAACCGAACATTTGAAAATATTTTCTTTTCTGAAAAATATTTCCATCATAAAATATTTTATGGTCGAAAAATATTTTATGTCAAACCAAACATAGTCTTAAGTGGGTCGAAGTGGTTTTTTACCGCCCTAGCAACAGGTCTCTTTATATTGTACACTCATGTTTGGGTTATGCTAGAAAAAATAATTAAAAAAAAAAATGGTGTATGATACAATTTAAATTTCTTTCTAATAAATTTATTTTCAATTTCTCAAGGAAGAAAATTTTAATTAGAACTTGAGGGATTCAAATTTCATTAACTTACAAATTTCACATGTATAGGCATTAGTTCAAATTTCTCTACTTGACTCTTTCTCTCTCTCTCCCCTTTTTTTCTCTATCTATTCTCTACCTCTCACCCTTCTTGCAATCCACACCCACAAGATTTCTTGATCAAATATCTATAAGTTTTCTTTATAAACATACTTAAAGTAATAAAACCATCTCACTATTTCTTTTTTGGGCTTGGTCACTTCTGCAAAGGATTCAATCACACGTGTAATTAGAATTACTTCAATTTTTCAGGGCCTATTTTTCTTAATGGTCTGTTTGGATTGAGAGGGAGGGAGGGAGAATAGAGTAGAGTAGAGTAGATTTAGCACAAAATTAGCTTATTTTTAGCCAACACTACTCTACTCTCCTCCACTCCCCCTCCTTCCCCCCTCCATCCAAATAGGCCCATCCAAATAGGCCATAAAAGAATCCAAAACAAAGAACTATGTACACTTTATTGGCATTATCGAAGGGAAAGAATCAAAATGCAATTTGGGTTTCTTGTAATTGGCAAAAACACCAACTCAAAACTTTTTTTTTAATCAGATCATTGGCCCTTTCACCCAATGTTATCCACTATCTTATTCTTCTATGAGAACTACGCTTGGAGTGTACCAAAATTTTTAGTATCCCTAAATAGTAAAACTTATAGTTGAGATTTAGCTATGAATATATATCTGGTTATAAGGGGCGTTTGGTTTGTCGTGATGTGTCTTTGGTGTGATTCACATGATCTGACATTAAGGTTTTTAGTTTATTTTTTTTTTTTAACATTACCATAATTTAAAATTACAAAATGCTCCATATCACATCCCCTTAATCTCATCACATTCCTAAATAATATAATGTTGTATTCTTGTATTGAGATTACATTAATGTAAGATTATAATAATGTAATATTACAGTGTAATGTAACAGGTGAACCAAATGCCCCCCTAAAAGACTTACATTAGAGTGATCATTTAAGCTAATTTATAATACTAAAAAATAGACTCAACATTTTACTAATACATAAAAAAATATTATTTGAAAATTCAATAAAGAAAGAAATGTACATGTTTTGTGTCGTACGTGCATGCTAAAAGAAAACAAAGGACAATGCTTAGTGCTCTAAATACAATATGTTGGCATTTAGGCTAAGGACAAACCCAACTTGGTACCCATCTGGGTAGCCCATGAAGTCTAATGAAATCCTAGCCTCAGGGTTTTACAACATGTCCTATTCAAAAGTAATATCCTAGATAGACACTATGAGATTAACAATCCGACAGTGAGGCACACACATGTACTCCTAAGATACCCATCATCTTCTCTCTCATCCTTAAGCTTTCTCTTGCCCTAAAGTTCCATCACCAAAGCTTGAGATTTGGTTTGTGAAAAATTGCAAACAACCCACATTGTGGTTTCTATATGTATTAAACAGCAAAGGAGGGCACATGGAGTTTGTTGTAGGGATTAGAAGAGACGTGGAAAGCAACTTGGTTCATTGATTTCTGCTGCACAAGGTTCTTCTAGGGTTTAATTGTGAAACCAAAAGGTATGCACCAAACCCTTGTGTTTTTTCTCAATGAGAACATGAGTTTGATTTTTTTTTTTTTCCTCAAATCACCAACCCTTTACCATTTCCGTAATAGGATTAGGCATCTATTGCTCCTGACCAAAGTAGGTCTTCTAGGAATTAATGGCCATGGATTGCTCCCCATGTAGTGGCAGGGTCACTCTCTACGCTGCTACCCTGACTTTGGCGTTCTCACTCTCTCTTCTCCAGCCACTACATAGTACAACAGCTGTATTAGGATTCAAATGCAGGAATCATGGTTTGACACCTATCTTTTGTACCTGGCAACATTCCTTGGACTATAAGAGGAATATGTTGCTTGACTATTAGGGCAAGAACCAAGAGAGAACATAAGGGAAAAGAGTAGAAAGCTTGTAAGCAGGGACGGAGCTGTTATTTGACTAGGGGGGGCAATGGCCCCCCCTAATTTTTTTTAAAAAAATATTATTATATTAATTGTACTAATTTTTGCAATTTTGTTCAATAAAATTACACTGTGCCCCCTTAATAATGCCATAAATTCTTTTGAGAGTAATGTTATAGTCACAAATGTTTTTACAACCTTTATACAAATTATTGAGGTAGCAAATTTTTATTGGTTCATATACTTGCATCACTTTTTACTTATCAATAACTACTCACCATATTAGCAATTTGTAAAATTTTTTGTAGTTTTAGCATTTTTCACCTTTTAAAGGACATAAAAAATTAAAAGATTAAATCTAAAACAAAATATACTAGCCAAAAAAATTAGCCCAACAACAAAAATTACAAATAATAAAACTATAAAAATTAAGCCCAATCAATCTATTTTACTTCGAACAAACAATTTGGCCATTTAAAAAATTTTAAACAAAAATCTTTAGTTGTAAAGCAGTAGACTCAAAGACTGGAGCCGCTGCACACAGCTAGCATCAAAGTCGCCCCCCCTAATTCCAAGTTCTGGCTCCGTCCCTGCTTGTAAGGAAGTGAGGTTGAGAAAGGACTCTCTTTTAGGAAGAACACCATCATTGTACAAGGAAAAACTTTCATATTTCACATAATATAGAGCTAGAAAGAGTAAGGGACATTCCCCCTTACCCACCCGTGGTTTTTCACTCATTTTTAAGGGTTTTCCATGTACATTCCTTGTTTTCTTTACTTTCCTTGCAACGTTGTCTTTTCTCTTGACTTTATGGTGTTAAAGCTTTCATTTTTATCATTTTTGAGCTTTTTCATCAAAATGTATTGTTAGATAACTCATCCATTTTTCATACAAGTTCACAAATCTAACTTGCACGTACAAGTGACGTTTGGCAATTTAACTCCTAATCCCTATTTTTGTAGCCTTTTACATTTTTTTTCCCCCACTTTTATGATATTTTGAATTTAGACTAGATGATCTGTCATTTTTGGGTCAGATAATGGTAAGGGATAATTAGGATTTTTAAATTTTAAATAATCACCTTATTTTCGAAGATAATTATTTAATATAATATTCTAAAATCCTAATTATTTATTACTAGTATAATGCTACGAATGCTTATGTACATTTCTTGTTGTGGGCTAAAACTAATGAGATTATTGCATGTTATTGATTATAATTAAATCTTTTAAGGAGTAATCATAATTAATCACTCGTAATTTCATGTGGCTTACCCTAATCACAAGAATGTGTATTATCCATTGAAACTCGAGTGTTTTAGCTGTGTTTAATTTTTACAAACTGTTCTAAGTTCCTCAATGTGTGTTATCGGTGTTGATTGAGACTATGTAAAAAAAAATTAGAGGGAAATTCTACCATGTGAGAGTGTATATAATGGGAGTCAAAAGAAACAAAGAAAATCTTTGGAAATTATTATTATTTTTGTTTGCAAGTGGTTGGTAAATAGTTAAATACAATATTGGACTAACAGTCCTCCTTGAACATATTTTTTTCCTCGATCATATTCAATTAAAAAAATTGAACTTACTTTTTCTCTATTCGGTCTGACTATTTAGTATTAACAAGAACTTTCGCTACAATCTTATCAGCAATCAGCACAATCAATCAATGCCAAAGAAAGAGGGAAATTAGTGTGTGCAGAGTCCAAATCTTCTGTCTCAATACTCCACTAGTAAAAACATGACACCTGGCTTCTTTTATTTTATTTTTTCCATCTGAAAATAATGAGACATTGCTTAACGTTAAATGCTAATGCTTCCATCCCTCTCTCTCTCTCAACGGCTGCTCCACCACGACAGAAGTCCCCTCTAGTTTAATCAATCTTTGCACCCAATGGATGAAGCTTAGGGTAAATGTAATTTCTTCTCTTTTGGGGATTTTGGAGTTTATTGTGTGGGTAAATCTCTAATTTTTTGAAATAGAGAAGGTGGCTGAAACACCGGTGGGGAGGAGGTGATGTTGGAGTGTCTCCAGGTTGCTTAATTTGAGGCATCATCATAAGGGAGAGAAAGAGTTAATATTTTACATAAAAACAAAGCACTTACAGACGTTATATTTTGGAGGAGAGATGAGCGTTATCTCAGCTAACGTTCTGAAGAAAAATAAATAAAAGAAGCCAAGTGTCATGTTTTTATTAGTGGAGCATGGAGTGAAGCACAATATATGAGATAGAAGCAAGGAAGACGATTTCGTACCGTACCGGCCGGTATATTTCATACCGGTGTGTACACCAGTACAGAAACAGTGGTGTTTCGTACCGATTTAAATATCGGCCGTACCGGACCTGTTTCAGTTGTACTAGGATATAGACAGGGTTTTGGCTGAAAATTAGATACCGGACCGGAAAAAGAAAGAAAGAAAGAAAAAAAGGTCGATTTAACACACATTAACCCTAAAATTCTCCTCCTCACACTAATTTGGGATCTCTTCATCTTGGCCTCACACTGGTGATAGCGAATCTGGCTAGCAGTGAACAGTGGCACCAGCATTGAAGCAGTGAAACGAAGTTGAATGCCTAATCTAAGAAAGAGGGAGAGAGATATCGAATCTAAAAACATGTTTTGGCTAATGGAAGGGAAATAGTCCCATGTTGGAGAGAAAAATCTAAAAATATGTCTGGTGGGAAGAGCAAGTCACGTGAGATAGAGAGAGTCTGGGAAGTTTAAATTGTGTGAAATAACGTGTGTGGAGTAAAAAGCTGACAAAAGGTACTTGAAAGATGGGAAAAATTTTGAGTTCTTTGGTTTTATCACCCACCATTTTAGTTTTTCTAATTATTTAATCTTTTTCTACCAACCCCTCTCACATAATATCTCATTTCTCACCTACTACCCCTTCTTTTTTATTTTCTTTTTTTGGCCTTATACTTTTATCTTTGTTCATTCTTTTATAATAAACTTATAAGCTTAACAAGTTTAATTGCTTAACAAATTAACTTTTACCAATAATTAAAGTTATTGTAGGGATAAAGGGCCCAGATTAGAATAATGGGCCATGGGCTGCGCCCGAGGACATCAAATAGTCCAAGGACAGACAAGTACAAATGAAGGCAGATGGATGTTGGGCAGAGTAAGAGGTCAGGTCATGATGAACAGGAAACGTCTTCCGAGGAGAGACACCACCTTGGCCAACAGTGTGGAGGCCTAAAGTCCAACCACCCGTCAAGTACGGGGCAACAGACAATCATGCTTGGAAGGATAAGCATTAGAAAGAGATGAAACAAAGGAGAATTGAGAAATATCTGAGAAGAAAGCTGCTACCACAACATTGAATACTCTGCATCTAACCTCCTGATTGTATTAATGCGGAAGTGATACCTAAATAATGACTTTCAGCCTTAAAGCTATCCACAAAGACGTCAGGAAGGTGCTAATGGGACAAGTATCTAGATTATCAATTTGATCTACAAGTGGAGGGCTGAGATGAAAAAGGAAAATGGGAATATAAAAGGGAAGGACTCTATTACAGAAAAGAAGGAGGAGAAAAACCACAAAAAAATCGCAGGGTAACCAAGAACTATAATTTTTGTATAAGTCAGTGAGAAATATATAAGAACATATCTTCCTCGAACTCGATCGAGAAGAACTTTTCTTGTTCAAATTGTTTGTCTTGGTCATTCCAATAATAACTAGCCTATTGTGATCAATATCTTTCTAACTCATTGAACTTTTAGTCTCAAGCTCACTCTCTAACAAATTCATTATTTTGGGTTCATTGGGCCATTGTCCATCCATTTGGGCTGTGAAGCAAAAAGTGTCCTTACAATTGGCGCCGTCTGTAGGAAATTGAACGTTCTTGAGCTTGTTCAATCATGGTGGGTTCAGGGCTAAACCGTGAAGAATCTGTAGGATCCCAACATCAAGATCATTTTCTTAATCTTGAATGAAAGAGAGACCGTGAAGTTAGTGTGCACACCATTCATACTAGTAGGAGTCATTCCAGAAGTGAGAGCCATGTGTCTCATGGAGAAGACACTAGGAACATGCAGCTGAAGATAGATCATTTACGAAGGAAGCTACGCCATAAGCAAAGGAGAGGGACTCCTTCAAGCTCGGAGTCTTAGTATGATGATGATGACAATTATAGACCTAGATCAAGGACTTCCCCTACTGAGTCATTCTCTTATAATGAAGATCGCCATCATAGACGAAGTAGCAGAAGCCCGGCCCGTAGGGGCTTGGGAAATGATGCTATAAGCAAGACCTTACGCCAGATTTCAAAATCACCGTTCAAACGGAGGATTGAGAGGGGAAAACTTCCACGGAAGTTTACCCAGCTAAAATTTACCATGTATAATGGTAGGACGAATCCAGTGGAGTACGTTAGCTAATTTAACCAAAGAATGGCTATCCACTCAAAGAATAAAGCATTAATATGCAAGGTATTCCTATCTAGCTTGGGGCCAGTGGCGATGAGATAGTTTGATGGGTTGGAGGAATGATCAATTAGCTCATTTCAAGAGCTTACCAAGGCTTTTGGGGCTCGATTTGTCACCTGTAGTAGGGTTACTCGTCCTCTGAACTCCTTGCTATCTATGGCTATACGAGAGGTGAAGACCTTGAAAACATACTCAAATAGGTACTGGGAGATGTTTAATGAGATAGATGAAAATTTTGATGATGTAGCAATAAGGACATTTAAGGTCGGCCTACCTATTGAGCATGATTTGAGGAAGTCCTTGACTAGGAAGCCTGCCCAAAGTGTGCGTCAGCTAATGGACTGAATTAACGAGTATAAATGAGTTGAGGAGGATCAACAATAAGGAAAGGGGAAGGCAAAGTTATTTCCTCAAGACCGAAGAGATTTTAGGCCGGAGAGGAATAACAACAATTGGCCTAAGAGAGATTTTGCTGGACCTATTGGGCCTGCTACTGCCCAGGTAGTCAACACGGTATTCAGGGAGCCTATACACCAAATCTTAGAGAAGATAAATAATGAGCCATACTTTAAGTGGCCAAATAATATAAGGGGAGACCCTATGAAGCGTAATCAAAGTCTTCACTACTGGTACCATCAGGACCGAGGACATACTACAGAAGCTTGTAGGACTTTACGTGATCGCCTGGAACAACTAGTCAAAATTGGGAAGTTGAAGCAATTCCTATATCAGCCTACTAGGTAAGGGAGCCAAGTCGGGTTGGCACATCAGAGGGATGCTTCTTCGAGATCACCCTTGAGGACGATTAATGTTATTCTTGCTGCCCTAGGTCGGACTGGTTCATATCCATCAAGGCTTATGTCCATAGCAAGACCACACGTTGAGGATTTGATCCCTGATTCTAAGAGGGGAAGAATGGAAGTCCGACCAGCTCTAAGCTTTTCTGACGAGGATAAGGTGGGAACCTTCAGCCACATGACGATGCTTTGGTGGTTACCCTCCGTATAGAAGGGTATGATGTGAAGAAAGTCTTAGTGGATTAGGGCAGTGGTGCAGAGATCATGTACCCTGACCTGTATAAGGGGCTTAAGTTGAAGGCCGAGGATTTAGTCAACTATGATTCTAGGGTTTGATGGGAAAACAGTTATCCCAAGGGGCCTGATCAAATTGCCTATTCAAGCAGGGTCAAAGGTCGTGGAGGTAGATTTTATTATGGTGGATGTATATTCTCCCTATACTGCTATCATGGCAAGACCTTGGCTTCATGCCATAGGGGCTGACTCTTCCACCTTGCACTTGAAAGTGAAGTATCCTTTAGGGGACCAGGTCGAGGAGTTGATTGAAATTCAAGCTATGGCTAGACAGTGTTTAGTTTCGGCAATTAGACATCAATCTGAGGGTGAATCCTTGACCCCTACAAAAAGGGATTTATAGCAACCAAAGGAAGCGGTAATGTCCTCGGATCTTATGGCAGAGGGGGCAAGGTGCGAAGAGTTGGAGAATATCACTATTGATAATGATGATGAAAAGTATTTTCAAGTGGGAGTTCAGCTACCTTATCGGGAGAAGGAAGAGTTGGTGGCTTTCCTCAAGAGGAACGTTGATGTGTTTGCGTGGAGTGCTTATAAAGCTCCTAGGGTGGATCTGAACTTCATTTGTCATCATTTGAATGTTAATCCATCTGTCACCCCTAAGAAATAACCCCCTCAGTGCTCTTCTAAGGAACATTCCGATGTTGTCAAAGAAGAGGTGTTGAAGCTTAAGCGTGCAAGGGCAATAAAAGAGGTGTTTTACCTAGAGTTGTTGGCATGGTCAAGAAATAACCCCCTCAGTGCTCTTCTAAGGAACATTCCAAATGTTCATTTGGCATTAGCTCGGGTAAATTTTTAGGTTACATGGTCACCCATCGTGGAATTGAGGTTAACCCTGATCAAATTAAGGCAATCAATAATTTACAACCTCCTCAGAATCCCAAGGAAGTTCAAAGTTGACAAGAATGATTGCAGCCTTGAACCGATTTATCTCTCGTTCCATAGACAGATGTAGGCCTTTCTTCTAACTTTTGCACAAGTGGAAAGGGTTTGAATAGAATGAAGAATGTGCCTTAGCTTTTTAGCAATTGAAGGATTACCTTTCTTGGCCACCCATTATGTCCAGACTCGAGGAGGAAGAGGTCCTTTTTGCCTACATTGCTGTGGCTTCCCATGTAGTTAGTTTGGTATTGGTAAAGGTAGAGAATGGAGTACATCGGCCAGTCTATTATGTGAGTAAGTCACTATATGAAGAAGTTCATTATTTACCCTTAGAGAAAGCTATTTTGGCAGTCGTGCATGCTACACGGAAACTCCCCCATTATTTTCAAGCTCATACAGTTGTGATTTTAACTCAACTCCCTCTGCAGTCATTGCTCCAAAAGGCTGATTATACAGGGAGAATTTCCAAGTGGGGGACAATTTTGGGGGCATTCGACATCAAGTATATGCCTCGGACCTCCATTAAAGGGTAAGTTCTTGCAGATTTGGTGGTAGAGTTTACTGAGTCTCCAGTAGTGGTGCATAACTCAGAAGGAAAGCAAGTTAAGGAAATTTCTCTACAAAGGCCTTCATCTTAGAAATTATGTGATGATGGTGCGGCAAATCAAATAGGGATTTAGAGTGGGGCTAGTTGTAGTATCCCTAGACAAGATCACCATTGAGAAATCTTTAAGGTTAGGCTTCTCAGTTACGAACAATGAAGTCGAGTATAAGGCCTTACTAGTAGGGATTGCTATGGTTCAGAAGATGGGAGGAAAGGCTGTAGAAGTGTTCTTGGACTCAAGGTTGGTTATGGGCTAAGTAAAGGGAGAGTTGGAAGCTAGGGATTTGAGAATGCAAGGGTATTTGAATCAAACTCGGCGCTTGCAGTCAGGTTTTGAGTTTTTCACCATACAACAAATCCTAAGAAGTGGGAATACACATGCTGATTCTTTGGCAACTTTGGCAACCTCTTCTAGACGAGACCTACATCGGGTTATACTTGTTGAGGATCTACATAAGCCTATTGAGGAAAAGAAGGGGAAGGTCCAAGTTCACCATATCATGGTTGGACCTAGTTGGATGGACCCACTGGTTTTATTTCTTACGAAGGGTGTTTTGCCTAGTGAGAAGGGAGAAATGGATAAGATATGGAGGAAAGCTCTTTGTCTCTAGTTGTCCGAGGAGCAAACGTTGTACAAACGTTCCTTCTCTAGACCATACTTGCTTTGTGTCCATCCTGAGGCAATGGAGCCACTTTTGGAAGAATTGCATGAGGGAATATGTGGAAGTCATACAGGGAGCATGTCACCATCACATAGAGCCTTTACTTAGGGGTATTGGTGGTTGAGTATGTAGAAAGAGGCACAAGAGTATGTAAAAAATTGTGATCAGTGCTAGAGATTTGCTTCAAGCATTCATCAGCCAGGGGGTGTACTCAATCCTCTGTCTAGTCCATGGCCATTTGCTTAATGGGGATTGGATATTATAGGACCATTTCCTAAGGCTGTGGGAAACCGAAGATGGCTTCTAGTCAGAACTGATTACTTCACGAAGTGGGTGGAAGCTGAGCCATTATCCAATATTAGAGACCTAGATGCAAAAAAGTTTGTGTGGAAAAACATTGTTACTCAGTTTAGGATTCCTCATACCCTCATCTCGGATAATGGGCTCCAGTTTAACAGTAAAGCCTTTAAAAGGTACTGTTGTGAATTAGGCATTAGGAACAGGTATTCAACTCTAGCTTATCCACAAGGAAATGGGCAGGCAGAGGCAGTCAACAAAGTTATAGTGAATGGGCTTAAGAAGAGGTTGGACGAGGAAAATGGTAGATGGGTAGAAGAGCTACCACACATTCTCTGGATATATCGAACTACTCCTTGTCCGTTAACTGGGGAAACACATTTTTCAATGACTTATGGGTCTGAGGTTGTGATCCCTTTAGAGACTGGGTTTCCAACACTGAGGACGAGCTTATTGACCCCAAACAACAATGATAGGTTATTAGAGAGAAGCCTAGATTTGGTTGATGAACGAAGAGAAACTGCCATGGTTCAACTGGCATATTATCAGCAGAAGCTTAAGCAGGGGTATGATACAAGTGTGAAAGTGAGGTCATTAGCACTAGGTGATTTGGTATTGAGAAAGGTCTGGGTACTGCAAAGAACTCATCATGGGAAAAATTGGGACCCAACTGGGAGGGGTCATACCGTATCACCTTAGTGGCTGGTATAGGGGCTTACTTTTTGGAAGACTTAGATGAAAATGTTGTACCACACCCATGGAATGTAAATAACCTACGAAGGTATTACTATTAAGGAAAGGTAATCATGCCACTCTTTATTTCTAATATTATGTGTTGTGCATACTATTCATTTAAGTGTTAAACAGAACCTTGGTCATGTCTGGTTCCTCGAACCACATACCTTGGGTAAATTAATACTTCTTATTCATCTAAGTGTTAAACAAAACCTCAATCATGCTTGGTTCCTCGGACCATATACCTTGGGTAAATTAATACTTCTTATTCATTTAAGTGTTAAACAGAACCTTGGTTATGCCTAGTTCCTTGGACCATATACCTTGAGTCAATTAATACTTTCAACTATTTATCTAATTGTTAAACAGAAACTTGGTCATGCCTAGTTCCTTGGATCACATACCTTGGGTAAATTAACATTTTCTATTTCTTTAAGTATTATACAGAACCTTGATCATGCCTGGTTGCTCGGATCACATACCTTGGGTAAATTAATACTTTCAACTATTTATCTAAGTGTTAAACAGAACCTTGGTCATGCCTGGTTCCTCGGATCACATACTTTGGGTAAATTAATATTTTTTATTCCTTTAAGTGTTAAACAAAACCTCGGTCATGCATGATTCCTCAGACCACATACCTTGGGTAAATTAACATTTTCTATTCCTCTTTTTCGTTTAAGTGTTAAACAGAACCTTGGTAGTGTCTAGGTTCCTCGGACCTCATACATTGGGTAAATTAACACCTCCTACTACTTGAAGTGTTAAATGAAGCCCTGATCATGTTAGACTCCTTGGACTGCCTGCCTTGGATAGATTAATGCTTCACATTTACTTGGAGTTAAGAATGGAGTCTTGAATCACACACAATATTTTGAGCCAAATATCTCAGGTACACAAAGTGTGTTTCTAAGTGCCGGGGGTGGTTTTTTGCGCGTAACCACGTGTTTTCTGCTGGAAGTGTGACTTTGCTAAGCTCGAATTTGTTTTGGGGAGTCCATCCTAGAACTTGACATTGGGCCGTATAGACCAATGGCTTTTGGTGTATTTTTAACCTTACAAAATAGATAAAGCCCAAAGTCTTAGAATCATGATAATGGTCGAAATAAATAAATAATATGCTTAGCATGATAGCTTTGATTAAATGGTGAGCTAATATGTTATTATTATATATATTAAGTGATGTCCAATATTAGAAAATAATTAATTAGGTATCAAATGTCCAATAATGGGATGAGTCCAATAGTTCATATCCAGCTGCGGTTCATGGTTCATGTTCAACATAATAAGGTATGTCTAGCAATGGTCCATGTCCAAATAATATATGTCCAATGGTAGTTCATTTCCAAAAAATATGTGTCCAGTGGTGGTTCATGTCCAAATAATATATGTGTAATAGTAGTAAATCGATTTATTAATATGTATGTCCATTAATGAAGCATTAGTGAGATCATATTTATTAAATAGTGAGATGATATTAAAGTAACTTGCATCCAGCGGTGCAATAGTAATGAGTTAATGTATACTTAATTATGTAATCTTGAATATAGAGAGATTTTGACTTATCTTGTATGTTTATGACTCTAGCTGTATAGCATCACTTTGTTTTTTAAATGATTTGTGGCTCCAACCGTATAACGTCAGTGAGCCTCATAGTTTGTGGCTCTAGCCATATAATGTTAATGAGCTAATAACATTCCAGCAGCAAAATAATATAAGTACAATAGTACAGTGATAATAAATTAAAACATACTCAAAAATATAAAAAATATAATGACTTATCTTCACAGTTTGTAGCTCTAGCCGTATAATAGCAGTTGACATAATATTTCAGCAACATGATGAAGTGAGTCCTTTCATGGTGACTTAATGATTGAAAGCGAAAAATTGGTGCAACTGGAGGGAGAGAGAACATGTCCAGCCTTGTGCATCGGTTGGTTAAGTTTGTCCCCTTAATCATGCACTTAAATGATTTTCCCCATGTAATGCTCTTTTAGTTTTTAGTCAAGTATGAATGATATTGTCTTCCATAAGAAGGGCTTTTAATTTCATAAGTTTGTGCCTTTCATAAGAATAGCTCTAAGTATTAGAAATGTATGTCTTCAATGAGAATGACTTTAATATGAAGTCTTTGTGCCTTTTAAGAAAAAGGCCTCAGTATTGATGTTTATATGCCTTCCATGAGAAAGGGCTTTTGTAATGTGTTCTTGGAAGAGTGTTTGGTATCTTTTAAGATGAATGGAGATGACAAGAAATATATATGTTTTGTGAGATATGGTGTTTGTAAGATAGATTAGAAATATATGTAAGAAGTATGTATGGATGGTTTGTGAGGAATGCGTTTGTAAAATATATAGGAGTATGAGATAGATAATAAGAAGGTTAAATATAGTAAATACATGAGCTTATAGTTTCTGCTAGAGTGGTTTTTTGTGTTATGTCATGGGTTATGTTACTTTTTAAGAAGAGAGGTATTGGAAGAGAAATAGAGAAAGAGATGGAGATGTGCTTTTGTTCAACAAAATGATGAAGTTTCAGAATATTAAAGTGTGGGAGAGATGAGTAGTAGTGTATGTAATAGGTGTTATCTAAGAAGAGGGATTTTGTAAGAGAGATGAAGAAAGATATGGAGATTTTTAGAGATATGGCAAAAAAGTGAATGAAGTTTCAGAATACGGGGGTGAGAGAGGGATGGATAGCGGTTGAATTAGTGTGTAGCTTGGTCCTCTTTATATAGAGCCCAGTATGTAACTAGATTAGAATTAGTTGAAGGGAAATTTAGTAAATAAGGAAAAGTCTTTGACAAAGTAAGTGGTTTCATTAGTGGGTTTTTGTTTTTTAGCCAAAAGAAGAAAGTTTGAGACTTTAATGCTGCTATTATAGCTGTCAGTCACAGCTGTTACAGTTGGATGATGTCATCTGAATGACATCTTTTGCTAGAGGAAAATATTTGGCATTAAATTCATGGTTTGGCTAAAAATGGTAAGATAATCTTTATGGGATCCTTCTATTTCTGGTACTATAGCTGGAGGCTAAGGATCTTAGCTTAAAATGGTAGGATTTCTTTTTTGGGATCCTTACTTCTTCGGATATGACAGCAAGCTGCTGGGATTGGGCATTAATGGGCAAGTGATGTCATTTTAGGACATGTGTCAACTTGCTGGAGCTACTGCAGCTTCTGTTGGAGTTGTTGCAGTTTCTACAGAAGCTGTTGTAGCTTCTATTGGAGCTGTTACAGCTTCCGCTGGAGCTGTTGTTGGTATTTTTGGCTAAATTTCCTCTTTTGGAAAATTATATGTTTAGTCCATATATAATTTTGGTAAGTAATAAACTAGTTGGTTGATATTTGATGAAGTTTTAGAAATGTAATTATGGTCTTTTTGTATTTTAACCAAATCTTGGAGAGTAAGGAGAGCATTTAATACTAGATATGAGATATTAATATATATTTAGCCATGTGCTTGGAATTGATTTAAATGAAAATAATAATATAATTTATATGAAATAGTATAATTACATTTTTAAACTTATCTTATATGATGAACATTAATTTTTATGTAAAGAGCATGAGGAGTTTTATCATTTTGAGTGTTATGTGATATGAGAGGCTTACCAAATGTTACCTATTGCACACTGACCTGTTAGAGTTTAGGGAATTGGGGAAGACATGCCAAGCAACATGCTTTCCTTTATCAACTTTGAGCCACTAGAGTTTTACTGAACATACTTCTTGGCGCTCCAAACCATGACTCCCAAAATTCCCCCGATGAGACTCATGAGCTTGGATTATAAGCCAAAAATGAAATGTTGTGCAATGAGCTCGAACTATGGGCTTTGATGAGATTATATCGCCATGAGTTTTGGACCATGGCCTTCGGCGTCATTTTGTGAATATGGACTCTTTTGGGCTTTAAAAGAGATTTTTCCAAAATCCATGATAGTGTTGACGTGGTGCGAGTCGCCAATGAAATGAAGCCATGTGGTGTGAAAAATTTGTCCTTAACACTAAGTTAAATTGCAAATTATCAATTATCCATTGTTTGGAAGTTAATTTATTAAGTTATCAATTGCATGAGATTTAATGGTTAGATTACAAGTTGTATAGACATTTGTCAAGGTTAAGGGCAATGCTACATCTTAATCAGAAGAGCTTATAAATTATGCTCACATCAATTAAACTATGTTCAAAAATGAAATAGCATTTTGTTTAATATACACACGCTGGAAATGTAAAGAAACTTAGCACTTTTCGTTAAATAAAGCCTTGAAAATGCAAAGAAAGTACATGTTTAAAAATAAAAAAATAAATACACAAAGTATAAAAAATCCTAGGTAGACTTGGGAGGAGGCTGGCCTTTGCTGCAGTTTGGGCAGGAGCCTTGGACATTGTTGCTTGAGCTGTATCCTTGCCCTTAGGTTCCTCCATGGTGGTGAAAGGGAGCGTGGCCAGTACCAGTACCTGGCCCTAGGATGTTCCCTTCTCCTTGAAGGAATCCTTAGGCGTAGATGGAAGCTTGGTTGGCTTAAGAACTTTGTCCTTGGCTAGCTCCTTGTCCTTGTCCACAGCTCCTGCTTGATCAGCCTCTTTGGAAGGGACAGTTGGGGCTGGAAGGGCACTGGCAAGGGTAGCCTAATAGGGCATAAGTGCCTTAGGAGCAACTTTAGCTCGGGAGCTAGAGAGGCTTGCTACATGAAGGGTTGCAGGGTAAAAGGAGTTTTCTGCCTTCCTCAGTGTTGAAGAAGCATCCACAATAGTTTGGTTCAGTGCTTCGTTCCACACTTAGAGGCAATAGCCTCTGCAGACTCTAGTAACCTGGGCTCTGAGGTTCTCTTCAGTCTCCTTTACCCCGATATCATAACCCTCCTGCTTGGCCCAGGCTACAGTCTCCTCTGCTTTCTCCAGTTTCTTCTTTAGAGCACCTATCTGCCCTTTAGCGATGATCAGCTGGTCTTCCACTTCGCGTAATTGCTGGCGCTGGCCCTCGGCTTGCCTCTCAGCCCCAGCCAGAGCGGCCTTGGCACTCTTCCTGTCCCTATTTGCCTCAGTCAGTTTGACATTGAGATCTTTAATCCTCTGCTTGGCCAAAGTGAAGACCTCAACGGTGGCAATGTGTCATCCTTCTTCCTCCTTTATTTGCTTCTAGGCATCATCTACCTACTCTTCGGCGATTTGCATTGCTTGGATCGCTTGCAAAAAAGAAAAGAGAGAAGTTAAGGTAAATTCTCTAAGAGTAAGAATAGCAAGAGTACTAAGTAAAAAAAGAAAAAAAGAAAAAGAAAAGAAAAGACTTACCATGGCCAAATCCCTTTTTAGGGTTAGAAACACTTCATGTTTCTTCAGTATCCTCAAGTCGGCCATATCTTGAAGCAGTAGTAGTGGCTACTCTAGAGCAGTGGCCACGTAGCCTGCCTTTCCCTTTTGGAAGTCTTTGATAGAGGAGTCCAAGGGAAGAGGTGCTCCATCCAGCACCAAGGGGGGTCCCAGACTTGGACCCTAGGGTGACGATCAAGCCCCTTCTCTATTATTACCCCTTCACTGGAGGACTTCTCCCCCTTAGCTATTTTGGCCCTTTTTGGGGCTTGAGCTCTTTTGAGGGGATAACTTCTCCCTCCTCGACCATGTCTTTGCCCTTCCTTTCTCATTTTCTTTTCTTTTTTGCAGGCTCAGACAAAGAAGTGTGGACAAGAAGGGGAGTTGGGGGTTAGGTCTGGACAGCCACCTCGGGCACAGACCTTCCTGCGTGGGACTCGAGGAGCTCAAGCAAGCTTATCTTGGGCTTCCTTTGTAGCACAATAGCGTCGAGGATGTTAGAAGGTTCTTGGATGTCACTGACCTAAGCAAGGGGGAGGTGGCTAAAAATGGCACCTGGAGAGTCTGGGGATTAAGGCTGGTTAAAAGCTTCGAAATCCTCCCCGAAATTTGAAACCTCCACTACCTTGATTGCTTCTTCAAGAACTAAGTGGGAGGAGGTTACCTCTTCCTCAGCGCTACTCTGATAAGGTAACTCTATTGGTTGAGTACTTGCGAGAGAAGGACCAGTGAGGAAGCCGGGCACTGCAATATTGATTTGGTGCAGTCGAGGATCCTTTGCTTTGATCACATACTTGAGGGCTTGGAAACTGGTGGAGATGGGCTTGTATCCAAGGATAAGGTGAGTTGCTTATAGTTGCCCGTCAATATGTAAGAAAATCTCAGATTGGAGTATCCTCATCAGGTCGGGTTCGTTGACGAAATTGAAGTTAGGGGCGTTAAAGTGCTTATCTGCAAAAATTTCAAAATAAAAATCATTGTCAGAGTAGGAAATCATTGACTAAAGAAGAGTAAACTCACAAACTGCAAATAGGGGAATAGGAAAGTGTTAGTAACAAATGGGCAGTGTTAGAACAATAATCCTAAGCCTAAGTACCCCACCTAGTTTCCCATCTCGTGTTGGGCAATGAAGGCCATCATGCCAATCCCTAGAGACAATCAGGAAGTCTTGGTCCATACCCTTATTGGTATCGGGGAGACACGATATGAGCCTAACTTCTGGAACCCTAGTTTTAAGGTAATACTCCTAGCTCTTGAGGTGCTAACAGTTATATACCCAATTAACATCATGATGGGTGAGGTTTACACCCATCTTTTCGTTAAGGGCGTTTACGCTACCTAGGATCCTAAACATATTTGGGGCACACTAGGTCGGATAAAGTCTGTGGGCAACTAAAAAATCCCTAGTTGCTCTACCCATTAGGATCCTCATCCCCCCTCTATGAAAGTGATCATGGGGATTACTACCTCCCATTCTGATCTCATAGCATGTCATTCCCCTTGAAGGCAATGCCGGATCGAAACCCCAGCTGGTGTGTGGTAACGGGCCTTAAAGTTCTCTATGCCCTCTAGTGTGTGTACTAAGTTAGCGAATCTACCCATTTGAGATGTGGGAAAAGTGTGTTAGGAGAATAGAGTGTAAATTAAAGGGTTAAGGAAGAAAGGGTCCTAGAAATGAGAAAGAGGGCTAAAGGTTACTTACGAAAATATGAAAGGGCTCCTCGGACTGATTCTTGAGAGTTAAAGATTCAAAAAGTGGAACACGTAGAGTCTTCGAGCAATTTATATAAGGGCGGGAAAAGTAAGCAGGAGAGTTCTTGCTTAAATCCCCACAGTAAATCCCCACTATATGATCTTCATCACACTATAGAACGTGGGGGACAGGGCGCCGCATGGAGTAAATGCTGAGGCGTCCCAGATGTCGAAGCGTCAGGAGCGTGCACCTTTGCAGGTGAAAAGACACCTACACGTGAGAAAATAACCTAAAAGTGGGAGGTACAACTACCTAAAATCGAAATCTCACTTTTCCCCAAGGAGAGAAAGAGCATAATTTCCAGGGGCTATTGTAGGAATAAAGGGCCCAGATAAGAATAATGGGTCATGGGCCGTGCCCAAGGACAGACAAGTACAAATGAAGGCAGATGGATGTTAGGTCGAGGAAGAGCTCAGGTCATGATGAATAGGTAACATCTTCCGAGGAGAGATACCACCTTGGCCAACAGTGTGGAGGCCTAAAGTCCGACCACCCATCAAGTACGGGGCAACAGATAATCATGCTTGGAAGGATAAGTATCAGAAAGAGATGAGACAAAGGAGAATTGAGAAATATTTGAGAAGAAAACTGCTATCACTGCATTGAATACTGTGCATCTAACCCCTTGGCTGTATTAATGTGGAAGTGATACCTGAATAGTGACTTTCAGCCTTACAGCTACCCACAAAGACTTTAGGAAGGTGCTGATGGGACAAGTATCTAGATTATCAATCTGATCTACATATGGAGGGCTGAGATGAAAGAGGAAAAGGGGAATATAAAAGGGAAGGACTCCATTACAGAAAGGGAGGAGGAGAAAAACCAGAGAAAAATCACGGGGTAACCAAGAACTGTAATTTTTGTATAAGTCGGTGAAAAATATATAAGAACATATCTTCCCCGGACTTAACCGAGAAGAACTTTTCTTGTTCAAATTGTTTGTCTTGGTCACTCCAATAATAACTAGCCTATTGTGATCAATATCTTCCTAACTCATTGAACGTTCAGTCTCAAGCACACTCTCTAACAAATTCATTGTTTTGGGCTCATTGGGCTTTTGTCTATCCATTTAGGCTGTGAACCAAAAAGTGTCCTTACAGTTATAAATATACAAGTAATATTTATTTATTTTTAAAATATATACAAATAATATGTGGGGCCTAAGAATTTGGCAACCCCAGCCCACTTTATATTAAGCCCAAGGCCCACGCTGAGGATGAAGAAACGCTTGAGGATGAATGTAGAAAGCCCAAGTTGCCAAGAAGCACCGTCGAGGACGTTCCTGTCCTCGGCCAGCCAAGATCATGGATGGGAAGAGCAACACGCCACCAAAGGTAACCTCCCAAAGCATCCTAAGAAAAGGACAAGTACAATGGGACAGCCATGGAAGTATGGGGGAGGAGCAATTCAAGGAGAAATTGTCACCTTTACATTAAATGCCCATAGCTAACATTCTGACCGCATTAATGAGGAAATGACCCCTATGTTGGAAGGTGGCTGATGGGATAAGCACTTAAGTAGTAACTTGTATGATCAACAGATGGAAGGCCAAGATCAACTAAGAGGGAGTATATAATGTAAGAGGTCCTCCAGAAGGTGGGGGGGACGGTAGCAATTGATATCAACTTTGAAACCTTTGTAACCAAGCACTGAAAAAGTAATAAGAACTACTAGTCCCTCAATTGAGGGCCGAGGAACAGAATTTCATACTTTAGTCCACGACCTTCTTGTTTAATCCACTCGTATCCATGTTTAGTTTTTGTAATCCTCACTAAAGCCTAGTTCTTAAACCCATTCTTTATAAATTTATTGTACTGGACTAGTTGGGCCTGAGCTCATTCATCCAATAGAAGAAGTGCTCAAACCCAGTCCCTACAATTGGCGCCGTCTGTGGGAAGAACTTGTGTGTTAGTAAGGGCAACGATCAAGCATGGTAGGATCAGTCCCTCATCAAGGTAGGGGGGATGGTAGCAATTGATATCAACTTTAAAACCTTTGTAACAAAGCACTGAAGAAGTAATAAGAACTACTAGTCCCTCAATTGAGGGCCGAGGAACAGAATTTCATACTTTAGTCCACGACCTTCTTGTTTAATCCACTCGTATCCATGTTTAGTTGTTGTAATCCTCACTAGAGCCTAGTTCTTAAACCCATTCTTTATAAATTTATTGTACTGGGCTAGTTGGGCCTGAGCTCATTCATTTTATAGAAGAAGTGCTCAAACCCAGTCCCTACAATTGGCGCCGTCTGTGAGAAGAACTTGTGTGTTAGTAAGGGCAACGATCAAGCATAGTAGGATCAATCCCTCATCAAGGTGGGGGGGACGGTAGCAATTGATATCAACTTTGAAACCTTTGTAACCAAGTACTGAAGAAGTAATAAGAACTACTAGTCCCTCAATTGAGGGCCGAGGAATAGAATTTCATACTTTAGTCCATGACCTTCTTGTTTAATCCACACGTATCCATGTTTAGTTGTTGTAATCCTCACTAGAGTCTAGTTCTTAAACCCATTTTCTATAAATTTATTGTACTGGGTTAGTTGGGCCTGAGCTCATTCATCTAATAGAAGAAGTGCTCAAACCCAGTCCCTACAATTGGCGCCGTCTGTGGGAAGAACTTGTGTGTTAGTAAGGGCAACGATCAAGCATAGTAGGATCAGTCCCTCATCAAGGGGGGGGGGGGGATGGTAGCAATTGATATCAACTTTGAAATCTTTGTAACCAAGTACTGAAGAAGTAATAAGAACTACTAGTTCCTCAATTGAGGGCCGAGGAACAGAATTTCATACTTTAGTCCATGACCTTCTTGTTTAATCCACTCATATCCATGTTTAGTTGTTGTAATCCTCACTAGAGCCTAGTTCTTAAACCCATTCTCTATAAATTTATTGTACTGGGTTAGTTGGGCCTGAGCTCATTCATCCAATTGAAGAAGTGCTCAAACCCAGTCCCTACAATTGGCGCCGTCTGTGGGAAGAACTTGTGTGTTAGTAAGGGCAATGATCAAGCATGGTAGGATCAGTCCCTCATCAAGCAGACTCCCATCAGCCTGAACCGGCTAGATCCCAATCGCAGGGTAACTTTCCTAATCCTGAGCGTGATCGAAATGAAGAGAATGGAAGGTTTCGAGAGGGAAGTGTGCACACCACTCAAACCAGCAGAAGCCACTCTCGTGGGGGCAGTCACGCCGAGGATGAAGAAACGCTTGAGGATGAACGTAGAAAACCCAAGTTGCCAAGAAGCGCCGTCGAGGACGTTCCTATCCTTGGCCAGCCAAGATCATGAATGGGAAGAGCAACACGCCACCAAAGGCAGCCTCCCAAAGTATCCTAAGAAAAGGACAAGTACAATGGGACAGCTATGGTAGCATGGGGGAGGAGCAATTCAATAAGAAACTGTCATCTCCACATTAAATGCCCACAGCTAACATTCTGGTCGCATTAATGAGGAAATGACCCCATGTTGGAAGGTGGCTGATGGGACAAGCACTCAAGTAGTAACTTGTATGATCAACAGATGAAGGTCCAAGATCAACTAAGAGGGAGTATATAATGTAAAAGGTCCTCCAGAAGGTGGGGGGGACGGTAGCAATTGGTATCAACTTTGAAACTTTTGTAACCAAGCACTGAAGAAATAATAAGAATTACTAGTCCCTCAATTGAGGGCCGAGGAACAGAATTTCATACTTTAGTCCACGACCTTCTTGTTTAATCCACTCGTATCCATGTTTAGTTGTTGTAATCCTCACTAGGGCTTAGTTCTTAAACTCATTCTCTATAAATTTATTGTACTAGGCTAGTTGGGCTTGAGCTCATTCATCCAATAGAAGAAGTGCTCAAACTCAGTCCCTACATAATATATGTATATATATATATATATTTTTTTTTTTTAAATAACGGTAAACCTGAAATGATACACAAATATTGACCAGTATTGAAATATATCATTTCACTAACCAAATTGGTACAATCTTTGATACAAGATTGACTCCCTTATATAGAAGATTTGAATTCAGTATGTGCAATGCATGTGCATGGTATTAACTAAATAACTAGCCAATTGCAAACAAATCTAAAAGCGTTTCTTTCACTCTTTTTACTAGAAATTGGAGAGAATGGATGTTTCAAAATCCGGTTGTCAATCACTACAGTTGTCAAAATTAAGGTTGGGTTATCGAACAACAACTGTAGTTGACAAATTATAAATTTGAAAGTGATCCATCTTTGGGTCCACTCCACAGTACTGCGTGCTATTTTACTCTATAATATAATATATAGTGTTTAGTTGTTTCCCATCATCTCACCACCTCAATCCTAAAAAGGCCAGGAGGACCACACAGCTGTTTTAGCTATTCTAACTTCTAAGTCTCGTGTATCTTGAGTTTTCTTAGATTTCCATCCCTAACTATTCTAAGTCTCTTTTGTATATTGTACTCCTATATACGTGCGATACACAATTTCATCAAGAATTATATTTAATTTTTTTTAATAATATAATTAAAATTGAATAAAAATATAACAGTATAAATAAAAGAACAAAAATTACTTTAATTATGTACATTGTATACTTTACGGTTACAATTTGGAGCCCAGGCCCAATAAGGGGTTGGGTCTAGATCCAAAGAGCCCGGTCCAATAGATTTATAGAGAGTGGATTGAAGAGCGGGGATTAGACCAGATTACCAACGGCTAAGATGGTTTTAAACTAAAAAACATACACGAGTACACTACACATAAGAGCTAACCCTTGTTTAATCTGAGCAGGACCATTTTCATTGAATATCCTTCCTTTTTTTACAGTCACCTCCCTCCCTCCCAAGGGGGGGGGGGGGGTTGTTTACATTTTATATCCACTCTTAGGCCATCTTGATCGTCCACCTGTCGACCATCGGGGTTGCTACTTGAGTACTCGTCCCATCAACCACCTTCCCTGGCCCTCTGTGAGTTGCTGTTGTCAATGCAACACTGTTTAGGGGTCTCTTTCACATAAATGCAACCAGGAAAGTGGTTGGTTAGCATTTAATGTGGAGGCAGTAGCTTTTCGATAGGACATTTATGGGTTCATCTTTTCCGCGATTGTAGGGGTCTTTCTTGTCAAAGAAGCCTTCCGATCAATCACCTGTACTGTGAGGAATAGGTCCGACCGAGATTTGATAACATCCGAGGGTGAGTTACCCTCAGACCATATTAAGCCACATCGTCGTGGGCATGGAATTCCCCCTCGGTCGTTCCATGATTAAGATAGGGCTCAAGGCCCAGCAAGCATTATGGGCTTCCACCCCTCACATATACTATCGTAAAAATTTTAATATATTTATAATGAGTCACATGACAAAATTATATCACATGACTTGTAATACTTATATTTAGCCCCATAGTGTGCAAGCACGATGTATACAATCAAACTTACAGAGTAAAAAAATTTTTTTTTTTTGAAAGCAGAACGTAATTCATTCATCATTCATGGAAACTAGCATCCAAGTACAGAGCTTCAAGGGCTGGAGGGGGGGATTCCTCAAGCCATACAAGTTCATCAACTAAATGACTAGCAAACCGTGCAAGGCTATGAGCCACAGCATTGGCACTTCTCTTAACACATCCAAAATTACAACTCCTAAACCCAGCAGCAAGTGTGTGAACGTCGTCATATATGTGTCCCAGCCGTGATCTATCCAGCCTTAAAGAATTAATAGCCTTCATCACCGTTGCATTATCTCCTTCAATCACCAGGTCCGTGAATCCCGCATCAATGGCAAACTCAACCGCTTTCCGACACGCTAGCGCCTCTGCTTCATTGTTGTTTACCACTGTTGGACCACGAACTGACAGGCCAGCCATCACTTCTCCCAAGCTATTCCTCACAATAACTCCCACTCCGGATGAATTTGTACCATCAAAGACCGTCGCATCGAAGTTGAGTTTGAACGCCATACCAGTGGGAGGTCTCCAAACTTGCACCAATTCTGGATTTGTCAACACAGCCAGATGAGATTGCGACTCCTTAAATTCATCCATATACTCCCTTGCACGTTTGTTCAAGAGGGTTGGGTTCTGTACTTTACCTCCATGCAACACCAAATTGCGTTGATTCCAGATAACCCAACACTGAACCCAAAATAATTCTTGTTCTTCACGGGATAGATTGATGATAACCTTAACCACTAGCTACAAAAAATCTGTTTGCCCTGTTCTAGCTTTCTGCAGTCTCCTCAAACTTCCAGCCCATACATCTTGTGCCACCCCACACTGCCATAAAACATGAAGAACAGATTCCGGGCTCCCTTTGCAACCCTCACAGCCATCATCCATTATTATTCTACGCCTAGTTAGGTTCTCCCTAGTTGGAAGTACATTTTGACAAGCCCTCCACCCAAAGACTTTTATTTTGTTTGGGATATGTAGCTTCCATAGGTGCCTCCAAAACAGACTCCCATATACTTCCCTAGAACACTCTTCCATTCCAGCCTCTTGCCTTGCTATTTCTCTAGCAATGTGATATCCCGATCTGACAGTATATTCACCATCTTTTGAGTGCAACCACATGAGCAGATCAGCTGCATTTCTACGGCTTAATGGCATGCTTAAAATTGCTCTAGCATCCTCCATATGAAAATTAGCTTCAATAAATTCCTGGTCCCATATCTTGCTCCTCCAATCAATGAGATCAGCCACTCTCCATTCCCACTCCTCCTCCACAGGTGGATAAAGAACCTTATTTGTTGGGTGATTCAATATCCATCTATCCTTAGTGACCTGTATGGAAGTCCCATCTCCAACTCGCCAACAACACCCATGTTTTAGGATAGGTTGAGCAGCCATTAGACTCTTCCATACATAAGAGCTATTAGGCACTTCTGAAGCTTCAAGGAAGCTACACCGTGGGAAGTAATGTGCTTTAAAGCACTCATATAACAAAGAACCTCGGTCTTGGAGCATTCTCCACCCCTGTTTTGCTAGCATTGCAAAGTTGAAATTTCTTAAATCTCTAAACCCCATCCCACCTTCCTTTTTAGGTTTAGATAATGCATTCCAACTTTTCCAATGAATTTTCTTCTCATCACCAACCTGGCCCCACCAAAACCTAGCACACATTGCATTAAGTTCATTGCACAGCTTGACTGGTAACAAGAATACTCCCATTGTCTAAGTAGGAATTGATTGGGCCACTGCTTTAATCAAAACTTCCTTGCCAGCTCTAGAAAGTAATTTTCCTTTCCAACCTTGGATCTTCTTCCACACTCTATCCTTTAGGAATGAAAAGGTTTGATATTTTGCCCTTCCAACCAAAGTAGGTAATCCCAAATAAGACTCAAACCGCTCAACTTCCCGAACCCTCAACTCCCTCTTTATTTGTGCTCTTACCTCCTCCTTCGTGTTGTTACTAAAATAAATTGAGGATTTCTCAAAATTAATACATTGCCCAGAAGCGGCTGCATATAACTGAAGAGTATCTGAGATACACCTCACATCTTCCTGGATGGCCTGACAAAACAATAAGGAATCATCAGCAAATAAAAGGTAGGAGATGGTTGGAGCTCTTCGACAAATGGAAACCCCATGAAGTCATCCCTTTTCTTCTGCTCTGTCCAGTAATGCTGTAAACCCTACAGCACATAAAAGGAACAAGTAGGGTGAGAGTGGATCTCTTTGCCGCAAGCCCCTTGTTGGGGTAATATGTCCATAAGCTTTGCCATTGATAAGAACTGAGAAGGATGAGGAAGACACACAACACATCACCCTGTCAACCCACACCTCTGGAAAGCCCAACCTGAGCATAATGTTCCTGAGAAACTCCCACTCAACCCGGTCATAAGCTTTACTAATATCCAGCTTCAGTGCAAAGGATCCTTTCTTTCCTGATTTCTTGCAATGCATAGCATGGAGTGTCTCGTATGCTACAAGCACATTATCAGTGATTAGGCGTCCCGGGACAAAAGCACTCTGTGAAGGAGAAATTAACTGGGGAAGAATCTGTTTAAGCCTGTTAGCCATCACTTTGGATATTATCTTATAAATAACATTACAAAGGCTAATGGGTCTAAAATTCGACAATTTTTTCAGGAGGCTTAACTTTTGGAATGAGCACAATATGGGTATAGTTTATATCAGGATTCATGTTACCAGAATTTAAAAAGTCTAACACAGCATCAATCACATCATCACCAACCACATGCCAAAATTTCTGATAAAAGAGAGCATTCATACCATCAGGTCCCGGTGCTTTGGTAGGCCCCATTTGGAACAACGCCACTCTGACTTCTTCAGCACTATACTCCCTGGACAGTGTTTCCTGCATTTCTAAGGTCATTCTGTGTTGCACTACACTGAGGCATTCTTCCATCCTGTCACATGAACCTGATTTAAAGATATTCTCAAAATATTCTGTTGCTACTCCAGCAATGTCTTCAACTTCTTCCACCCAATTATTTTGATGATCTCTAACACCCTTTATCATATTCCTCCGCCGCCTTTGTGAGGCCTTGGAATGAAAAAATTTGGTGTTTTTATCACCATGCTTCAACCATGAAATCCGAGATCGTTGGGCCCAATAAATTTCTTATTTGAGAAGTAAGTCATCAAGTTTCTTACTTGCTTCCACCAAGGCTGACCTATTCTCCACCGTTGCCTCCCTCCTGTTGAGCTCTTCCATCTGCTTTTGGAGTTTTTTTATTTCTTCAGTGGTTGGCTATGTTTTAACAGCCCCCAAGCTGCCAATTCTATTCCACACTTTTTTATCTTCTCCTTTGTTCTACTAAGGCCCGAGAGATCACTTCCAACAGTTTCCCACGCTTCTTGTACCGTTTTTTCACAATCCTCCCATAGCAGCCACGCCTCCTCAAACCAGAAACCACGAGAGTTTCTATGTTGCTTCCTCCCCCCTACACTAGTATGTAATAGCAACGGTCTATGGTCAGAAGCATGAGAAAAGAGGTGAGTCATTGTGCTTGCATGGAATTTTTCTCTCCACCCTAAATTAGCTACAGCATGATCCAATCGCAACCTTGTATTTGCATCACCTGGACGTTTATTATTCCATGTAAATGGGTACCCAATAAACCCCAAATTTGCCAAGTTACACTCATCCAAGGCCGACCTAAACTCTTCCATTTGATTGAAATGAGGTGGACACCTGCTCTGCTTTTCATTAGAATGAAGAATAGCATTAAAGTCACCGATACAACACCAAGGCCCACTAACAAAAGTTGAGAGATGGGATAATAGTGCCCATGACTTCTTTTTCTGGCTTGCCTCCGGCCACCCATAGAAGCAGGTCAGCCACCATTCAAAACCATCATCTTCCACTACTTTCGCTAGTATGTGATGCTCCGTGTAATTCACTACATCCAACTGAACTTGTGTCTTCCATAATAAAGCTAACCCACCACCACTGTTTGGTTTCTTCACAATAAGCTTATTTTGAAACGGAAGTTCACTACACTTTTCATTAAATCGATCCTTATCTAACTGTGTCTCCATTAAGAAGCACACAGTGGGAACTTGATCCATCACCAAATTGTGGAGGCTACGAACTGTCCAAGGGTTCCCAAGCCCTTGGCAATTCCAAGCTAGTAACCTCATTGTGTTCGGCTGGGGTGTTCCAACACCCTTGCAGTTTCATTTTTTTGAGCTTCATTCTGAGTCCTGCTTCTCTTCTTCTCCCTGTTTTCAGTTTCCAGTATAGCCATTGCTTCCTCACATGGCGTTGTTCTTTTCCTCAACGTAAGTTTAGTGGCTGCCCCAATTGTGTTCTTTGGCCCACACTCCATCCTTGCTACCCTTG
Organism: Quercus glauca; assembly: GCA_023736055.1. Classification (NCBI taxonomy): domain Eukaryota; kingdom Viridiplantae; phylum Streptophyta; class Magnoliopsida; order Fagales; family Fagaceae; genus Quercus; species Quercus glauca. The sequence goes on from CM043322.1 coordinate 37,520,518, forward strand.
TCCATGTGGGCCTTGTTTTAATTTCTATTGGCCCAGTTCCAGCATGATCTTTAGTAGCCACATGCGCAGCACGCGACATAATTAATTTGGCTTCCACAAGCTTCGGTTCAACACTAACAGGTACGTTGACAAGATCTGACTCTATACCAGCTGTAGTTGTAACTGATATGGGAACGTGATTGCTTACCTTAACTGGTCCTTTCGTTACGCTTCCTACTCCCACCAAATCCGGATGAATCCCATGCATTACGGTCACTGATTCTGTCTGTCCCTTGAACTCCGTTTCACGTTGGTCCACTGAGCCACCGTCATCTTGCCGTCCACCATTATCAGCCCTTACTCCTTCAGACTCGCCGGACTGGTGCCCCTGTTCAGCCAGTTTTTTCCTTGGCGGAGACCTGTTTCTTCCTCCATTGGCCTTAAGCCAGTCCCCGTACTGACATGCCCCTTCGTTCCTGTCCTTCTTCAGCGCAAAGAACTTGGCACAGTGTCTTGTATCGTGCCCCAACAATCCACAGCAATGGCAAAATAGTGGGAGTCTCTCGTACTTGAAGGACACCCACGTGCGTTGTCCGTCCAGACCCCTCAAGAATGCACCTCTCCTTAAGGGCTTTGCCGTTGGTAGCGCCACCTTAACTCGCATGAAAAAATTTTGTGTGTCTTGTGACTTCCTTCTCTCTACTTCCACCACCTCACCCAATCTACTCCTTATCTCCGCCGACACCTTAGGAGATGCCATATCAAATGGCGCACCCCATATTTGAACCCATAAGGCCACAGATTCAAACTTAACGTTGGCCGCTGTCATCCCCGATTGCCATCTCTGTAGCATGAGCACTTGATTATCGAAGGACCAGGGACCTCCACTATATACTCTGTCCAGATCAAACTCAGATTTGAATTTGAACTGGAACAGATTGGATCCTACTTCCACAATCTGGACTCCCATTTCCATTCCCCAAGCCCTCTTCAAAGTATTTTGCACTGCCTTCTTATTGAATGGTTTACATGTGAGAAATTTCCCTATAAGACTCAGCGAACAATCAACTATATCCTCCCTTCTCCCTTCTTCCGATATCTCGATAACCTCCTCTTCTTCTAATGTCAACGCCATTTTTTCTAAACTATTGATTACTTCTTCAGCCATAGACACTAGTCCAAATCAGTAAGAGATAAAAATGCAAACCCTCAGTAGGCCTAAGGGAGAGAACACTCGCAGGGAACGAGAGGGAGAGCTCCTATACTAGGAGAGAGTCTTTTGTTTTATACGAGGAATTATTTAATGACTAATCATTTTTATCTTTTAAAACATTACAGAGTAAATTTTTTAATCAGCCTAGTATTTTTTAAATTTTTTTAAAAATAACTAACAATAGAGTTTCACATGGATCAACAATGTTAATTACTTTAATACATTTATAGTTAATTACATGTCATTAATTCAAAAAAATAAAAATCATGTGACATTAGGAGAAAAACAAAAATAAAAATAAAAATAAAAGGAAGGAAAACCTTTAATAACACAATCACAGCATGTATAACACAACTATTATTATATAGTATAAAATATGACATAATTTGAAAAATAAGCTTATATAATGGTACATAATTTTCTTATAAAAGTTTTGATGATAATAACTAAATGCCTGATTATTATATAATTTTACAATTCTAATCTCTATATATATCTATATAAAACCGAAGTTTCTAATGGCACCACAATTTTCCACATCGGCATCATTTAAAAAACAAAAAAACAAAAAAAAATTCTGATTTTTTTTTCCTCTAAAACCCGATAATACATAAAGTGATAAAACCCAATAATACAAACCCAATTCTCTTCAAGCCAACTCCAAGTTTCTAAAAAACCTAAAAAAACACACGGCGAAACCTTCAACTACCTCCTTCCTTCTCTCTCACTCCAATCTCTATCTATCTCTATCTCCAATGAGACCTAGAAAACTTATAAATAAACCTATTGAAGAGTGAAAAAAAGTTTGTAGAGCTGTGATCCTTGAACAAATAACATTCTTGGATGACAAAGCAGTCTTTTTATTCAATTGGTGATAAGAACACATATTTCTCTCATAAACATTTATCTGCAGTTTCTATCCGTGCTTTGTGCATAAAGTCTATGATCTGCTACTGGTATGGTATTTTCTGTCCATATCAATTTATATATCTTCTTTTGCCACAACACAATGTTATCTTTACAGCTTCTTTCTCTTCAAAATTTATGAGGGTTCTACTATATTCCAAAACATCTTAGATGAAGGTGGCTCTTGCGTGGCCTGGAAAGTAGGGACACATCTAATTCTATCGTTCTATGGCTACACAATTTATTTATTTGATTTTAACCAAATTTTAGCAACGTGTTCCTCTAAAAAAAAAAAACACTGTATTTTACCACTATGCACCTTCTGTTATACATTTTACTCTTATGAGTGTGTGGAAGAAAATTGCGATTACCATTAAGGAGTTCTTTGAGATGGATTTGCTGGACTAACAGTGGTGTTCATTGGTTGCAATAAGGTTATATCCTCATGCCCAATTCTTTTGTTGTATGTATTGAATATAAATTGGATTTTTTGGCTTAAGCGTATATCAGATTTCGGGATTAGGTTTGCACGACATAATTAGGGGAATGATCGATTCAATTTTACTTTGAATTAAATTACATATTTTCATTCATTTTTAAGTCATTATACCATCAATCAAAATAAATATATGTAATTTTTTTGTTCTTTGCTTTCTTTCTTTCGTTCTTTTTATTTTTATTTTTATATCTTTCATCCTAATATGTCAATAAGTTTTTAATTTCTAGATTACATTATTCTAATTTTTTTTTTTAAGTTCCTCTATTTCAGCACCTGTACATCAATCAAGTTCTATTTCTTGGCTATATCTGTTAGGTATTTGACAAAAGTCCTACAAGAGAACTGTTGTACATGTATTGGAATAATAGAATAAATAAACTGGCATAAACTATTTGATGATGGCCCGTGGTCACTAAGCTGCATCTTGCTGTTCAATGTGTCATTAAGTCATGTATTTCTGTTTTATAACTTATATTCATGGGTGTATATTTTTGCTATATGAAAAATGGGGTGTGATGATGGGGTGAACTGACTTGATTGTATTTTTGAATACTAGGTTTGATTACTGATGTGTGATTTTTGTTACCTGATTGTTTGATTCTCTGTTGGTAGATGGGTGCTTTAATAAAAATATGTTGGATTGCTTTAATTGGAAATACATACCTATGCAAATATTTATGTGTGCTATTTCAAGTCCACCTTTTATTATTTATAAGACTTAACCCTGACAAACTTTAGTAGTTTTGGAAATCCTTTAACATTTTTGGCAGTTATAAATAAACAGTTAAGTTCTTTCTCAATCTAACATTTTAATCTATTTAGATTTTTATCATTTTGGGTGTGTTATTGATAGTTGATATACGGGACGATTTGTTTGGTCTGTTATCCGCTCATCCTGTAACTCTCTTGATATCCTTGCTCCAGGAGGTATAAATCATGAATCTTAACTTTTGTTAAGGGATGCAAAAGTAGGAGATGAAAATTCTAGAATTTTGCTTTTGTCTGCATAGTTTTGCAAGGCAGGTTGCTTATGATGGGGGAGCTTTAGTTGTAGAGCAGAGAGAAGAATGAAGCAATCCAAGAGAGACTCTTTGTGATACAGTGTAGAGTCAACAACAACATGCCTTCACCTATTTTCTCATATTTAATATGACAACTTAAACAAGTCTTATGAAGAAGGTTATTTTTATTGATAAAATATAGTTAGTGAAGCTGCCCCCAGCAATTTAATAAGATTTTGTTGTTGATTTACACAACTCTTTGAATATTATGATCATTTGTTATTAGTGCATGTTATATATTTTACTTTCTGTTAGTGTTTCTTTTAAATGTGATATGTAATCTTTTGATTTGAAATTTTACCCTTTTTGTTGTGAAGGCAATAACCAGTGACAAAATATCATATTATTTTTCATCTACCCAAATTGTAAATCACAACAACAAAAAGTATGTAAGCTTTTGCCTAGAATGAACATTGTAAATTGCTTCAAATGAGCAATAATTTGCTTTGTTGGCAGATTAAGAAGTACGTGACAAGGTCACTACACACACACACACGCGTGCGCGCGCATGCATGCACCTACCTTGGTTGACCAGCTCAAATCCTAATGAAATTTGTATATTCCTTTTTGTGTGAGTTATTCCTTAAAATTCAAAGCGAAAAGGTCCATTTACACACACACACACACACCTACCTTGGTTGACTAGCTCAAATCCTAATGAAATTTGTATATTCCTTTTTGTGTGAGTTATTCCTTAAAATCCAAAGTGAAAATGTCCATTTAAGTTAAATTTCTCTCAACCCAACAAAAAATGCATTTAATTTGATTAAAAAAATATTTAGCATTTCTAAGAACTTTCCCGTGCATCGCACGGATTAGCGACTAGTATAATATTATATAATTATTATATAATTTTACAATTCTAATATAATATTGTAGGGTCTAGATTTGTTGGGCCTGATACTGACTCCCTGTATTGTGAGCCCAACAAATTCCCAACAATAAATTTGTAGAGAATGGGTTGAACAACTGGACTAGTAGTGGGTTTAGCAACGGTTCATGCAAGCAAAAACCATTTTGAAAGAAACAAAGGATTGAGACAGGCTTTTTAACAAGGAAACTCTTTGATCTGAAGAGGATTGGTCTATAAAGACTTAGTGAATACAATCTTTTTTTTCTTTTTTCTTTTTTTTTTCTCCTCCCCTTCTCTGCGAGGCTTACTTCCTTTATATACACATTCTTTCCCATCCTCACCGCACACTTGTCCTCTATCTAGGCGCTCACTTGAGTACTAGTCATATCAGCCGTCTGCTTTAACCCACAGTGAGTGGTGGTGGGCGAAGATACACTGTTCAGGTGTCTTCTCCACATAAATGTGGCCAGGAAAGTTGCTGCAGTGCATTAAATGTGGCGGTGGCAGCTTTATTGGTAAGATATTTCATGATAGGTATGCCTTTGGACGTCCCCGAAGCTCAGCTTTGGCGTGGGGCTCTTCAGCATATCTACTCTGTTAGGTCCTGGGCAGCTCTGGGGGTAAGTCCCTTCGGCCCAACTAGGTTGTCTTCGGACGGTGCGTCTGTCACTGATGGGTTGCACCTCCACCAGGACGGCAAAGCATTGATGCTTTTGTCCTCTTCGGACAGAGAGTCGCATCTGAACTGGGTCTCAGGCCCAACATATGGCATTGGGCCGTCTCACCCACAATAGCCCCTCAAAATTTCACTTTTTACCTCGCGTCCGAAGGGAAAAAAGTGGGGTTTTGATCTGACGAACGAAGACACTGAACTTTGACTCCACACGTGTGCGCGCATAAATTTGGGCGCCTTCTTTATAACCGCTGCTGTCGCGCCGTTTCCGAGGCGTCATTAATTGCTCCAGGCGGCGTCTTGTCCCTAAAATCTAGCGGTCCATTTCAAAGCAACGGACGAGATCCTCCTCAAAATTTTGGGCGGGGTAAGTCCCACCATTTCACCTGCCACTATATAAAGTCCCAGATGGGACTGCCTTCTCATTTTGCAAGCTTCAGAATCCCCGGCGAACTCAAGTGCTCAGACTCTCAAAAACCCTTCCTGTCATCTACTTCAGCCCGTTCCAGAATCCGTTACGATATCACCGCGAAGCCAGAGCTCATCCTCCGATTTGATTCTGCGTAAGTTCTTTCCCCGAGATTTTCATATTACATTCAGATTGCCTCTTCGGCCCGTGGTAGATTGTCCTGGTCACCGTTTCGTGTTTCCCTTCCTCTAACCTTGTTACCAATGGGTAGATTTGAGTACTTAGTGGACAGTCCCTCCTAGATAGAGAAGTTTAGGGCGACATATCGCATTCCTCGGGAGGTGGGCTTGAGGTACTGCTCCGCGGAGGGATTGTTACTGGACCGAGAGGAGGGTGAGGTGATAATCCCCATCATCGCCTTCCTGGAGGGAGGGATGACCATTCCCATGGGTCCGGTCACCAGAAGTTACCTTACTGCCCATAGGCTTAGTCCTGACCAGTGCGCACCCAACACCTTTAGAATCTTAGGTGCAGTTGATGACTTAAACCGTCATTTAGGCTTGGGGCTAACTTGGCACGACGTGGTACACATGTACGAATGTCGTACCAAAGAAGGGGCGGGATACTATTTAAGGTCCCGATCCGATATCGTCAGACTCCTCTCCGGTCTTCCCAAGTCCAACAAAGGGATAAAGGACGATTATCTGATCGTCTCGGGTGCCTGGCATGATGGGATTCATTGCCCAACCACGCCAGGAACGCCAGGTGGGACATTCCCCCTTGAGCTTTTCTGACTTTCTTGCTTCTAGCTGTTCAGACTTCCTTTCGTCATGTTGCAACCTACTGACAATTTTATCGCCATGTTTGCAGATAGGAGGTACGTAACTCCTCGGCTGAGCCTCACAAACACTGCGGCCTTGAACTACCTTCTTCGGTCGGAGATCTTTGTGAGCGAAGACGGACAGCTCAGGTCCGTTCCCCTCATCCTCGGCTATACCCCAAAGTTTGAACTCCAGCCGAGAGGTAACGCCATAACATTCGGGGATCGCCGTATAAACCGCATTGACGTGGCACGGAAGACCTTTCTAGCACCCTTCGACCTCGCCCCAGTGCCCCATCCTAATCCGCAAGGTGTACCAGTGCTCGTTCAGCCTGTTCAACAAGTCCCCCTTGAACCGGTAGCCGAGGACGAAAGAGCTTCTTCCACCCCTTCGCTTGATCAGCAGATCGACCAGTTCAAGTTCGAAGAGGATACATCCGGGGAAGTGGAAATTCTGTCTGCCGAAGAGGTGCTTGATAGGCATTCTGTTGCACCGCTCCTGAACTTAGCCGTGCCAGACGACTCAGAAGAGGACGACATGCAGAGTCTGTCGAGTTTGTTGAAAAACCGGAAAACGACAGATGTGGCCAAAGGCACTAGCACTTCCCAGCCCAAGGCCAATCTTCCACCACCGCCTCCTCCCCCTCCAGTCTCGAAAGATCCTGGGCTAAAGGCGCTACCCGATCTAAAGAAGAAAAGGGTGGTGACGGAGATAACCGATGTTGAGGAGGGGGAAGTGGTCCCTCCGAAGGGCCCAAAGCAGCAGAAAACGACCCATGATAATAGGAGCAAACGGGCGTCTTCTACGGAAAGCCGAGAAGAGAATTTGGCCGCAGACGTGCGGCGAAAGACTCGGGATTGGTCTCCGAAGCTCACCTTGGATGGCACCACCATACCACACGATGCGTCCCTGCGAAACTACGGTGGGGGGAAAGCAGGGCGCATAGCAGAAGCGTTGGAGAAGCCTCTTCTCCTCCCGAAGGACATGGAGTCCTATCGGCGCTTCACCGAGCAGGAGCTCTTTCTGTCCCTTAAAAGGGATTTAGGCATGGTAAGATAGGCAATTTTCTTGTAACCTTCGTGTGTTTTCGTGACTTAACGCAAAAAAATTTTTGTTTGCCATGCAGATCGCCCAGCAAATTTTTGTAGCCGAAGAATGGAACAAGGATAAGGATATTAAAGTACAAGCTGAGGCTCGTTCCAGGGAGGAGGTGGAGAAGGCATTGGGCAGGGCGAAGGACGACTACGCCCGCGTCTCCGAGGAGCTGAAGGAGGAGGGGAAAGCGAGGAGAAATGCAGAGGCAGGCCTGAAGAATGCTGAGAAGCAAGCCGAGGATCAGCGACAGCAACTATTCGTTACCCAGACCAATCTGGAAACAGAGAGGGTGTTGGTGAAAGAGTTGCGGGCTGAGCTAAACAAGGCCAGGGATGCTGCTAAAGTGACTAAGGAGGACGCTCAGTTAGCCAAGGAAGCAGTTGAGGCCGAGAAACAGGCTGCCTACATGTTGGGGGTGCAGGAGACCCAATCTAGGCTGACCGAGGAGTTTGCCACAGTGTGCAGAGACTACTGCGTGATCACATGGGGCAAATGCCTTGACGCAGCTAGAGTCCCTGCAGAGTCTGTACTAAGGCGACCCGAGAGCATCTATATTCACCCTGATATAAGTGACCTGCCAGATGCCCCGGAAGCTCCCTCGGCCGGTCAAGACCACCCAGTCCAAACTGAGGCAAACCCAGCACCCCTTCAGACTAGAGAAGCGGGTAGCCCACCAAAAACGGATCTGATGCCTCAAGACAAGGCTTAGGGTGTTAGGGTTATGTAATAGTTAGGACCCTGTATTATCCACTTTCTATCGAGATTATCTTCTTAATGAATGAAATAGTTTCCTTCTTACTTTTTGTTGCTTTTCTGGTGTTTGTTAAGTTGTACTTACGGCTAACAATGATAGTTTGATAATCAAGGATAAATCAAAACCGTGGTATTCTTTTACGCGTAATTAAATATGGCCTTATGGTAACAAAAGTTGACGTAATTTGGCTTGAATCTGTGTATTCCGCCAAGCATTAGATTGGATTAATAATGTGAATGTATATTTATTGAGATTCCCTGGTCCGAGGATCGTGAGCATGGCTAGATTCTAAGTTTGAACATGAATTCTAAGGTGTTAACTAACCCAAATCATCTGGTCCGAGGATTACAGGCATGATTGGATTTTAAGTTTAAACACTTATAAGAAACGATAAGGAGTGCTAACTAACCCAAATCATCTGGTCCGAGGACTACAGGCATGATTGGATTTAAGTTTAAACACTTATAAGAAACGATAAGGAGTGCTAACTAACCCAAATCATCTGGTCCGAGGATTACAGGCATGATTGGATTTAAGTTTAAACACTTATAGGAAACGATAAGGAGTGTTAACTAACCCAAATCATCTGGTCCGAGGACTACAGGCATGATTGGATTTAAGTTTAAACACTTATAGGAAACGATAAGGAGTGCTAACTAACCCAAATCATCTGGTCCGAGGACTACAGGCATGATTGGATTTAAGTTTAAACACTTATAGGAAACGATAAGGAGTGTTAACTAACCCAAATCATCTGGTCCGAGGACTACAGGCATGATTGGATTTAAGTTTAAACACTTATAGGAAACGATAAGGAGTGTTAACTAACCCAAATCATCTGGTCCGAGGACTACAGGCATGATTGGATTTAAGTTTAAACACTTATAGGAATTTTAGCATAACAAGATGGCATCCTGACTGAAAAAAGAATTCTTTTAATAGTAGTACCTTTTGAGGTTATTTACATTCCACGGTCGAGGCACTACATGATTATCTAGGTCTTCCAAGAAGTATGCTCCAACGCCAGCCCTTGAAGTAATGCGATATGGACCTTCCCAATTCGGCCCCAGCTTTCCCCATGCTGGATTCTTTGCATTTCCTACCACCTTCCTTAGGACAAGATCGCCAGGTTCAAGTGGTCTCAATCTCACGTTAATGTCATATCCCTGTTTAAGTTTCTGCTGGTAGTGCGCCAATCGGACCATTGCGCTTTCCCTTCGTTCTTCAATCAGATCCAGACTCTTTTCCAGCTGCCTATCATTGTTGGTTGGGTCAAAAGAGCTAATCCTGTGGGTGGGGAACCCAGTCTCGAGAGGTATAACAGCCTCAGCCCCATAGGTCATCGAAAAAGGGGTCTCACCAGTGGACCTTCGAGGCGTGGTTCTATACGCCCACAATACGTGGGGTAGTTCCTCTACCCATCTACCCTTCGCATCATCCAGCCTCTTCTTTAGCCCGTTGACTATGACTTTGTTGGTGGCTTCGGCCTGCCCGTTCCCCTGGGGATAGGCGGGGGTGGAGTATCTATTTGTGATTCCCAACTCTCTGCAATAGCTTCTAAAAGCCTTGCTATCGAACTGAAGCCCGTTGTCCGAGATGAGGGTATATGGGACTCCAAATCTGGTGATGATGCTCTTCCAAATGAACTTCTTCACGTCCACGTCTCTGATATTTGCTAGAGGCTCAGCCTCTACCCATTTGGTGAAGTAGTCCGTTCCGACCAGCAAGAACTTCCTATTTCCTGCTGCCTTAGGGAAAGGGCCTACGATGTCTAGGCCCCATTGAGCAAAAGGCCATGGGCTGGATAATGGATTGAGATTACCGCCTGGCTGGTGTATATTCGGCACGAACCGCTGACATTGGTCGCACTTCTTCACGTATTCGTTAGCCTCTCTTTGCATATATGGCCACCAGTAACCCTGTGTGATGGCCCGGTGGGCCAAGGACCTGCCTCCTGTATGGCTTCCACATATCCCTTCATGCAATTCTTCCAGCAGTAACTCAGTTGCTTCAGGGTGCATGCAAAGTAAGTACGGGCCCGAATAGGAACGTTTGTAGAGTTTCTGCTCCTCGGATAACCAAAAACTCGTGGCCTTTCTTCGCGTTTTGTCTGCCTCCCCTTTTTCTTCGGGTAACACATCATCCTTCAAGAACTTGATGATGGGGTCCATCCAGCACGGGTTGGTTCGGACGCAATGAATTTGGAGTGACTTTTTTCTCACTCTCGTAGGCTCCTACATTTCCTCAATGAGGATAACCCTCGGCAGTGCCTGTGCCGAGGAGGTGGCGAGGGTGGCTAAAGAGTCTGCATGTGTGTTGCCACTTCTGGGGATGTGCTGCAGGTTAAAATATTCAAACTCTGACTGCAAGGACTTAACCAGGTTCAGGTACTCCAGCATCCTCTCGTCCTTCGCTTCAAACTCTCCTGATACTTGGCCGACGATCAGCCTCGAGTCCGAGGATATCTCAACGGACTTTCCTCCCATCTTTTGTACCATCTTTATCCCCATCAGCAAGGCCTCATATTCCGCCTCATTATTCGTCGCTGAGAAGTCTAGCCTTAAGGCTTTTTCAATGATAATTTTCTCGGGGGATATCAGCACTAGCCCCACGCCTGAGCCCCTCTGATTAGATGCGCCGTCCACGTATACTTCCCAGGCCAAGGGGTTTTGTGACGAAATCGTGCTGACTTGCCTCCCTTTCGTGCCTAGGGTTTGGTTAACTTCCTCCACCTGGGGTTCTGTGAACTCGGCGACCAGGTCTGCGAGGATCTGGCCCTTCACAGACGTGCGCGGCATGTACCTGATGTCAAAAGCCCCTAGCATCGTCCCCCATTTGGCAATTCTTCCTGTGTAGTCGGCGCTTCGGAGTATGGCCCTAAGTGGGAGCTGGGTGAGGACTATGACGGTGTGGGCTTGGAAATAATGGGGCAGCTTCTTAGTACCCAGCACAACTGCTAGAATGGCTTTTTCTAGGGGCAAATAGCGGATTTCGGCTTCTTGCAGCGACTTGCTCACGTAATAAACTGGCTTTTGCACACCACAATCTGTTCGGATCAACACCAAACTTACAGCATTAGGAGCCACGGCAATGTAAGCGAACAAGACTTCGTCTGGCTGAGGACTGGACATGATGGGAGGTTTAGCCAGGTAGTCCTTAAGTTGCTGGAAAGCGACAGCACATTCCTCCGTCCATTCAAAATCTTTCCACTTATTGATTAACGAGAAGAAAGGCCGACACCTGTCTGCTGATCGGGAAATGAACCTGTTAAGGGCGGCAGTCATTCCCGTCAGCTTCTGGATTTCCTTGGGATTCCGGGGTGCTCGCAAGTCGTTGATGGCCCTTATCTGATCGGGGTTAACTTCGATTCCCCTGTGAGTGACCATATACCCCAGGAACTTGCCCGAGCCAACTCCGAACGAACACTTGGAGGCATTCAAGCTCAACCTGTGTCCCCTCAATATTTCGAAGATATCCCTAAGGTCCCCAATGTGTTCCGCAATAACCTTGCTCTTAACCACCATGTCGTCAATGTAAACCTCCATGCTTTTGCCCAGCTGTGGCTCAAACATCCGGGTCATCATCCTCTGATATGTAGCCCCTGCATTCTTCAAGCCGAATGGCATTACCTTGTAGTGGTAATTTCCTACAGGTGTTACGAAAGCTGTTTTGTTCTGGTCGGCGAGAGCCAGCGGTATCTGATGATAACCTTGAAACGCGTCTAAGAAACTCATCCGAGGGTGCCCAACAGTAGCGTCAACTAGTTGATCTATCTTCGGCATGGGAAACGGATCCTTCGGACAAGCTCTATTGAGATCAGTGAAGTCCACGCACACCCGCCATTTCCCACTTTTCTTTTTTACCACTACTGTGTTGGCCAGCCACTCGGGGTAAAAAATTTCCTTGATTGCCCCCGCCTGTTTGAGCTTTGCTACTTCCTCCCTAACCGCATCTGCGTGTTCCTTCGATGGTCGCCGAAGTGGTTGTTTCTTGGGGACTATGGTGGGATCTACGTTTAGATGGTGACAAATAAAGTCTGGGCTCACTCCTGGAGCTTCCGCAGGGTCCCATGCGAACACATCAACGTTTCCCCTGAGGAATTCCACCAACACCCCCTTCTCCTGTGGGGGTAGCATAGATCCGACCTGAAAAAACTTTTCTGGATCGTCATTAACAACTATCTTTTCCAAGCTTTCGCACTCTGCTTCCCCAGCTGAGGCTTCGGTTTCCGGAGCCGAAGGCTTTAATTGCTATAAACCCTCCTCGTCACAGTCTGAAGGCGCAACATGCTGCTCGTGCTGGATCGCTGCCACTAAACATTGCCTAGATAAAGCCTGATCCCCTCGGATCTCCTCTACTATCCCTTCGGAGGGGTACTTGATCTTCTGGTGCAGTGTGGAGGATACAGCCCCAAGGGTATGAAGCCAAGGCCTGCCTACTATAGCGGTGTAGGGCGAGTAAGCATCCACTACTATGAAATCTACCTCCACAGTCTCAGGACCGGTTTGCACAGGCAATCTGATCTGTCCCTTCGGGATGATCACTTTGCCATCAAAACTGACTAAGGGGGAACTGTATGGAGTCAAGTCTTCAGGGGACAAGTTCAGCCCCTTGTATAGGTCTAGGTACATTATCTCTGCAGCGCTGCCCTGATCTACCATCACTCTTCGCACGTCACATCCGCCTATTCTCAGAGTGACTACTAGGGCGTCCTCATGCGGCTGTATAGTGCCTGTTTTATCTTCTTCCGAAAATCCCAAGACTGGGATATCTGTCCTAAGTCTCTTCGGTTCTCTGCCACCCTTCTCCGAGGGTACTCGGGCAACTGACAATACCCTGGATGGGCATGACCCTGTCCTCCCTGGTGCGGCAAAAATAACGTTGATCGTTCCCAAGGGAGGTTTTACAGAACCGCCCCTCCTGGGTCCTGTACTTGTTTGATTTCCCTGGCCGTGTGAATGGTGCAGGAGGTGCTTTAGCCTGCCTTTGCTGACCAGCTGATCCAAATGGTCCCACAGGCTCCTGCAATCCTCAGTAGTATGCCCATGGTCAAGGTGATACTGGCAGTAAAGATTGTGGTTGCGCCTTTCAAGGTTTCCTACCATCTTGCTCGGCCTCTTGAAGAATGGTTCGTTTTTTATTTTGTCCAGGACTTGGTGTACTGGTTCACGAAAAACCGCATTGACTGCCTGGAAGTTCGCTGTGCGTTGTCCGTCCCAGTCCTTCCTCGGCCTGTTGTGGCTCTGCCTGTCTGACCTGGAATCCCTCCCTTCCTGAGGGATAACCTTCTCCTTCCCCTTGCTTTGCTGCTGGTCTTCCTCAACTCTTTTATACTTATCGATCCTGTCCATCAACTGGCGTATACTGGTAGTAGGCTTACGCGTCAGGGAAGTTCTTAAGGGGTGTTCAGTGGGGAGGCCCAACTTGAAAGAGCTGATGGCCACCGATTCACAATCCTCCTTAATCTCGTTATACGTCTCCCAGAATCTATCTGAATACGACTTCAACGTCTCAACTCCCCTCATGATAACAGACAGCAAAGATGCCACGGACTGAGGAACCCTTCGGCAGGTGACGAAACGTGACCCAAAAGCCTGAGTTAGCTCTTGGAAGGAGCTAACAGTGTTCGTTTTCAGACCATCAAACCACCTCATGGCTATTGGCCCTAAACTCGATGGGAAGACTTTGCACATGAGGGCTTCATTCCTGGAATGAACAGCCATCCGTTGATTAAAATGGCTCACATGTTCTACTGGGTCTGTCCGGCCGTTGTAGATGGTGAATGTGGGCTGGTGGAAACGTCGAGGAAGTTTAGCACTCTCGATGTTACGGGTGAAGGGGGTTCTGGAGATCTGATCCAGGGCTTTACTCATAGCATCATTCCCTGCGTCCCTCGGTAAGGGATTCTGGGGGTTCTTTTCGCCATGACGCATTTCCTCATAGGTAAAGGATTCGCTGACCGGCGTTCGATGTTTCTGCCCGTAGCTGACGTCCTGCTCGTCCTCAGAATCTTCCTGAGAGTACGAGGGACTGCGTTTCCTCTTCGCATGGCGCAACTCCCTCTTTAGCCTATCAATTTCTTTCTGCATGTCCCTGTTTTTCTCTGCATGGGACGTATGACTCTCCCCCTGCGACTGGTTCTGATCACCGCGTGCGGTATGTATACTTCCTTCACGGTCCTGCCTCCGCTCCAGATGAAGAAAGGGATCGGTGTGCTTAGATGACCTGGACTCAGCTGGTCGTTGCCTTGGTTCAGCCATCTTTTGAGGTGTTGCTTCCACCTTCGCTCAAGCTGTTCCCCACAGACGGCGCCAATTGTAGGGTCCAGATTTGTTGGGCCTGATACTGACTCCCTGTATTGTGAGCCCAACAAATTCCCAACAATAAATTTGTAGAGAATGGGTTGAACAACTGGGCTAGTAGTGGGTTTAGCAACGGTTCATGCAAGCAAAAACCATTTTGAAAGAAACAAAGGATTGAGACAGGCTTTTTAACAAGGAAACTCTTTGATCCGAAGAGGATTGGTCTATAAAGACTTAGTGAATACAATCTTTTTTTTTTTTTTTTTTTTTCTCCTCCCCTTCTCTGCGAGGCTTACTTCCTTTATATACACATTCTTTCCCATCCTCACCGCACGCTTGTCCTCTATCTAGGCGCTCACCTGAGTACTAGTCACATCAGCCGTCTGCTTTAACCCACAGTGAGTGGTGGTGGGCGAAGATACACTGTTCAGGTGTCTTCTCCACATAAATGCGGCCAGGAAAGTTGCTGCAGTGCATTAAATGTGGCGGTGGCAGCTTTATTGGTAAGATATTTCATGATAGGTATGCCTTTGGACGTCCCCGAAGCTCAGCTCTGGCGTGGGGCTCTTCAGCATATCTACTCTGTTAGGTCCTGGGCAGCTCTGGGGGTAAGTCCCTTCTGCCCAACTAGGTTGTCTTCGGACGGTGCGTCTGTCACTGATGGGTTGCACCTCCACCAGGACGGCAAAGCATTGATGCTTTTGTCCTCTTCGGACAGAGAGTCGCATCTGAATTGGGCCTCAGGCCCAACATATGGCATTGGGCCGTCTCACCCACAAATATATATTAGAGATCTTACAATCTAGACAAGAAGGATTTATTTATTTATTTATTTGTTTAGATCAATAGATTTTAGTCACAACTTATGTGAATTTTTGTTACTTTAGTTAATAGAGAATTATTGAGGCATAAATTTGAAACAATTTAAAATTTTCATTTTTTTAATTAAAAACCTTTAAAGTTTAAGCTTTAATTTGAAACCATCCTAAATTATAAGGAATTATGTAATTTATCCTAAATGTTCAATTTAGTGTGTAAAACACCTCCCAAATTACAAAATATCAATTCAAGCTTATTATCAAACAATTTATGTGCGAAATATGAAAATAAACTAAAACAGAATTGATAAAACAATCTAAACCAAATAAAATCACAACCACAGCAGAAATTAAATGGCAAAGATTAAGGAAAGAGAGATGCAAACACAAAGTCAACACAGCGATGTGTTATCGAAGAGGAAACCGAAGTCCTCGGCGTAAAACCTTTCCGGCGCCCTCCAAGTGGTCAATAATCCACTAGAGAATGAAGTTGGGATACATGAAGAGCAGAAGACCCTCTAAGCATAATCTACCCAGTGTACCTAAGCCCTCCAAGCTTCTTGCTCCAACGAAGTTACGCCGAACTTTTGTCTTCTCTAGATTATTAGATTCTGTTATAGCCCATAGCATCAACCAATATCAATTGGTCCATTCCTAACTGCTTCCCAAGCACCAAATAACTTTCTCATAGATATGGGTATGGTGAGAAAATGATTTGACTAAATGTACTTCTAAAGGATGTAACAATGGAGAGGATGAGAGTAGAGGAATTTGGAGAATCAAAGTATGAAGATTGTGGATGAGTCAATCTTGTTTTTCTCTAGGGTTTCTCTCTCAAAATTCTCTCTAGAAGCTCTCTACATTTCGTGGGAATAAGGGGTATTTATATTGGTATGTATTTGGAATGCGAAATGTCAGTTTTTTCCAAACATAGTGGTCTGGCGACTTAACCTCGTGACTTGACTGAGTTGAGAGTCTGAGTCGCGAGCTAACTGCCTGGCCAGACTAAAAGTTTTGTCTTGTAGTGCTCCAACTGGCATGACTTGTTAGCTCCTTTGCATGCTTCACACGTGTGCCTCCTTTGGCGACTTGCCAGCCGTGAGCCAGTTGCGAGATCCAGTCACGAGGCCCTGCTGAGTGCACACTATTGAGCTTTTCTTCACACTCTCTCACACACTACCCTTATATGATTCCCACCTAAATACAGAGTTTCTAAATGCTGAATTACAAGCAAATTTGGCACGAAATCAAGCCAACAAAATGGTTGATTAAATTCAACCTTACATATCCAAGTTTTTATTTAAAAGTAATCACTTGGGGCAAGAAGAGTCTAACCATTTCACAAAGATAAAAATGTCATTTGGCATAGTCATAACTTTTAGGACACAATTTTAAATATATATGGCTTTTAGGACACAATTTTTACCCTACTCCATGGCGCCCCACTCCGCCCCCTAAGACCCATCCCATGTTAACTTGCCTCATCCCGTTCCACACCTATTACATTAACATAAAATTATTCTTAAAATTGTAATTAAATAGATCACATCAAATCAAACTAATTTTCACTAAACAACTCTTTAATATAAACCAAAGCATTTAACAAAACAGTTCAAAAAAAAAAAAAAGTCATAATATCTAAGCATTTTAATACTTATTACTATAAGTAAGGATCATAGATCAAATAAATGACATTTTTGTAAATATATTTGGGGTGGTGAGGTAGCCTAATTCCGTCCCTGCTCAAGGCAAAAATCTCATCCCATGCATCCTCACCCCACTACCTTTGTAGAGCAGGAAACATTCATCGAAGAGTGCTAGTATTGGTGATGCTAAAAAACTATATTGTTATTTTTGGCACCACCAAATATCAAAATGTGGCTACATTGGTGGAGCCAAAGTCATATTTTTTGGCTTTACAGCTACAGTGCACAGCCAAAAGTAGCTGTGCATTGTAGCTCATATGTAAAAAGAAAAAAAAATTATTAAATTGTTGTGTTCACACTGCTCTTTAATAAAAAATTTCTTTTGGTTGTGTTTACACTACTTTTTAATGAATTTTTTATCCTATTTTAATCAAATAACTAAAAATACAGATCTATTAATGTTGAGTGTATTGTAAAGTGAGAAGGTAAAATAGATAAAGTAGTTTTTTGTGGAACCATCTTACTAAATTTATGGTTTCACCAATATGGATGCTCTAATGCTAGACAGAGCAAAATTCATCCCTACTGACTACGGCAGAATCAATTCAAGGCCGAAAATTTTTGTTGAAACTGGACCATCTTGATTCTTGATGCAGCTTACGCTGATTTAGAAGTAATAAGCTAGATTTGTAGGGCCACGATTTCTTCTAGTTGCAGCTAGCTTATTTATTTCACAAAGCCTATTACTGTTCCATAGTCAAAATGGTGATCTTGGGCTTTTCCTCATTTGGGCTGGACTTATAAATTCAATGCCATTGTTTGTTTGTTTGTTTTATTTTATTTTTGGGGAAATTATAATATTTTAGTAGTGGGCAGTTTAAAATTAAACCCCACACTTTAATAAATTTAAAATTAACTTCATACTTTAAAAAATATTTCAATTTTAAATCATAAACTAATGCATTTGTAACTCGTGCTTACACATAGAAATATTGAACAATAATTAAAAAAAATATTAAATAATTTTGTCAATATTTTTTAGGATTTGTAGATTATAATTTATATCTATTTCTAATTTATATTCTTAAAAATATTGATTATTATTATTGTTGTTGTTA
This sequence comes from Quercus glauca, assembly GCA_023736055.1. NCBI lineage: Eukaryota > Viridiplantae > Streptophyta > Magnoliopsida > Fagales > Fagaceae > Quercus > Quercus glauca. The sequence goes on from CM043322.1 coordinate 37,538,665, forward strand.
TTAATATATGGATAACCAATAGGACACTATGAAACTCTATGGTTAACAATAATCTTTTTAAAAAGAAATTGACGTAATGAAATAGTTTGTTTATTAATTGGAACTCAAAAACAAAATTAAAATCAACATTTAGAATGACTATATTATTTATAATATCGCTAATAACTTTTGTGCAATTTAAACATACCACTTTTCTTGCTTTCTAATAATTGCTTATATTTTAATTTAATTTGCATGAACTTCATGATGTTTATAAGAAACTGCTAAATTTTTCATAAATATCTTACTTAATTTTATAGATGATTAAGAGAAAACAAACTAATTTTTTTTTGTCTAAAAAAAAAAAAGTAGAAAAGAAAACAAACTTCCCTTGATAAGACAAAATAAAGATCTACATATTTTGACAAAAAGCCATAATATTGTGTCTTTTGTATAAGATGAAACAAAGGCTCTCTACTTGTGTTTCTACCTCTGGCATTCACAACATGAGGGAATAAATGACAGATAGAATTAAGCTTGCTTGACATTATCAACAACAACAAAATTAAAAATTAAAAAATCTACATCTTCACGCACAATAAATGCATCTTTCCATCTCTAGCATTTACTGCATGAGGGGAGAAGGGTAATTGAATTGGAATAAGCATCTCGGAAGCATTTTTCATTATCCGCATAAACAACCACCATGGCAACCTATAAGGTTATAAGCAATTCAACAACCAAATTCAGTGTAAACGACTTCTTCATCAAGGAAACAAAGATGCATAAAAAAAATATGATTAATGTTGTATAAAAAATCTAGATCGAAGAGATAACAAAAGAGGCAATACCCTGTTATAACTTCAACCAAAATTTCCAAGGGATCCTCATCCTACTGCAGCAAGGGCAAATTGAATAATTAATTTGAAAATAGAAATATCCATACCAACTTGCATGTTGAAACATGTTATTGTCATTTTGATTTGGTTAAACACGTTTAAAAATAGATGATGAGCTATGTGTGCATATAGGTGCCTTTTCACACAAAAACTACGTTTTAGTGATAAATTAAAGAACCACATTATGTAACTACTCAAATTTATCATAGTATGAGGAGTAAATTAAAGAAATGGTTAAATGAAAATGTCACGTATCAAGTCTAAATGCATCACCAACTTGGAAGGGAGTAGCAGATGGTGGGAGTGTATATATCTAGAGAACACATCCACGTCTTTATTGAACATGTTACTAATTCCCTTTGAAAGACCGTACATAATCTTGGTATGTTACATAAATAACTTATAAATTTGAATTATTTTTAGTTATACAAAAAATGGCTCATAAATATAAAATCGTTCAAACTCTCTTTTCCTCTAATTTTATATATACATTTAGATATATGATCAGTTTTTTATTTTTTATTTTTATTTTTTATGTTTTATTTATATTGGATTTTTCGTTTTTTACATTGAATTAACTCACTCAGCACAAAAATTTAAAAACTTAGATTAGAAGAGACAAGTGGCGTAAAATTAAATTCTAATTGAAATCTAATTTTTACACTGAATTAACTCACTTGGCACAAAAATCTAAAAGTTTAGATTAGATGAGACACGTGGCACAAAATTAGACTCTAATTGAATTTCAATTTGAAATCTAATTGGATTTTCTCTTAGTTTTACCTATTAATATATATATATATATATATATATATATATGTTTAAACAAAAACAACGAAATGTGGTTATTTTAACACACATGTTATTATATGTGAACATTATTTCACTCTAAGCATATAATGTCTTTTTTATCTCAGTATTTTTCATTAACAACTTTAAGCGTATGCTTCTCAAAAAAAAAAAAAAAAAAAAAAAAAACTTTAAGCGTAATGAGTTTATGTTTTAATTTGAATTGAAATGTCTATTAAAGAATTTGGTTTAATTTAAAACATTTGAAAGTACGAATTTAAATTTGAAACACACCCTAATTTACTTGTTTTAAAGTATAACTATTATTATTTTTTTAAAATTGGTGCTACTAGTTAATCACTGTACAAATATATAAGGATAACTTAAAACGATCCCTTCAATTCATTTGAGAGAATTCATTTCACACTTTAGATTAAAGTTTGTAAATTTATAAGTGTTGATAGGCTATATGAAATTTCATTAAAAATCTTGATCTAAGTCTATCTTTCGCTTGAATTTAAAAAAAAAAAAAAAAAAAAAAGTGAATAAGAGACTACAGGTGCCTTCTTAGTAGCAATTATGAGTTTTTCCTATTATTATGTCATACAGAGCATATATCAACAAACTTGTCCCACCATTGGATTCTTGTAAAGATTCAATTACATTATAATATGTAATATAGATCTCTAATAAAAGATTTTTTTTAGCAAACAAAATATCCAAAATTCTTTATCATACTTTGACCTATGTTTGAATGGTAAGTAGCCCCAACATTTTTAAAATAATTAAAATTTTTACTAGTTTAGCTTTCTAAAAAATATGAATTGGCTTCGCTAAATTATAGTACCTCATAAAAATAATGATATTACGAATAGAGTATATAAATTATACAAAACCCCACTCAAAATCATTATTTTTGTGAAAAGAATACATGACTATATATTCTTTAGTGATTCCATTACAATTGTATTTAAGGTATGTTGATAAATAATTCATTTTCAAATTTAAAATAAACGACCTATTTTGGTCACACAAAAAAAATCTATTTGGTATGAGTACTAAAATATTGTTTAAGGAGTTTTAATATTGTCAAATTCCAACAATGCACTTTTTGAACTATGTATTCAATATGCATAGTTATATTATCAAAAAAAAAAAAAAAAAAAACTTCAATTTTTTATATTTTCTTTTTCTAGTAATTAAAGAATGCAAAGTTACATGAGATGTCAATTGAAAAAAAAAATCAATTTTTTGAGAAATTGATTGTAATGATAGTTTCCAAAATGATTATTATTATTAATATATATATATATATATATATATTTTTTTTTTTTTTTTTGCATAATCCGATATGATTCTTCATAGTTGGCGTATTGCTTTGTTATTTGTGGTTCAATTAATAATTATATATGCTAGGTATTTGGTGTATTCCGTAAATTTGTTTATATTGTTAGTGGTACATACAATTTTTTTTTTAAGTAAATTCAAATGTTTAAAAGCTTAAAAATTTCATCAAAACAAAACCAATCTCACAACACGCGAGTAAAACTAAAAGTATATTACAAATACAATAAAAGTGGTCAATTTAAACTTCATTTTTTTATATATAAAACTTATAGATCTTTCGACTACTAAATGACATATGACTTACATAAACAAATCTATGATGTTAAAAATCTATAAAAAAATTTTGAATTAATAATTTTTCTATAATTTTAGTTTAGTTATTTATCACAAAATATGAAAAATTTCTCTCACCTTTTCAAGAAAAATAGTAAAAACATACAGTGTATAATCCTCCTCTATGTGTGTGTATTCATTCATTTGTGATATGGGATCATACAATATAATTTTGGTCCTGCGGTCCCCTTAAGGGAAGATTTTTAGCTCTATCCCTAAATGGTAACTTGTTATGTAATTTCTTAGGGTAATAAGAGATTTAGACTAAAACCAATCAGATTCACAACATTTCAAAATTGACAAACTTCATCCCTTAAACACTAACAAACAGTTAAAAAATTTGTCTATATTAGCATAATAGTTTGATTGGCCTTTATATAAGTTAGTTGTAATGCCATTTATCAGTAAAATGGTCAAAACAGAGAGTCAGAGTGATAAATAGTGTTACACACCGTTTGTGTTTAAAGACCAAATTAATCAATTTAAAAGTATCTTGGATCTGATTAGTATTAGCCCAAATTTCAATGATAATTAGTATATTTTACCTCATTTATAATTCACCCAAATTTTGGTGAGAAAAAAATCAATATCGGAAGAAAGAAAGATGCTGACAAATATATAATATATATTTTTAAGTTGAAGCGAGAGCAAATGACTCACTGGCGGCTCCACGTAGAGTCCAGGGTGGTCATAGGACTACCCTAACTTGGAAAAAAAAATTAATTATTATATGTAAATTTTAAAAATTGTATGATTTTTTATCCTTAAAAAATATTTGGGACCACTCTAAATTTTTTTAGGCTCAACATAATTACACTTTGGACAAAATTTAGGTCCTTACAAACAAAAAGAAAAAGCTCAAGAAAATTTTTATGGAACTAAAATTTTGAAAAAGATGTAATTTGCAGCGTTAATAATAAGACTATAATATAAAAATTTTAAAATAAAAAATTCAAAAAGAAAATTATAAGGCTTTATGTCTTTATGTGTGTATGTTTTTATTTTTTATTTTATCAATATATAAAATTCAATTTTTATTAAATTTGGTATGACTTAAGTTTCTTAAAAGTCGAAAATTATTTGCGTAGCCGCCACTGAAATGACTAATGAGAAGGAAAATGAGGGAAAGCTTGTCATAGTCTGAGTCATTAGCAAACTTGATCCTCCTCCACTAGTAAACCAAATGAAACAATCATCCATGGCGTTGAACAAAAACAACTGGTTCCAAAAAAGGCGCCAGAGACTTTTTGAAAGATGAGATGATTTTGATGTGCCACGAGCAACCTTACTCTCCAATCTGTCAAAAGTTTTATGATTCAATTACTTGGCTCTACACATTTGAACCCAATCAATCACATCCAACAAAGACACTTGAGACAACTGCCACCACGTGTCAGTGATGTGCCTGACACGTGTCGCTCTCTTATTGGCACAAGCACATTGCACGCAGATGTGGATCTCTTGTGGGCTCCACTTTGGTGGGCCAGTCCCACCGCCCCAGGCCTCCCCAACCCAAACCCCAAAAGTCATTCTTGCCAAACAAACAGTGACCTTAAAAATTTTTTAAAATAAAAAATAATAACTTTATCAACTTTTCTATAACTACAATTTTTTTTTTCACAATTTGATAGATTGATAGAGTATGAGTGGTATTAATTATTTTCATAAAAATTCACCACTTTTTTTAATCACTCATAAAAAACATCACAATTTTTGTCAGTTTGATAAAGTAGATGACTATGAATTAAGGACAACCATTTTCACATCAATAATACTACAAAGACACTTCTTTTAATACTTGATTTCACAATTTATTGGGTTGTGACTTAGTAAATAATTAACCAAAACATAAATCAACTTATTATGAAATTGAGTGACATGATGAGTAATATTATAGACACAAATTATTTTACAACATTTTTACAATATATTAATGATGCTAACTTCTTATTAGTTTTTATTTAGACTCATCATTAATATCATTTTTTTATTTACTAATAATTACTCACCGCATCAACCATTTGTAAAATTTTTGTAAAAAAATTTGAATATTTAAGATAATTCCTTATATGATTAGCTGAATCCCTAGAATTATGGGTTCACCAATTATATATTTTGGTGCCAGTCACATGGATCACCTTAGAAGTTTGACAACTTTCTCTGACTTTTGCCCAAATGACTATGAGGATTTGAATGGAACGGCACGTAGTACAGCATCAGCATGTAAATCAATGATGGCCTACACAGTAAATACGAATCCGAGGCAGGGCCTGCTGGCGTACGGAGCTTTCAGCTACTAGTTGTCTAGTTGTTTACTTATTGAGATCTACAATATCATTAGATTAGTCGTGCCTAGATTTTTATTTTATGTAAATGTGATGAGTCAAAAAAAAAAAAGATTTTATTATATGTACGCAAATGTGAGACCTATGAATATAAGGCTCACTTGAATGATAATCATGTTATATATATTCGTTGTACAATATAAATTTCATATACAAATAGGGGTATTGATTTATTTAAGCAAATTTTTAAGTCTTCATTTTTGGTTATTGAATTTACATTGCTTTTGAGTAATAGGCCTTGAAGGGATTGGTTTAACTGATGTAATTTGTTTAGGAATACACAATAAAAAACAGTCAGTTTAGTTACAGTTTTAAGCACAAAAAGAAAAGAAGATGAGAAGCATTGGTTACCTCGATCATTTCGTTGGTTAAGATGTCATACTTCCATCACTGTATAAACTTCGATTATCAAAATTGTGTAGTCAAAAAAAAAAAAAAAAAAAATCTTCTTAAACTAAATTTTAAAGTTAAAGCTTATTACAGCGTATTATCTAATTTACAAGACACAAATGAAGAAAACAACAGATAATATATTTTTTGTAAACGATAGGATTAGACCAAGAAGGTAACGAATATGAAAAAAAAATTTTAATGATATGCTTTCTTTCTACTTCAAACACTATCAACTATGAAAAAGAATTAACGATATGCTTTCTTTCTAGTTTAAACACTATCTTTTTGAGTTTATAAAAGAATAAAATGAAATGTAATTTTTCTTAAAAAAAAAAAAAAAATGAAATGTGATAGATAGATCATAAAGAAATGAAATAGAATATCATCTACTTTTTTATAGTATGTATACGAGTTTTTAAATTGAGAAATGTAAATAAATAAATAAATAAAAGAAATCTCACTGCTATTCCCTTCCCTTTTTATTCTTCATTTTAGAAAATAATTATAGAATCAATATTTCAGTTCATATATGGCCTTCAAAAGAATGAGAGTTTCACTCATTTTAAGAATACATGTTTAGAGCATCCACGTTAACGGAATCATATTTTTTAGTTTTTAGTAATTCAAAAAATTATTTTATCTATTTTAACACCTTATTTTATAATTCAACAAACATTAATGATTCTATTTTAAGGGCCACTTCATTTAAATAATCTTAAAAAAAAAAAAAAATTCTTCATCACTTTTTCTCTTCTCTTTGAAGCAATAACAACCCACGCCCATAAACTCTTTGTCCCAAAAACAATTCCATATCAAACCCACCAAAAATCACTACAACTATAATTAAAAAAAAAAAAAAAAAAAAAAAAACCACTACAAACCCACCACCACCGACCACGCCACATCATAACCTAGCGACCTAAACCCCTCACCTAGTGACACACCGAGCCAACCACACACACCCAGTGACCCACCGACCCAACCACACAAACCCCGATGAACGATCAATGACATGACCCACACTACAACAACCCATCACCACAACTCGATCAACATCAACCCAACCCACAGTTTGATCGACAACAACCAACAGAAACAACGAGTGGAGGAAGAGATGAGTCGGCGACAGCTTAGGGCTTGGGTCAGCGGTGAGTGGGGGGAAGAGATGGGTTGTCGTCTGGGCAGGGGAGTTGGGTCAGCAAGGAGTGGAGGAAGAAAGAAAAAAAAAATGAAAGGGAGAAGAGAAGGGCGGTGGCTTGGGGCTTGGGGCTTGGGTCGGCGACGAGTGGAGGAAGAAATGAGTCAGAGCTAGGCAGGGGAGATGGTTGGCTGTTGGGTAGGGGAGATGGAGGTATGGGGCTTGGGTTGGTGAGAGAGGAGGAAGAGAGAAGAAAGATGAAACATGAAAAAAAGAAAGAGAGAAAAAAAAAAAAAAGGAAAGAAATATTATTTAATTAGAGGGAGCAAATAAAATAAAATATATTGATTTAACATTATGCTACAGTGCACTGCCATAAATGGCAGTTTATTGTAACTCAAGAGTTAAAAATTTTAGTTATGGCTCCATTAATGCAGCCTTATTTTTGTCATTTTGGTTGTTAAATTTGGCAATATAGCACCACCAACGCTAATGCTTAGAGGGAATGAAATAGCATGAGCTTTTCTTTATGCCATTCATTGATTCTCGTCGCTTTTCTTTCTTTTCCAAATGGATGATGGATCGTCTAAATTTTTATAATAAGTTTGTCATTTATGTTATTTTTTTGTTTAATTGTAAAATGTTTTATGAAAAATATTATTAACATTTTGCCGTGTTTGTTTTATTGTAAATTTAGTCAAATTTGAAAATGTTTTCCGTTAATTATAAAATCATTTTAAAAATGTTTTACCATTCAAAATTTGGTAAAATATTAAAAAAAAAAACACACACACACAGCAGCTCTCCTCCCATTCTAGTGGTTGTGTTGCTGGTGTAGGAGCCCCAATGAAGTGGCACCTATCTAGTGGCCAGTGTTAAAGGTTTAGTTGTCAGAGTTGCCGATCAGGTCACCAAGCCTCCAGCATTTGTGGCTTTGATGATTGAACCACCTATTTTGGCAGTTTGCACTTGAAAAAAATGTATATATTACACCAAATATATGAAAAAAAAAATTTTTGAATTTTTTTTTATATAAAATATTTTACATTTGATTTTTTTTAATTGTAAAATAAACAAAGCAATAGTTATTTTACTAGTGCATAATCATAATTGGAAAACATAAATGTTTATCTTGTCTTGTATATATATATATACACATCCCTTACTATCCTTGATAGGTCCATTAACTCAAATTGATTGCAAATAAAATTTTTTTCATAAAAGATTTCAAATAACATTGTTACAACGCTAACGTATTTTTTACTTATTAAATTCGCTTTTCTCTTTTAAAAAAAAAATTAATAAGATAGTTTTATTTATCAAACCTTCTCTCTCACAACATATATGGATCCTATATGAATTTTACATGCTATGCTATGAGAGAATAGTTTCATTTATACTCTCTCAAGATGGATTTACTCCTCCCATCGAGAAAACATTTCCAAAATATAATTTTGGCTCACCTGCAATTCAGCCACAAAAAAAGATTATTGAAAAGTGGGTCCTGAGTCATGAGGATCGAAATCCGTCGTATATCCCATGGGCCCACCAGCTTTTGATCAGATCGAAGTAAGGTGGTTCCCCAGATGAGGCACAAGGTGATGGACCGTATAACATGCCACGTCAGTATTTTATTCGTTTCTTTCAAGTAAATTATACCCATTGGTTATGTGGGACCCAACACTTTGACACCGGCCTAAAAAAAAAATGTACTTGATTCCCTTTTGTAGTTTTTGGATTTTGTTAGGCACGCATTGACTTGTCAAACTTTGCCTATTTTTGCTGGGATGAAAGGGTTAAAATACAAAACCTATAAATTCAGCTAATATTCAAAAGTAGGATAAAATTGCTTTAATTCTATTTTACGTAGTTAATAGAATTGCCTTTGATCTCAAAAAAACTTAGAAATAGATAACTGATGTGAAAAGAAGGATTGGTAGATAGAAATATTAATTCCTATTATTATATAAAAATACAAAAAATTTCTGAACAAACTAAGTACATGCATGTATGACTTCAATACTATGTTAATTGTTTGAGTATCTATTTCTAATTTAAGAACAAAACTATACCTTAAGGTAATCCTAAAAAGTAGAGTCACAAAAAGAGAGAGATTAAAATAAAAAAGCCGTAAATGCACTTTTAGTCCTTACATTTTGACTTTTTTTATTTTGGTCCCTACATTATAATTTTATCATTTTTAGTCCCTAAACCAATCAGCGCGTGTCATATCAGTTCTTGTCGTCAGTCAACTAACAGAAAAAGCTGACGTAATTGACGGCACTATTAAAATAATAATAAAAAAATTTATTTTGGCATTAAAAAATGCCACATCAACATCTAAATTTAAAAAACTAATTTATTAATTTTAACTAAATAAAAAAAATTAAAAACAAAATTAAAAACAAAAAATCACATGAATTGAGATTGAAGAGTGCCTTGAACAAGAATAATAAGAACATAAATCCAGATTTAAGAACAAGAAAAAAATTTTCCTTTATTTGACATTTTTTTTCCTTAGAAAACAAACACAAGATTAAGCAAGAACACAAACACAAATCTAGTAAGAACACAAACACAAACACAACATCATCAATAAACACAAAACTCAAATTCATTTTCATTTTGCTATCTCTCTCGGGTCAAACACTTAAACTCCGCTCTCTCCCTCTTTGCTTTCTCTCATTTCTTTTTCTCTTTAAGTTCAGGTTGTAGTTTTTGGGATATGGCTTTGATCTGGGTTTAGAGAAAGAGAGGCTGAGATGTGGTGGTTTGGATTTGGGTAGAGAGAGAGGGGCTGAGGTCGGCAGTGGTTTGGATTTGAGTTTAAAGAGAGAGGGGCTAAGATTGGCGGTGATTTGAAGCAGATCGGCGGTGAACTCGCACCGTTCTCCTTTGACACCATTGCCGACGATCCACTTTGCCGCACCGTCTTCAGTGCGAGACGTCTCGGTTTGCCACGTGGCAAATGTGGTGAGAGAGGGGAGGAACCTTGAGAGCTATGGGGGAGGTTGTTGATGGGTTTCAGATCTAGGATTTGGGTTTGGTTGTTCAGATCTATGATTTGGTGGTTTCGGACAATCTAGTTTTGGTGGTGGGTTTTGTGTTTGGTTTCTCTGGTTCAGCACTTTGGCCTCTCGATTTTGCTTCCACTAGAATTGATTACTCATATCTTTGGTTTAGGATTTTGCTTTTGTTATTGGTTTTTTTTTTTTTTTTTTTTTTTTTTCATTTGAGCTTGTTTGTACTAGGAGTACTTTGTGTTGATGGAGGTAAGTGAATTGGGGTTGCTCATTTTGCTGAAGATGGATTGATGGGTTTGTGTTTGTTTTCTTGCTAGATTTGTCTACATTTGTGTTTGTGTTTGTGTTCTTACTAGATTTGTGTTTGTGTTTTTGCTTAATCTTGTGTTTGTTTTCTGAGAAAAAAAAGAGAAAATATCAAATAAAGGAAAATTTTCTTCTTGTTCTTAAATATGGATTTGTGTTCTTATTGTTCTTGTTCAAAGCACTCTTAAATCTCAATTCACGTGATTTTTTGTTTTTATTTTTTTTATTTAGTTAAAATTAATAAATTAATTTTTTTTTTTAAATTTAGATGTTGATGTGGCATTTTTTAATGCCAAAATAAATTTTATTATTATTATTTTAATAGTGTTGTCAGCCACGTCAGCTTTTTTTGTTAGTTGGCTGATGGCAAGGACTGATATGATATGCGTTAATTGATTTATGGAGTAAAAGTGGTAAAATTAAAATGTAAGGACCAAAATGAAAAAAAGTCAAAATGTAAGGATTAAAAGTGCATTTACGTAAAATAAAATCATATGTTAAAAGATGATATATTGAAGTGACAAAATTTGGTAATATCACCTCAAGCAGAACTTTTAATTTGATGTTAGTGGATGACCAGAGCAATACACCAATTTATGCCAATAATCCTTGTACTAAACGACATTTTCTTTTCCTTTAAGCAGAGGATGGTGGATAAATTAAGAAGAATTATGAATGTACCTGATGTGAGAGGAAAAAAAGAAAAAAAAAAAAAGGAAAAGAAAAGGAAAGCAATGCCCTATGCCTAGTAATCAGGAAATGGGGGGAAAAAGTAGGGGAATGCATGAGATACATACTTATGAAACTCACTTGAGGAATAGTAAGTGAATAGTTATATAGTTCAAAAGTTTTTAGATGAAGTTATACCAAAAGAGTTTGATTTAGTTCAATAACCTAAAGGGTAAAGGCCTAGAGAATAATTTAAGGTACATAATTTTGGAACTCACTTAGAGAATAATAAGTGAATAGTTATTTGGTTGAAAAAGGTTTTAGACAAATAAAGTTATACAAAAAAGATTTGAGTTAGGTTAATAGGCTAATGGTTTGATGATATTCTGTCTCCTATATGAATTTTGTGTCCGAGGTTTGATCGCCCACAGTTTTAGACTAATCTAGAAAAAAAAAGGAAAACTTTGAATTAGTTTCAAAATTAAGTATGATTGAAGGAAAAAATGTTGATGTTTTTATACTGTAACAATACGTATGGCAAAATATATTTTTCATTTGTTAAGAAGAATAAATTTTGAGGTCTTAGAGTCTAGCATAATTGCTGTATAGTGTAGAATTGATGAGTAGAATGAATGGTACCACAGTTGGAATTGATTGGTGGGTAAAAAGGCTAGTGAAAGGAAAACGAATGGTTAGCCTTTAACATGAGTGAATGATAGTAAGGTCGATTATCAAAATAAAAAAAAAGAATGATAATAAGGTCACCTACAATGCCGACTGCACAAAGCACAGAAGCACGCAGCCAAAAGAAAGATGATGGTTTAGATAGAAAATGGCCTCCATTATAGTGCCCTTTCCAATCAAAAACATTACAAATTGATATTTTTTAAAATAGTACAACCTCATTTCTATACTTTACTTTAGCATTATTACCAAACATGCTCGTATTCTTGAATTCAGTGAGATGAGGTGTCACAATCCCAAGATTCTTCAAGTGCATTCACTTTCTCTTTCTCCCTCTTTTCTCAACTTGATGCCTGAACATTCTCTATATAAACCACTCTTCTTGATCATTTTTTTCATCTCAAGCGTTCTTTCTTCTCTCTACCACTTCCTTGTACTAAGCTAATTTGCTTCTGTTTATCATATTATTAGTAGTTCAGTTACACTTTCCTTGGAGTTCAAATGGCCTCTGTTGAGGTAAGTCCTCAACTTGTAGTTAAGCTTTTTCATTGACTCTGAGGATTCATATGGAATCCACTTGTGCTTATGTAACTGCTTAGTTATTCTATCTACTCTTTTGTGATATGGCTTTCTAAAGAGTTACAAATAAAAATTGAAGCCATATGGTTTTTCCACTTTGAGACACCAATCTGCTTATGGTGATAAGCTCATCACTACATTGATTCTGATCGCTATCTGCTATTGAAACTTCTTTATTAATTTCATAAAACAGTATTCATGATAATTATATGTTTTTAGACCATCAATTTAAGGACCGCCAATTTGGTTTTTCTTGAAAACCAGTTCTATTAATGAAGTGAAAAAAAATATTATTTACTAGGAATAAGGAATATATATATATATATATATATATATAGTAGCTCATATGGTTATATGCAACATCATTATATGTGATCTGTTTCAACTTTCAAGCTTAATGTAAAAAAGTGAAACATTAGAAGTGGGACAATGAATTCTATTTGTGTTTAAGAGTTTAGAAGCTATATATCTTAAAACACTGCCAAATGAATTTGCTCTATATATAGGTGTTACTTTAAGAAGCCTATATTAGGTTATAATAAATATTGCTAAACTATTACTAGTAGGGAGCTTATGACAAAAGCCAAGTGCTTCAACAAAACACACACACATACATATTCCACCTTTATATATACTTCTAGATAGCCATCTCTATTAATGTATTTTTGGCTCTTTATCTATTAGTTTTAGATTCAAGATAAACCTCCTAAATAGCATTTCACAAGTTAATAATTCACTGAGTATTGGTTCTACAGGTTGTATCAGCAAAGACAGCTCTTCCAAAGGAGGCAACTGAGGAATCAATCAAGGTTCAGGAGACTAAGACAACAGAGGAGGTAGTGACTGCACCACCTGCACCAGAGCCAACCAAAGAAGAGCCAGCAAAGGAAGCAGAAGAGACTGTGGCTAAAGTGTCTGAGGCAGCCGTGGCCCCAGAACCTGAACCTGAAGCCCCAGCCAAAGTTGAGACTAAAGAGGTAGTAGAAGAGGCCAAGGTTGTGACTGAGGAGGAGCCAAAAGTAGTTGAGAAGACTGAAGAGGAGGAGGCCCCCAAGGAAGTACCTGAGGCTGTTGTTGAAGACAAAAAAGAAGCTACTACTGATGAAGCCCATGTAGCACCAGAACCAGAACCAAAGCCAGAAGCAGAAGCAGAAGCAGAAACAAAACCAGCACCAGAAGCTGAAGTTCCAAAAGAGGAGGCTGTTAAGGAAGAAGAAAAGAAGGCAGTTGAAACTGAGGAGAAAGTTGATACAGAAGTCCCAGTGGAGAAGGCTGAGTAATAGGGTCAAGGATGACTTGTGAGCATTGGCCAAAGTTTGTGAGTTGTGACTTCGTCTTAGTGGGTATCTTTAGATTGCATTGTCAAGTACTTCAATGAGGCTCTTCTCTTGCTGTTTAGTGGTCTAATAAGGATGACTTAGGTATGGATGTATGACCCACTTGGATCTCACAAATACCCACTTGCCACGTGGCTGACATGCATCGGCTCCTGTAGCTAGTTAGGAGAAAAAAGTTTGACGGATGATGAAGTTTGCTACGTGGGGAGTGTGGTTGTGGGTTCCAAGCAGGGTGATGAATCCTATTATATATGTGTAAGGTTTATGTATGTTCATTACAAGATGCAATTGGTTTGAATAAAATTACATGATAATTATTACTTTCTTTGTATAATATTTTTCTTCTAAATCTTACACATCTAGTTTTGCTGTTTTTTTTAGTGTTGATTTAAGCACAACTCATTTAACTTTTTGTTGATTTTTTAATTTTATTTTAAGATTTTCTAAAATATACTTGTAATTTGAAAAAGTAAGAAAAAAAAAAGTTTTAAAAAACTGTAAAAATATTTTCAATAAAAAGTTAAATAAATTGTTCTCCAATGAAACTTAGTTGCATTATTTTCTTTCCAAGCAACAGTGAAGTCTTAATCTCAAAAGTTTTTGTGGATTAGATCTATCACAGTCATCAATTTAACAAAATATATAAATATAGATATACATATACACGTATTTATATAAATGGTAAACTATATATTTGATTCATATTTTTAATACCGTATTTCAATTTGGTTCATAATCTTTCAAATGTGTCAATTTGGTTTCTATCCTTTCAGTGTCATATCATTTTAGTTCATACCGTTATATTTTGGATGAAAATTGCTGACATGGCAAATGGTCAAAATAAAGTTTTAGTTTATTCTCATATCAACGAAAGCTAATTTTTTATTTTGCCCATTAGATATGTCACCAATTTTCATTTAAAAGATAACGGTAGAGACTAAATTGACACGGTACTGAAAGATTAGGAACAAAATTGAAAGATTATAGATTAAATTGAAATATAGTGTATAGGATAAAATTCAAAAATGTAGTTTACCCTTATATATCATTGATGTTGGATTGTGATCTTGATTTGGGCCCAAGAGTTAATTGGAATGCTTGTCAACTTGTGGATGAAATATGGGTTGCACATGGATGTAGCAAATGCAACATATGATACCTTGAGACTTTTGCTAGATTGGGAGTTAATAATTACTAGTGTCTATGGAGTACCGAGTTCGTACATCGGTTCTAATATATAGGGCTAGTTAATGTGTGCTCTTAGGGCACACATTAATCATCTATTTTTGGAAAATTTTTATACAGAATTAAAAAAACTGTCAAAAAAGTTGTTAACTTTTCATTTTTCTATAAAAAGTTTTCTAAAATGGTTTACTAATATATGTCTTAAGAGCATATGTTAGTATCAACAACATTTATTGTTTTATCAACTTTTAATAAAATGTTTCTAAAAATAGTTTTTAAACCAATACTCTAAGAGCATTGATTAACATTCCCACATTGATGTGCTAGCTCATCAGTACATATACAACCGCCTAGGTAACGTAGGCCTAGACATTTGATGCGAGATGTGGAAGCGTTAAGAAGTAGAACACGTCTACTTCTAGAAAATAAGAAACAAAACACGTTTGCTTCTGAAAATAATCTCGAATCCACGAGTGTTCCTTGAATCCACGAGAGTTCATTGAATTCACTAGGGTTCTTGAATTCACAATGAGAAAGAGTCTGGAATTCACCAGAAAATAAAAAGACAAAAGTTTGAATTTTATTAACTGAATAATTGTTAAAAAAACGTGTATAGACTTAGGGGCCTATTTAAGGGCTTTGTAAAACATGACAAACAAGAAAATATATTTTAAAATAACTCCTAATTGATACTTAACCATAACAAGAACCATATTTGACCTAAAAAGCATTAAAAACACCTAAAAACAAGGAAATAATAACCCTAAATCTAAAATAATGAAAATTACAAATTAAATACCAAAATTTATAAATTACAATAATTAAATTGTAGCTTCTGTCCTACATTAGCATTGGGCCCTTATTTGTCCCAATTTTTTTTTTAAAGGTTTTAACTTTTAAGGTCCATTAAAGAAACAAAGGTCCCTAGAATTGATTTTTTTTTTTAACCAAAATTATAAAATGATAATTAATTTTTTTTAAAGGAAAAAATTTCAGTATTGCATTCTTTCCCTATTTTCAAGAAGGCTTTAAAATATTGAGCCAATAAAAAACACAATTAAAATTTTAAATTATTTTATAAAAACAAATTATTATGAATTTGTTATGAATGTGCTGAATAATAATTTAAAATCAATTATTTAAACAATTTGTAAAGGAGATATTAATAAAACTTAAATTTAAAAACTATATTACAAATTTTGCATCTCAAAAACAAAAAAATTTTGAATACATAATATTTAAATATTAAAAAATTTACTAAAATTTGTTGTAGTAGGTCCCAAAATGTATTGAGTTAGCCCTTTAGCGAGTCACTATGTATTACTTCTTTATCAGTGGTGGCTTTAGAAATTTTTTTAAGGGTAGTTATTAAGAAATTTAAATGATACAATATTTAATAAAAAAGATAGTTATATCTCATTATCAATGTTGCAAATTATATTTCTTTCAAAATTTTAGTTAAATAAATTTTTTTTTGGATTTTTATTTTTGTTTGTAAAGGCCCAATATATTGTTAAAATGACCAAAGTTTGACTACAAACTAATTGTAGCCTAAGACTACAACTTTCACTAAACAAATTAACATGACTACATATTTTGAAAATTTAACTTTTGAATTGTATGTTTTTTTATGTTCTTAAAACACATGTCAAGTTCATATCAATTGGATATTATTTACTATTTGATCCATAAATTTATTTTTTGCATATAATTTTAGACTACAAAAACTTGAAAATTAAACATTTGATTGATGACATAAACTATTTATCTTTAATTTTTTTGAAATTTTGTAAGCATGGAGGATATAAGAAAAACAATGTAATCTAATTGTGGAATTGTTAAAATTCATATCCAATAAAAAAATATTTAGTGGAGTTGTAGTCTATCTACAATCAAATTTGTTGTTAAACTTTGTTCAAAGTTTAATTATATTGGACCTAAAAAAAATTTAGGGTGGTCACACATTTTTTTTAAGGTAAGAAAAATCATAAAATTTTTAAATTTCATATATAATAATGATTTTTTTTTTCCCGGCAAGGGTGAACCTGTGACCACCTTGACTCTAACATGGAGCCACTAGTGTTCTATATACTTTATATGCGTGTTATGACTAATTATATCATATTTTGACTGAAAAAATAAAGCAAAATCATAATGTCACAAATTTTCTTAGCTTATTTTCGTTGATTTAATGTGATGAGTGCATTATAAAAGTGGTGTTAATAATAATTATACGTGAAAGTGTTATTAGTCTAATAACAATTTGTGTTTATCAAAAGAAGTCTAATAACAATTTGGCAACTTAATAACTTGTGAAAATTTTGGTACTTTTAACTAGTTTAAAAAAAAAAAAAAAGTGATAGTTTTGAAAGTGATAATACCAACATAACATCAAAATAAGGAAAAGAAAAACCAGTCATCATCATAAGTGACACCAAAGACCTTGTTATTTGATTTTTATACTCTTTTTTTTGCTTTTGCGTCTTCTAGAAAAGATTCTTTACCTTGAGAGAAAATTATGATATGTCACACGGCATGACCCCGCTGCTCTAATATGAAGACAAAGCATCATTTGATAAAAATCCAAGTTGGTACGTGACTTAGAAAGTGACCTATACCGAATTCCAAGCTATGATTGTGTGAAATTCAATTTCAACTGAGCTCATGCTTACTTCAAACTCAAACATGATCCAAATTCTAATTTGTAGTATGACCTTAAACCTCGTTTGGGAGGAGGGAATGAAATATAATGGAAAGTAATGAAAAGAATAATTTTAGAATATTCTTCATTTATTTTGTTTAAGAGTTTTAATGGAGAGAATGAAAAGTCCATTCCCTTGTTTGAGAGTTTAAGTGAGAGGGAATGGAATGGAATAGATAGAAGGGAACACTCATATCTTTCATTCCCTTAAAACCTCAAATTTTCATTCCTCCCGAAATTGGGAGGAATGGGAGAGAATGAAATTAAATTTAATAATTTTTTTTATTAAAACTCCCAAAATACCCCTATATATTCAATCATTTATTTTAAAATAAGGGTGTAATAGTAATATTGTCATAAAATGATTTCATTTCATTCCTTCTGTGTTACTCCCAAATAAGATTACTTATGTTCCATTCATTTTCATTCTTTTATTTTAAAATATCCAATCAAGGTTACTTAATTCCATTCTATTCTATTCTTTTCCTTATTTAAATACATTCCATTCATTTTTATTCCTTTATGATCATTCCGTTCTATTTCTTTCTATTTCTTTATGAACTCTCAAACGAAACCTTAGTCTTATATTATATATCTGCCTGCAGTATCTCTCTTCATCAAATTAAATTAAATTGTTCTAGAATCATGAAGCCCCCTGCTATGTGGTTTGCCTCGGTGGTCAAGAGGTGCATCAAAACAAGTTGTAAACCCGATCTTCCCAAGTTTGACCCTTAACTCGGGTTTTATTTGAACTCAACCAATGCATGGGTCTGTGAATTCAAGACTTATTAGTCGATGAGGGTGGGTCCAAAGGACTTGCCTTGGAGATATTCCATATCATCAAAATAAAATTTAAATTATTCCTCGCTTGAAAGTTGAAACTTGTGTCAAAAATTAAGGATAAATAGTAAATACGGTTATGCCTATCCTATTACATTCACTTTTTTTTTTTTTGGAACTAAAATCATGTTTTTATCCCAGAAGCCCAAGCATGCTTTGCGAAAGAAACTACCCATGTTTACTCTAGCCCAATTCAGAGGTACATACACAAGCAGTATCCGTTGGGCTAACATTTGCTGCCAACCTTTCAAATGTAAAAAGAGTTCAACTGCTCCAACGTTTTAATTTCTGGCAAAGCAAAAATGGCTATGGTCTCACCGTTAACAAAATCAGCAATAACGAAAGGCAGAGATGAAGTGTATGTAATGGCAGTGCCTCTAAGGGCCACAAAAGGACCAGCCCAGTTGCTTATGTCTACAGCTTTCTCTCTCAATCTATGGGATTTGCACCATTTTATGGTCCTCATTAAACCCTTCTCACCACCTCCTCCTTCTCAGGTTCTTCTATCCTCTCCAATTCCCACCTGGTTTTTATTTTTATTTTTTTTATTTTCTTTCTGTTAAGGTGGTAAAAGTAATGATTTTTTCCTGGCTATCTGGGCCTTTCATTTCATGGGTGTTTGTTATATCAACTGCAATTTATTTTATTTTTATTTATTTATTTTGTGTGATGGGTTATAGGAATTATGTGGCTCAGAGGCTCTCCTATCCAATCATTACATGTACATGTACACATGGGCTTCTGATATAATAATTGTTAATTTTATTTATTTTTTCACTTGTGATAACAATCATAACAGCCCCATCTTATATGAGTGCATGATTTGAAGTTATAACTCTAATCCTGCAAAGATCGAATTTTTAGCTTCAT
This sequence comes from Quercus glauca, assembly GCA_023736055.1. Taxonomy (NCBI): domain Eukaryota; kingdom Viridiplantae; phylum Streptophyta; class Magnoliopsida; order Fagales; family Fagaceae; genus Quercus; species Quercus glauca. The sequence continues at coordinate 37,558,082 of CM043322.1, forward strand.
TATGTTTTTCTAACATTAAGAAAGTTTCTTCCCCCCTCCCCCCCCAATGACATGATAATGATATCCATTTTCTTAACTTCAACCCTGGAATTCCTTTTAAAGAGCGTATATTAAGATATATCACTAATTTTTCAGAAGCATTCTTATTCTTAATATATATGGGAAAAGGCTGGCTTCCTCTTGTATAAGTTGGATTTACAAAGGCATGATCCCAGAGGATAATAGGTTCAGGGTTTCCAAAACTTTTAGTGGACTGAGATTTTCTTAGCAGGTTAGTCTGTTTTAGGGCTAGAATTTTCAATCTGTTTGCATATTGCAATCTAGAAGTTCTAATCAGATTGATTTTTTTTTTTCTTCAGGCTTTGGTTTTTGATTTTCAACCTAAAGATCCTGAAAATATATATGTTGCTCTTGATGTCATAGCTGGTAGACCAGTACCTGGTGAGTTTTTTATATTCTTCCAGAGTTCTCTTTTTATTAAATTTTGTGTAATTTAAGTTTATTAATGACTACCTTGGAAAAAATTCCTGAAGCTGCCACTAAGTTAACAAGTTTATATATGAATTTGGAATATGAAACTTCATCAGATTTGAAATTTTTGTAGCATGCATGATGCAAATTTCAATATACAAAAAGGTTAAGAACACTTGTTGTCTAATCTATGTGGCTGAAATCCTGTAACTATGTTTGGTCCTATTGGACTTGTCAGAAGTAATACTCCAAAACAAGGTCAAGGAAGCCTCAATCTACTCTTTAGTCTGTTTTCCTCAAGTAATTGGTTATTAGAACTTGTTGATGCAGTACAAATTTCTCAAGCGATTTAAAAATAAACACAAGAACAGAAAAATAAAAATAGACTTAGGGATCAGCACTCAGCCATAGAAAACGAAACCTAGGAATCAGCACCAAGGGTTGCCTAGAATAAGTACCAAGCTATTGAAGCGCATTGCTAGCTCTTGTCAAATGCTAATGCTATCCATAATCCTCTTACTATTTATTTATTTATTTTTAAATTTTGTTTTCTGTTGTCCAATCAAATTCGAGATTACCTAAGAGAATTTGAAAGTTGCTGACTATTAATACGATGTTGATCGGAAGATGCTCCTTTCTAATTATTGCAAGTTTCTACCAATTTGTCCATCTGACTAACTGATAACATCAACTGAGCTCCAAGGATTTAGTTATTTCCTAAAGAAAATTGCTCCCGTTTGGGTTCCCAACACACACACACACACACACACACACACACATCTTCTTGCTATGTATGCCAAATACATTTTGGTGTAAATGAAACTTAACTTGTCCCTTGCTGAAGTTATATAAGTCAAAATCGAAGAGAAGTTTGGAGGTAGTTTCTAAAATTTGACATTGGTCTTTCAATTCCTGAATGCTAGAATTTAATATGTCCCCTGCTGTTAGGAGTTCTTCTTATGAGGAAGTTGAGAGAACTACCAAGAAGCAAATGCTGGTATGTTGGATCTCCCAATGTTGATGCCATAGATGTAGCATGTGAATTCAACAAAAGCTGGAAAACTGATTTGAGGGTTGGCCACCATGACTGTCGAGATTATACCAATGGTAATAATTGATTTGTTATTTTAATATGTTTATGTGTGTGTCACTCTGTTCCTTTTTACAATATGCAATTGGGCTATCAGGAAGACTACTGCGTTTGTACAAATAAGTAGTTGAGTTTAGAATCACATCAGCATATTGGTTTAAGTTTAGATCATTCATTGAGATCTTAACTCTCTGTACTTTTTTTCTCGTACCTTATATTTTTCATCATATTAATATACTTTTGTCACTTGGAAGGCTTGATTGAATATCTCACTGGCCAAAAGGATGTGTTGGAGTGCTTGAGAAGAAGCAATGGTGGTCTGGGGTAAACTATCAACTTGCTTGGCTATTTGACCATAAACAATGTTCCATCATTTCTTTGAGAATGTATAGCACACAAACCTGTACCATGTTCCTTCATAACGTATATTCAGTCTCTCATAGTCATTTCTTGTAGATATTTTGTGAAGTGTTATAGGGAAGTGTACTTAGACACATAAACAGCTCTATTTTAAAAATCAGCTATAGGACGAAAGGAAACATTAATCTTATGTAGAAAAGAAACTCTTCCTCACCCCCCTCCCCACCAAAGCAAAAAAAAATCCATATCTGATTAGAAATTGACTTTGTCCTACATAATGGTGGCATTCTTCATCAAACTTAAAACTTCTGTTGCTTAAGTATGCTGCACCATGAGACCAATGCTTTGGTTAAGTATGCTGTACCATGAGGGTAAGCATTATTGCCTTGGGCTATTGGTATTACATTTTACACTTATGAGATGATGGATACTAGAGAACTGTTGTTAAATACATGCAAAAAAAAAATGAAATTGTAAGCACCACAACAACACAATATTTAACGAGGTTTGGTAAACTTTATGCCTACATCCACCGGCAACGCCAACCAAAATCTATTATAAATTATAAGGATTACAACCGCCCTCACAAAGTCTCACTAAATTTTCACAAAAGCTAACCTAAATCCCCATATGGGTGCCCTCACACTAACACACTAGACAAAGATTAATATTTAATTCTCTCACAAGACCAAGTCTGGTCGTCTTACTCTCACCCACTAAATGAAGCTACACCACCACCCTATTTATAGGGATTTACACACCTCCCTACTTCTTTTGTTTTCAACGTGGGACTAATATTCCTAATTGGATTCGTGTTATTATCAATGTGGGACTAACACTAATAATTATAGGGTTAATACACCTCTTTGTTGGGTTTCAAGTGATAGTCTAGTGATAATGACATTCTTTGTGTTGCCTCATGTTTATGGTTCGAGCCTTACCTCCCCCATTCCCCACTATCTACCTATAAAAAGGAAATTGCACCTCCTTGTTATTCTTTAATTGAAGTTGAATTCCAAAACCTACAAAGAAACATCCAAATTTATCGTTTCATGGGCTTGATTTTAACAAGAAACTTTGCAAGAGAGCGTATAAGTTGGGCATGATAGTCACTACATTTATCATAAAATTAAGAGCTGTTAAGAAACTGAAAAGGAAAAAACAAACCAAAGCACCCACAATTTGAGACTTAATGGTCAAAATTTAAAGATCATTCTTCTTGTAAATGACATCAACTAATTAATAAGATTATTGTGCCCATAACACCAACTGTCTTGTCTCCTTTCTTGAGTGATAAAATACAAATATTCTTAAAATTTCTAAAAGAATTCATGCCTACTTTTTTTTTAATTGGCATTGCATGCTTTTTTTGGATATTGGTCATTATTGTCTGAATAGGCACTTATACTAAATACAGCTATCTTATTCCCATTAGAGCATGATTGTTTCAAAATTTGAGATTTGATCAAATATTTTGATAATTCGATAGTTAGGGAAGGGGTTATTTGTGCGGTTGATGTTTTCGTTAGAAACACTAGAAAGTACTAGTTAAGTTACAAACCTCTCGGCATTTGAGATTTGATCATACTAATTGTGTTCTTTACATAAAACACCTTCTAATTCAAAAATCCTAGAGATTTGGAATTATTAGCAGCAATTGTAGCTTGAATTTCTATGAAGCAAAGTAATATCGCTCCAACTCCTGTAGTAACTTTAATCAAACTAACAATTGGGGGATGGTGAATGCAAAAACAGATGAATTGGCATTTCATCAAAAGGATCTGAAAAGAAAAATAGATTATTGAATGAAGAAAGAACAACTCAAGTTACTCTACCCATACATCAGATTTTCATCTGATAACAAAAAGGAAAATACCCCAAAAGCAACAAAGGGCAGTTACAAAATGAGAAATAATATGTCTACAATATTTTTACAATAAATCTTAAGTGGCAGGTTGTTACTGGTTGTTATTGTTGGGGCAAAAAAGTAATCTTAGTGTTAGTTTCAAATTTGAACCAATAACAACTAACTACCTAAATGTTGTAAAATTATTGTAGATGTAGCATCTCTCTTACAAAATTGACCACCATTTTCTACTCCATTTTTAATCTCCCTCACTATACCCTCAGAATTAATCCTCCTTGATAAAATGTAGACCGCAATGATAGCATGCATAAAAGGGATTTCAAACTTTTTCCCTTCAATTGAGATTCACCCAATGATATTTAGGATTTTTTTATTAAATCCTGTGATACCAAGAGTATCCATAACAATGCCCCAAATCATCAATCGATCTTTAGTTGTGAGTGTATTATGAATAGATCAAAGAAAGCATGTCTAGGGATTGTTTTAGAGAACCATAATAGCGTCCACCAACTCAGCTTGTCATCCCTCCCAATCAGCACCAAGCTCAACTTCCTTTGAATGGGTACCAAGTCCTCTGACCTAGCAGGATACCAAATCCAAGAACCATACTTGTCTAATCTTGTATGATTGTATCTGATTAACTAATTCCTTCTTGATTCTTTATATGATTAAAAGAATTACACACCTATAGTGCACATTTGGAACTAAGGCCTTACTGAATTGATAGGTTTGACATGAGGAACTGCTTGGAAATAATACGGGAAGTCACCAAGATTTATTTTCTTGGTCATCTTCTTGTTTGTGTCATATAAAAAGAGGCTCTGTTTTGCATATTCAATCAAAACCTTGCCGTTTGACAGGAGGAATAGAGGCCGAATAGATCCTAATGATAGACTTCCAGAGTTGATGGTGAATTCTTTAGTCCAAGACCCCTGTATTCCATAGTTCTTCATCAACCAAATATCAATATTGTTTTTATCAGTATGAACAGTCAAAGATAGACACCCTCCTAATAATAGCAAATGGCTTTGTAGCATATCAAATCTACAATTTGGGCTTGGAATCTGATAAAATCCTTCATTTTCCAAGTTGAAGGATATAATGAGTTGTGAGTGGCTTACCTTGGCTTGGCCTAACCAATGAAGAGCTCCATTAACCAATGCCTCACTAGGTTGCATCTGAAGCAAGAATGGGTTATTTCTTTTAGTTCTCCAGGCATATGTTCCCAGAGTAAACACCTCAATAGTTTGGTCTAAAGATAGTTCAAAACGTCCAAAATCATAGCTTACACATTCTTGTTCAACAATTCTCACCACCTTGTATTCCTTGGTTCTTGGATGGAATCCAAACCCGTATGCCACCTTGAATTCCTTAAAGAACGTGGGAGAATTTGGCAAATTTGTCAACTTAGCCGCAAGAATATTGTAAACGCAACCTTTGTTATGCATCATGATGTTATCAGATTCAATATAGGACAAGAACAGCAAACCATTGCAGTTTACGATAGAGTTAAACTTGTGATTTTGCAGCGGCACGTTGATATCCATGATATCCTTCCAGTGTTCATCGGGGTCGCTGAGATGACTACAACTATTGACAATAAAAATATGGTCGTGTGGTGAACAAGAAGAAGGCAATGGAGGATGAGGCACAAGTTGTTTTGGAAATCATGAATGGCTTTTTGCAAGTAAGGGAAGTGAGGATGCTTCAGCAATGCACGCCAGGACTTGGATACACGCTTGCAGTAGATGAGGGAGACAAACGGCAGTCGTGAAAAGATGTTTAGAGAGATCTCTAGTGGGAGAGAATCCATTATGAGAGAGAGAGATATTGTGATTTTAGGATTAAATTAGAGGCTCTTAGGGTTTAAGGCTTTAAGAGAAAGGAGGATTTTAGGGTTTAAGCGTGTTGTGCAAGCACCTCTCAAAAAAAAAAAAAAAAAATGTAGGGTTTAAGCGTGATGGCCAAGCATAGGGCTCTATTCTCTCTGCATGGCCTTTTTTCTAAGCATACAAATTAAGGGACTTCTATGTATGCTAACCTCACGCTACATAAATAAATTAAAAAAAAAAAGATTAATTCTTTTTTTTTTTTGAAGGGGAAATATTCATTCATTCAAATTGATAAAGAATCATGATACAAAGCTTCTAAAGCTGGTGGGGGAGAATCCTCCATCCAATACAGATCCTCATCTAATGTATTCCTAGCATATTAAGCTAAAACATGTGCCACCTTATTTGCTCTTCTCCTAATGCAACAAACTCTAGACCACTGTAACCCCCAAATCAAATGCCTAATATCATTAACAACATTCCCAAACAGTGAAGAATTTTCTAAAGGAGAAGAAATGGTTTGGATTACATTACTATTATCTCCCTCAATTATCAACCTTGAGAACCCAGCATCCACAACAAATTCAATAGCTCTTCGGCATGCCAGCAATTCAGCCTCATCACTTATATTCACCTTCGGTCCACTAGTAGTCACAGCAGCCATGACTTCACCTTTATCATTTTGAATTATAGCATTATAACTAGATCCGTCCAAGCCCAAAAAAATTGCTGCATCAAAATTTAATTTGTATTCCGCTTGTGATGGAGGTTGCCAAACATCCCCACTGAGTTGCTACCTAGTCTGAATAGCTAAATGATCTTGGGCTTGCTTAAATTCATCAACAAACTCCTCTGCTCTCTTATTTAGGCTGCTCAAATCCTTCAACTTGCCACCATGCACCACATAGTTTCTCTGATTCCACATGAGCCATGCTTGAGCCCAAAACAGATCCAAGTCATTTGACGCTAGGTGCTCCAACAAATCTTCCATCAGCTGCTTCATATCTGTCTGCCTGTGTACACTCCATTTCTGCAATTTTTTGATGTTGCCAGCCCAAATATCCTGAATCGCGGCATAATCCCACAAGGCATGGACTGTTGTTTCCAACTCTCTCATACATAAAGGACAATTGCTTTTCGAAATAACCTTCCTCCTGGTCACATTCTCTGCAGTAGGTAGTATAGCATGATAGGCCCGCCATCCAAATATTTTTATTTTGTTTGGAAGTTTAAGCTTCCATATTGTAGTCCACAACTTCCTTTCAGCACATCCTCCTAAAGTTCCTGCCCGATTGCCATTAGTTAGAAGCTTCTTAGCCATATGATAAGCCAACTTAACTGTGAACAGCCCCTTTGAATTCTGCAGCCAAATTATATCATCATTAACATCACTTCGGCTCAATGGAATTCGACAAATGGCTTCTACCTCCTCCCTGTGAAAAGTAGCAATAACTTCCTCATTCCTCCAAATATGTAAATTCGGGTTGATTAGATCAGCAACATCCTTCCCTCCACATCTCCATGAACCAGGTGTAAAATTCTATTTGTTGGATAGTTGGGAATCCACCTATCTTTGAGAACATTAATTGAGAGACCATTTCCCACCCTCCAACAATGTCTAGATAATAGAATGGGTTGTGAAGCCATCAAGCTTCTTCATACATATGAGCAGTTTGGTGATACTTTAGCATCAAGGAACGATGAACGAGAAAAATACCTTGCTTTGAAGCATTTATAAAGCAAAGAATCCTTGCATTGAACCATTCTCCACCCTTGCTTGGCCAACATAGCTAGATTAAAAGCTCTTAAATCTCGGAACCCCATTCCTCCCTCTTTTTTTGAAGCTGTCAATTTATCCCAACTCTTCCAATGATTTTTTCGTTCATTCCCCATTTGACCCCACCAAAACTTTGCACACAAAGCATCCAGTTCATCACATAATTTCAATGGGAGTTGAAACACACTCATTGTATATGTAGGTATGGATTATGCCATAGCCTTGATTAGAATTTCTTTACTAGCTCTTGACAACATCAAGCCCTTCCAACTTTGAAGCTTCTTCCATCTTCTGTCCTTCAAGTATGAAAAAGTGTGATACTTAGCCCTCCCAACCAAGGTTGGTAAGCCAAGATAAGTTTCAATTCTATTCACCTCATTTACTCCTAAAATCTCCAAAATCAGTTGTTTCTGGCTATCTGAAGTATTACTACTGAAATAAGCTGAAGAATTTTCCAAATTTATGCTTTGCCTTGAAGCTCTTTCATAAGTTTGGAGGATCTTTGCTATAGCCTCTCCCTCAGCCTGAGTTGCCTGACAAAAAAGCAAAGAATCATCTGCAAACATTAGGTTAGTGACTTTTGGTGCACCTCTACAAACATTAGATTAATTCTATTCAAAATAAAGTTCTATCTTACATCAAACCCTTTGAGCAAAGCTTCCTTAAGGGTTTTATATTTATTTATTATTTAAGAAACACACACAAGGAAGAGGGAATAGAAGCTTAGTATTAAGTTAAATAACTTAGCTTGAATTTCTTTCATACATAAGATAAGAACCCCAATCTTGGAACTTATATTTATAAAAAGAACAAAACGGTAACAAAACAACTTAAAAACTCAGAAATTGAACATTCAACAAATAATTTTTGTACTAACACACTATCAAAACATAACATGATTTCCCATTAAAAAAAAAAAAAAACATGTTTTCTACTATCTACTGCTACTAGGACATTCCATTGATTTCATACTTTCAAGCTTCAACAAAAGGAATTGCTTTGAATGAAGGGGGAAGATTGTCAATTTTTATCTTGCATAGCCCCTTCGTGTTTGCATCATAAGAAAACAAAACAAATTTGTAATACTCGATCAAAATCTTGTGATTTTGCAGTAGAGTATAGGCCGAATAGGTCCACTAATGGAATCTCAGGTTCAATTGTGTATTCTTTAATCCAAGACTCCTTCACACCATAATTCTTTATTGACCATACGTCAATCTTATTTAGTTTAGTATAACCAATCGCAGAGAGACATCCTCTAAGAACTAGTAAGTGGCAATCATGCCCGTCTAGGCTGCAATTTGGACTTGGAATCTCACAAAGTTCTTTGTCCTTTTAAATCGAATGAAGCTATAATTCTTGAACCACTTTGCTTATCTTGGCCTAATTAATGCAGAGCTCCATCAGCCAAAGCTTTACATTTACGTACAGGGTGTTAGAATTATGTGCCCTCAAAAACAATACTATGCATTTTTTATTTGATAATAAAATTTTATTTTCACATACATAATTTTTATTAGGTATATTTCATTGTTTAAATGTGGCATGTGATGTTGTCTCTGTAAAAAAATCATGTTAATGGTTAAGGAACCAAAGACAGGGAATAATGATTTTTCATAGATTATTAAATTGTTATAGGCTGTAGATATTAACTGAATATTACCATTGAAGCCTACACTTGTTGTGCTGCTATATGATAGGATGATTTACTCCATCATTGAGGTAGTGACTTTAAGCAGACTGTGGGTGTAATGCAACAAGCACATACACTGAATCAGATCTAATCAAGAACAACTTATGGAGCGATCACTATTAATTAAAAGATTGTTCTATCACAATTTTTCTATTGTCCTGAAACATGAGAGGTTTGTGTATATTTATTTATTATGCACATAACTTTGACAATGTCAACTAGTGATGCCAATTTTAAAGGTTATATACAGACACATTGGGTTATGTGTGTAATGAGTAAAATATATAAATGCTCAACAATGAATCCACCAGTCTCTAAAGAAGATAGTATATTCAGTTGATTTTCATATTGAAGTTGGACTCAAAACAAAACCGGCCGGTGACATTTTTGAAAAATGTTTTTCATATATATAATATTGTATATATATATATATTTAAAGAGTTTTTTCAAAGATATTTTGGAGACTAATAGAAATTATGAAATCAAGAAATTAAGAGTTATATAAGCTAGGGACATGATAGTGATATAAATCCAGTTCTAGTGGCTTGTGGGAATATAGTGCCGTGGAAGGATATAGATATAAAATTGTAAGTAATAGGATCTCATTTGTAATTCTCTAATCTTCAGGGGTCAATTGCAATAAGTTGATGGACATTATTGCAATATGTAGAAGTTCAAATATTTTCTTGATATGGTTGAGAAAATTAAGGAATAATTTTGAAAGAGTTTCAATATAAGTCAATAACATTAAAAAAAGTTATTGATTAATCTTACAGTTGAAGATTAGGATCCCTAAGAATCTCACGTCCAATCTCTCTCTTGGGTTTTTAGAAGTCTTAAATAAATAAATAAATAAATAAAGGATTTAAAAATTATATATATATATATATATATATAGAGAGAGAGAGAGAGAGAGAGAGAGAGAGAGAGAGAGAGAGATTGGTTCAAGTTATACCTGGTGTAACTCTAAAGAGTTACACATTTTTTAAACTATTGGATTTAAGTAGATCTAACGGTAAAAAAAAATGCACTCATTAATGCTGATATTCTGATAAGGAACTCATTTATTATCCTTTTGTATAACATTCCATACCTATCTCTAATCCCAAAAATAGGTATATTTTTCTCTCTGCTCTTTCTTTCTCATTTAGACATTTACTACACATTTCTCTCTCCTCAATTGCTTTTCCACCTCCATTTTCATAAGGTTCCACCTCCACAGCCACATAGAATCTGATTTTTTTTTTTTTAATGAAAGACTAAACTTTTGGTACTTAACAAAGCTTTTGGTGAATCATACATATATATATATATATATATATATATATTTCTAATCATATGTGATACATACTATTAATTAGAAGGAAAGCTAAGTCAAAAGAGATGGTACAAAAATTGAGTAAATGGGCTATTCGAGTTTTTACTTTTTCAAGAATAACAAAGAATTTTATTAACAATGGGTGAAGCCAAGCACATGGGAAGTATACAAGAGAAGCGCTTGAAAACTGAAAATAAGATGTAAAGTTACTAAGATTCAAAAACTCGAAAAAACTAGGGATGAAGAATTGAATTTTCCAAAAGTTCTAGCCGACTCCAAAAAGATTTCAGGAATAAAATTTTCAGCTGAACAGTTGTAGATTCAATTCACTCAAATGTCCCGGTGTTATATGCTCTCTCTAAATACTCCATAATAGCTTCCCACGTCTCTAACTGTTTATTGAAAACCCATTTTAAATACTGGGAATTCTTGTTACTACCTAAGGTTTTTGATAGGGGTCCATTTGCTAAAAAAATGGGTCCTTTGCCATTTTGATCCTTGTCTAGCGTGTAAGTAAATTGAAACATGATTTTCTAGCTATTATAAATCCTTTGGTTGTAACCTATATGTACCCCATATGTTTATATTCATATAAGCTTTCAGCTATTCAAGCATTTTGAAGTTTATGTTTTCTGAATGCAGATTCTAAAGGAGAACAAAGTTAAGAAAGATGCAGAGTTTAATGAATGTTTCAAGCACAGTGAGTGATCAGCTCTAATCGTAGAGCCAAGCGTTTGTTTTTCCTTTTTCTGCAACTCTAGGGGGCCACGTCACAACAGGGCAAAAATGATCTATGCATTTTTTGCTATCTCCCAATGAGCACTTTAAATAATGAGACTAACCAATTTTTTTTTTTAACAGGACCACCTAAAGCTTTGGATTATGATGAGATTGAGTTTCATGAAAAGGTGGAAATAGTGAGATTGATTAAGAAATTCATCTATTCAGTGACACATAGATTTTTCGTATCAGATTCTATGTGGCGTGGAGGTGGAACCTTATGAAAATGGAGGCGGAAGAGCAATGGAGGAGAGAGAAACGTGTTGTGGATGAGCAAGAGAGAGCAAAGAGAAAAATATACATATTTTTGGGATTAGAGATAGGTATGGAATGTTATAAATAAGGATAATAAATGAGATCCTTATCAGAATATTAGCATTGATGAGTACATATTTTTGACCGTTGGATTTACTCAAATCTAATGGTTTAGAAAATGTGTAACTTTTTAGAGTTACACTGAGTGTAACTTGAACCCATCTCATATATATATATATATATATATATCACGTTAGTTGTTGGCCATCAGAACTACTAAGTGATATGAGAAATTATAAGGTCCTCATGGTAGACAAGTAGACAAGTGATGTGGTCCACCATTCTAGTGAAAGACTTCTACATATTTAAAATTGTTGAGTCAGTATTTAGTTTTTATTTAAAACTCCACAATTTTAAACAAGTGGGAGTTTGTTATTGGAATGGTGGACCACATCACTTGTCCACCATGAGGATCTTATAATTTCTCGAGTAATATTGCAGTCTTCTGAAAACCCAAAAGGAAACAAAGAGAGAGAGAGATGTGAATACCTTATGAGGCAACACACTTGGTTGCTAGGAGAGGTATGCAATTTTGTTCTATTTAGAATCTATGGTTGTATGGTACAACGATCTTTAATAAAAATATAAATTTTGTTTTATATTGCTTCCGCAAATACTATCACAGGGTTGCATCCGAAGCAAGAACCTTGATTCTCCATGTGTATGTGCCTAGACTACACACCTCAATACGTTGATTCACTGAGACTTCACAATTATCTATAAAATATTCTTCTTCTACTATTCTGACCACCTTGTATTCCTTGGTTTTTGGATGGAATCCGAACCTATAAGCCGTCTTGTATTCATAAATCATGGGCTGGGGAGGCAAACTTGTGCCATGTGATGTGCAAAGATTATACACGCAAAATTTGTTATAAACCAAGCGACCAACAACTTCAACACAGGATAAGCACAACAAATCAATCATTGCAATGCAGCTCGTACACTTTTGATCTTTCCAGGGCAAGTTGGTGTCTTTAAGAACACGCACACAGCTAGCGTTCATCACCATTGAGGAGTGAAGGATGATGCACGTCGATTTTTTTTTTTTTTTTTAATTTTATTTTTTTATGAACTGTGTTATATATTACATATAAATATAGGGAGAGGTTAAAATATTTTCTAAGGGAAACGAGGAAAAATAAGAGCAAAAGGGTTCGTGAAGAATTGTAGGGTCGGTTTTTTCTTTGATAACAATGTGTTATATATAGAATAGAAGTAGCCGTAGCCTAAAAGTAGGCTACGTATTAGCCTAGAAGTAGACTTCCAAGTATACAACGGAGTGTGAGGGAGGGGTTAGGAATATAGCGTAGTAGACTTCTAAAGTATGAGCGAAGCAACAATGGTTTGGACTTCAAAGAATATATATATATATATATATATATATATATATATATATATATATATATATATTGTACGCACCCAAAAAGTGGCCAGTGGGCTGGACTACCGTTGGGCTTACAATCTATTTCTATTATGGGTTTGAAGTTCTCCTACTATAGGTAGTTCAAAATCCTGAAGCTGTTCGTGCACTCTTTCACTCTTTTCCCTCTTTCCTCTGTTTTTTCTCCCCATCTTCCAACCCCCTTTCCCTCTGTTGTTCTTGTATTTATAGCTTCTCCATAGTAGGGTGGTCATCATCACGTTGTGGTAAGTGCGGTGAGAGGTCCAATGTGATCAAAGGTAAGTGGGTGGTTTGGTGATGGTGGCCTTGGAACTTGGTTCTTCCCTGAATGAATGACACGGCAGCCTTGATCCTCGGGGAATTGCCGAGAAAGTAAAATCCATAACCTCCGCTCATTCCAAATTTCATGATGTACGGGACAAGAGCTCGGCACGGCCCTCGTTGGGATACCTGGACTAACGATACGTATGGTTATGGGCCGGGCCTTTTGGATTAATTGGGCCAGGGCCCAAATGTTGTTCACAGACATGGGCCCAAAAGCAGGCATGGGGTTGGGTGCCGTACATATATATATAGACCAATTAGTTCCCATGATATCAGACCCTTCTGGATATATATCACTGTAAGTTTCTTTAAAAATTCTTCTCCCTTCTTCCTGTGTGTGTGTTAAAAATACTTAGTATTCTAAAAAAAAAAAAGAAGAAGAAGAAGAAGAAGTTCCCATGATATTATATAGGGATTACGACACTTGTTTAAGTTTAATGCAATGGGACTTAGGATTGTAGGTTTTATATCTTTGATAATAATAATAATAATAATAATAATAATAATAATAATAATAATAATAATTGGTTGCTATGTTAGATGATGTGCCTCGTAAAACATTGTATAGGCCTTCAGAGCCATTAAGTTTGTTTGGTTAAAATAGATTAACCCCGGTTAATTAATTTAATTATCCAAGTTGATTAATTAGGTTAAATTACATGCAAATCGTGAAGACACTAGCAAATCACCAAATAACTAATATGTAGTGGAAAAATAAATAACATAATGATTTGTTGACAAATGGGGAAAACCTCTCATAAGGCAAAAATCTTACTAGGTGAATTTCAGGTCACCACTCCCAAGAATCCACTAATCAATAATTAGGTAGTTACAAGTATGAGGAATTTTACCGCTACCCTAACCTATCCTAAAATACCAATGTTGTAGCAGACTTCTTCGCTTTGCACAAATCTCTAATCTGTGACTAACTTCTTTGCATGGATCCCAATACGTGACTAACTCCAATAATTTAATTGATTGTTGTTGGTTGCAAAGTTCTTCACTTCATAAGCGTTGAAGATCAGTAAGCACTTAGTTACAAAACTCTAAGACGTAAAAATGCAGTAGCTTCACACAGAGTATATGAGTTCTAAGTATTTGTTTTCATACACGATGACTTTTAAAATAAGTCTTATATATGACTAGGGTTGTAGACAGAGAAATCTTAATCATTCAAGTCATCATGGGCCAAACTTTAGATTTGAGAATTTTGAAATTGTAATTCTCGATAGATTGAGCTTGTGTCGAGCTTCTTCATTAATCCTCGATAGCAACTAGTGTCGAGCTTTAATGAAACAACTTTTCTTCACTTGTTTATTGGATCAAACTTCATGTCTTTAATGATACCACTTGATATGTTTAAATAACATACTTCTTGATACATTAAACCCAATTTAGATCTACCAAATTACAAGTAAAGTGCATTTTGTTAAAGTATTAGCCAATTACATAGAAAATATAACCCTAACAATCTCCCCCTTTGGCAATTTGTGACAAAACCACAAGCATAATTATAAGAGAAGTATAAAACAAAAATCTCCCTAATTATTAAATAGAAAATTACATAAGTTTAACTAATACAATGAACACTTAAAAAATTTTGCTAGAAGAGAGATCACGATATGAAAGACTTGCAATCTATCTTAGTTGAAACACTAAGCAAGATCTATCAAGGCATTGTGTGTGAAATATAGACAAGTTATATGAAGTAGAAATATATGTATAAAGAAAGAAAAAAAACAACACATGTGAGATAAAGGTGAATAACATACATCATCATCATCATCATCATCATCATAATATATATATATATATATATATAGAGAGAGAGAGAGAGAGAGAGAGAGAGAGAGAGAGAGAGATTGGTTGTATAGTTCTTATCATCATACATGTGAGAAGTACAATGTATGTAAAAGGTTTCAAGAGCAAGGTACATGTAATGAGAACTATACAACAAAAACCTCACTACATAGCTCAAAAACACTCTCCCCTTATCACTATTCTAGCTCTCCCTATAACAACAAGACTACTCTCTCATAACCAAAACTATTCCCCATTTTTTTCACGAGTGACAAATGGTGAATCACTGAGAGGGCGTCATCTCATCATCATAGTCAGAGCCAGAAGCATCATCACCAACATCATCTCCAATAAAAGAAGAGTCCACAGAAGGATCATGCTTAGCCGAAGGGATGAAGCAATCGAGGCGAGACGGTCGGGGAGTGATACGACCAATCCTGGTGTTCATCTAACACATTTCATTAGTAAGATGATCCAAACGACTACCAAAATCAGCACGCATGAGTTGAAGCTGATCCATGATGGTAGCGAGAGATGCTTCTACTCCAGAAGAAGAAGGTGAAGTAGATAAGGAAGAAGGTCGAGAGGCATAGGTAGCATCCTCTGTAGCTCGGAAAGTAGCCTCCTCTTGCTGAGTAGAAGTAGACTCTTGATGAGGCCGCTTGGCCTTAGCCACCAGCTATGCAGTGCTCCTCCGCATAGATTCATTGCTAATAGCACCCATGATCGTAAAGAGAGGGGAAAAGGAATAGGAATGTGCATGTGTGTGAGAATGCGTGTGATAGTCGAAGGAAAGATTAGCTTATCATGTGTAGCAGTGTCGCGATAGATATCTATCATAGATAATATCATATATGAGGGAAAGTCTATAGAAAGACCGTCCAAGAAAGAAAACAGAAAACAAGCACGAGGCTCAGTGATGGTGTTATAGTGAGACCGTGGAGTGAGAGCAAAGTTCATCACCATATTAAGGATTTTTGGACCCTTAGTAAAATCATGAGTGGTGAAGTTAAGAGTATCATTCCATGACATGGGCTGCTCACAAAAGGGTGAGGCTAGCTTGTCTTAAGAGATAGAATGGAGACGAGGTGCACTAGGGTAGTCTAGATGAGCTACCCTAGAGACATGTAGTACATTGAAAATGAGCTTTGATGTAACTATGATACGTGTTCCTTGGAATACCGTAGTAAATTGAGGAATAAAGGTATCGATTGTTAGGATTAGTGCCCTTAAATCCTATTGTATGATACTATGTATTATATTATGTATGACATTATGTATGACATGATGTATGATTTAATATTGTAATTAATAAAATTGTTTTATTATTATCTGAAATAATGGTAACATGAATATTTGGATATTATTATATAGTCCATGAGATGCATAGTATGTGATTTATGTGAAAAGTCACAGAAGATATAAATCACAAGTTCTTTGTAAACTCAGAATTTAGTTTGTAGTCGGTGATTAAATTGGGCGTTTCATCTGCGAAGACCATAACATATTAACTAAGATGATTTGTCTTGATCATGGAAGTGGTGACTTCTAGTTGATAGTTGATATGTTTTAAGAGTTAAAACATATTGAACAGGACAGCTGTGAAATTTATTATTCACCTAATGACTGTCAACTGAATAATAAATCTCACGATTTATATTTACATGAATTTTTAATCTTGAGAGAATAATAGACATGATCATGAAGTGTAGGTTACTTTGATATATTAGGAGTGAGATCTAAAATAACGGTCAAAACCTCAGTATGTTGGGCAGCCACATTTAGTGTTGATAGAATATATATTCTCAAGATGAAATTCTAGCCCAATCAAAATTTTGAAATTTTGTTGCCCAAAACAAAGTTCCCAACCCCTTTTTTGAAAATCCCCAATTCAAGAACCCTAAATTAATTCTGCAAAATCTAAGAAAAAATGAAAAGAATGTTAAGAAAACATACCTTTGAGATGATTGTCCAGAGATTAAGCTTGAAAATAATGGGGTTTAGTGAGAAAATCATATTCGGGTTGAGAGAGGTTCGAGTGAGGCAATGAGAGGGAAATAGAGAGTGTTTTAAAAATCTGTCACATCAGCCCTATAAAACTGAAAACACGCATTTTTCGTGGGTTAGATAATCGCAAAATTACTCGCGAAAAACACCACTAAAGCACAAAACCTTTTGCGAGAAGCTTCTAGTTGCGAAATAGTCGCGAGACAGTCGCGATAGTCTCTGTATGAAACTTGTGTTTTTCTAGGTTTTGCCTAAAAATCTTTTCGCAGGAAGGGATTAGTCGCGAAATAGCCGCGAGACAGTTGCGATACTCTCTGTATGAATTTTGAGATTTCCAGTTTTCCCTTAACCTCTTTTCACGGGAAACTCTTAGTAGCGAGCTTCTTGCGAAAATGCCTTTGAACTAGTTTTTGAAGAACAACACAAAAATGCATTTTGAACAAAAACTTAAAGCACAAAAGTTTAAAAAAAAAAACATATAAAATACTCAAAAATCTTTTTGGGTTTGATCGGCAAGCAATTGAGCACACACATCGCATTTGAGCATGTACAATCACACAAATGAAATAAGCATTAATTGAACTAAAACTTGTGTGTTGTGGGTGAGTATCAAATGTTCAATAGTCCTTAAACCAGAGTGAAGTTTCAATGATCAATTCAATCAAGTCATACACAACTGGTGTTAAGTCAAGTGGTTTATCTCAATTATAGAAATAAACATATATGACCTCCACAAAAAAATGATTCCAAGACTTAGAAGCTTTTCATTTGGCTTCTATACAAAATACAACATTTGATCATTTTTGAACAATACATCTCATTTTGAGATTGGTGCTTAAAATTTTTGATATTTCAATATTGAGAATAAGCCTTTGGCTTTTAGAGTACCATACATTTCAATTAAAAGGTCGTTTTCCCTTTTTCCTAGTTAAATACTAGTATGTATGACGGCTTTTGTAGGATTGAGAGATTGTGATCAGTCCATCACAAAAGGGTCAAGGATCACACTTAGGTAATTAAACCATATTGAGTGTACCTGCTCTGATACCAATTGAAAGCTCGAAAATGTGTGAAAACACAAGAGCTTGTTTAGACCCCCAAATTAAATATCACAGCTCGATAGATTTTACTCTAAATTATACTAAGTGCGGAATAGAGTAAATGCGAATGGATAAATAAACAAACTACTCTAACCCATAATCAATATAACATAGTAGTAAACTGAAATGTAAAAGAGTAGGAAAGAAGAATGCAAACACACGATAACACGCCAATGTGTTATCAAAGAGGAAATAGAAGTACTCGGCGTAAAACCTCTCCGCCGCCCTCCAAGCAGTAATCGATCACTAGACAATCAGTTGGGATACACGAGTAGCAAGAGACCCTCCAAGCCTAATCTACCCAATGAACCTAAGCCCTCCAAGCTCCTACTCCAACAAGGTTTCTCGGAACTGTGTCTTGTCTAGCTCTCCGGATCCCACAATATGCTTGATTGCATCCGCCAAAGCCTGGCTTCTTCCAATGCTTTCCAGTAGTACCAAAACCTCACTTGACACTTTGAAAGGGTGTGGTAAGTGTTTGGGCTATCAACCTCTCAAGTGTATGGAAATGGAGAGGTAGGAGTTGAGGAAAATCCACAATGAATTGTGTAGAGAATTGTGGGTATAACAATCTCTAACTCTCAAGGTTTGTGGCAAGGGTTTTCTCTCAGAAGCACTCCTTAACATCTGTGGGTAATAAGGGTATATATAGTGTGGGTACAGATAATGTGTATCAAAAATGACAATTTAGCAAAATAGAATGTTTCGCGGGTATCTCACGTGAAGGCCTTACCTGCGAGACACTCGTGAAAACCAGCTGTCTCCATCCTGTCCTGACTTTTCGCATTCTAGTCATGTGCAGGGCACATGCATCATTTCGTGAGAAGCTTACTCGCGAGCTACTTGCAAAAACAACTTTAATCTTCAATTACCTTGAGTCTTCACACTCTCTCTCTCACACAACCCTTACAATGAAGTATGGAAATGGAGAGGTAGGAGTTGAGGAAAATCCACAATGAATTGTGTAGAGAATTGTGGGTATAACAATCTCTAACTCTCAAGGTTTGTGGCTAGGATTTTCTCTCAGAAGCACTCCTCAACATTTGTGGGTAATAAGGGTATATATAGTGTGGGTACAGATAATGTGTATCAAAAATGACAGTTTAGCAAAACAGAATGTTTCGCAGGTATCTCACGTGAAGGCCTTACCCGCGAGACACTTGTGAAAACCAGCTGTCTCCATCTTGTCCTGACTTTTCGCATTCTAGTCATGTGTAGGGCACATGCATCATTTCGTGAGAAGCTTACTTGCGAGCTACTTGCAAAAACAACTTTAATCTTCAATTGCCTTGAGTCTTCACACTCTCTCTCTCTCACACAACCCTTACAATGTAGTATGGAAATGGAAAGGTAGGAGTTGAGGAAAATCCACAATGAATTGTGTAGAGAATTGTGGGTATAACAATCTCTAACTCTCAAGGTTTGTGGCTAGAGTTTTCTCTCAAAAGCACTCCTCAACATCTGTGGGTAATAAGGGTATATATAGTGTGGGTACAGATAATGTGTATCAAAAATGACAGTTTAGCATAACAGAATGTTTCGCGGGTATTTCACGTGAAGGCCTTACCCGCGAGACACTCGTGAAAACCAGCTGTCTCCATCCTGTCCTGACTTTTTGCATTCTAGTCATGTGCAGGGCACATGCATCATTTCGTGAGAAGCTTACTCGCGAGCTACTTGCGAAAACAACTTTAATCTTCAATTGCCTTGAGTCTTCACACACTCTCTCTCACACAACTCTTACAATGAAATTGCACAAATAATACGGGGTACATAGGATTGAACATAATTACAATCAGATTTGGCACGGAATTAAATCCAATAGAAAATAGTTGTAAATTACAACTTTACAATTATTATTAAAAATTTCCTCCCTCCTATGTTGTTTGGGCCTCTTTTTGAGATTTTCTTTAATAATAGTTTATTTTTAATAGAGCCTAGATTTATACCTTAAATTAGCCATACTTAACTAACCTTCTCATAAGGGAAAGTCACATTAATCGTATAGTAGGTGCCAGAAATATGCATATATGAAGCATCTGTATAATCATAAATATATAAAATAAAAAAACTAGGAATAGTAGCTTGTTTTTTCATATCAGTTACTTGGAAAGATACAATTGACAACTTTCCAACTCTCCCATATTGACATCCATAGCCCACATAATATCTTTGAAATTTTCTCCATTCGTCATGGTTGTTAATTTGCCAAGGTTTTGGCCAAAATAAAAGAAAACAAAGTACCCACACTTCTTGAAGGTTTGTAATCTATTTGGATTTTGGATGAGATTTCACATATCTAACCGCATGACGCACCCTTTCAATTGACTTATTATTGTTAGAGTTTATGCCCTAAAATCCAATTGATTGGCATGTAATAAATAATTAAATTGTTTAATTATATGAGACTATCTTTAAATGAATTAATAGGACATTATCATAGTCCTAGAGATGCATTGTATGTAATTTATGTGATTTTGTTACAGAATATATAAATCACAAGTTCCATGTAAACTCAAAATGTAGTTCCTAGTCAGTGATGAAATTGGGCGTTTCATCTGTGAAGACTTTAACATATCAACTAAGATGGTTTGTCTTGATCATAAAAGTGGAAACTTCTAGTTGATGTATTGATGTGTCTTAAGTATTTAGAACATATTGAACTAGACCACTGTGAAATTAATTATTCAATTAACAACTATCACCTGAATAATAAATCTCATGACTTCTAATTTCATAGACTCTTAATCCTGAGAGGATAGTGAACCCATTCATGAAATGTAGGTTACTTTGATATATTATGAGTAAAATCTAATTTAACGGTCAAAACCATTGGTGCTAGAGCCTTATTTGTCTCGTTGGTCCCATCCAAAGCCACATACTCAAGCCCAATTGGGCTGGTCCAAAAGGCTAACCCAATTAGATAATCAACTATTTATTAGTAAAAGTTATTAAATAAAGTAACTGCCAAGGAAGTTAATTATGTACGTATGATTAAAAGAAGAGAAAACAGTTTTTCTCTGCAACATCTTTTGAATACACTCTTCCAAAAGGAAAATCAATGTGCTTAAGAACTGATTAAGAGATCACTCATCTTGGGCATTATGTGGAATTGGAATGAAGATTGAAGGTCTTCTCAAGTCTTGTCTTTTGAATTTTACTACATCAAGGTATGCTTTCTTTTCTTTGTTCTAGAATCCAAGGTTATATGTTATCTCTCATGAATGAAGTAGATCTTTGTGTTGCTTCTGTTGCGTGTTTTGTATGAGATGCAAAACCAGTTTTTCCAACAATTATGAGCACAAAACTTCACGTGTACAAATTGATTCCTCATGACGGTACCTTTCCTTATGTTAGTAGTATCTTTCAAGTAGCTAATTGCTATGTCATTTGAAGTAGCATTATCCACTGTCAAGGTGAAAATCCCCTCAATATCCCACTCTCCTAAACAAGATTCAACTACTCTACCAATGGTTTTCCCCTTATGGTTATCAACCAAAAAAAAAAAAATTCAAAGTTCTTTTATGTAGCTTCCAATCATCATTTATAAAATGACAAGTAATACACATGTAATTAAAATTTTGCATTGAAGTCCAAGTGTTAGTTGTAAGGAAAAGTGTATGACTTCTCAAGGCATTTTTCAACTTATTCTTCTCGTCAAAGTAAGTCCAACTCACATCTTTAGCTACTGTGAAGCGAGATGGGATATTACAATTAAGTTGGAAGACATTACAAAACCTTATGAAACCTTGATTCTCTACAAACCTAAATTGATGTAGGACAGAATTTACAATTTAATTTTTGTAATTAATTAAGTTTAGGTATTTTATGTAAAAAACGTTATTTTAGGTTTTGGTGATTTATTTCCTTGTTTTTAAGTGCTTTTAGTGTTTTTTAGGTCAAATTTGGTTCTTGTTATGGTTAGGTATTAATTAGGAGTTATTTTAGAATATATTTTCTTGTCTATCAAGTTTTACGAAGCCCTTAATAGGCCCTTAAGTTCGTACACGTTTTTTGAACAATTATTCAATCAATAAAATTTAGACTTTTGTCTTTCGGTTTTCTGGTGGATTCCAAACCCTTTCTCCTTGTGGAGTCATGGAACCCTCATGGATTCGAGGTTATTTTCAGAAGCAAACGTGTTTTGTTTCTTGTTTTCAAGAAGTAAACGTGTTCTGCTTTTTGACACTTCTGCATTCTCACATCAATTGGTATCAGAGCCTTGACTTACCCTGGTTTGATTGTTAACCGACTAGACGGTAACCACCACGACAACAACGACGAATAACTTAGCGAGTATTACATGACGTACTACAAGAACGCACAAATATCCATGGTAGGATGACGCCATTGAAGAATGGAAATAATAGGGATAACTGCAGCGGAGACGTAACTCATGGGCAACTTATTGGTAAGCAAATCTCATATAGACCTTATAAGAGAATTGCAAGTTTTAATGTTTTTTTTTTTAAAGAAGATTTTTCTTGATTGGTTACTTGATCTAGAGGATTTATTTGACTATGAGAATATTTGTTATGAGAGAAAAGTTGGACTTGCTTTGTATAAACTTAATAAGTATGCCTTGCGTTGGTGGGAACGAGTACAATCTGATAGAATCCGACAAGGTAAAGACAAAATTTGTTCATGGCCAACGATGAAAAAGATGCTTGCTATCAAATTTTATCCTTTAGATTGTGAAGAAATCTTGTCGTATACTATACAAGATTATTATTGGTCAAGAAGTTCATACTTGAATTATTTTGAAGAGCCATATATTCCACCAATAAGAGAGGAATTGCATGTTGGAAAAAAAAAATACTTTTCTTGAAAAATATGTAGAAGTCAAAGAAGAAACTATAGAGAATTCTAAAGAACTTAATGAAGACATGGTTATACAAGAAGAATCTAAAGTTAAGATCGTGGGGGAGATTATTGAAGAACCTATTATAGAGAAAGATCTTGAAGTTGAAATGGTAGAGGCAATTGAAGAAGAAATTAAAGATGAAAGTTTCAAGGATCTCAATAAAATCAAATCATATGATTGTCAATCTCAAGATCCTTTTATTTTGGTGGTAAGCGATACACCAAAATTTATTGATTTTATTGGGATTGATAGATTTGATTCAATTGTTAGTTCTTATTTGGTAAATTTCTACAATCACATGAAGACTAAGGAAAAAGAAATTCAAGTTGATTTGTTTATGCATTGATGAGTTGCAAGTATGGAAAGAAGATCGAGAGGCTCAAGCATTCAAAGTATTTGTTTATTTGGAGAGGAAGATTTCAGATTTCAAAGATGAACTTGAGGACAAGTTTGTTTCAAGTGGAGGGATCTGATGTAGGACACGGTCAAATATTCAAAATTTATAATTATTTATTTTTAGTATTATTATGTAATTTTTGTTATTTTAGGGTTAGGTTATTTATTTCCGTCTTTTTATGTGTTTTTAATGTTGTTTTGTCAAATTGGGCTTTTATATGCTTTTGTAGCCGCCTTAGGGTTTATAGTTGCCCTAGGTTTTGTTTTTACCATTTAAATGCATTGTAGCCTCTAAAGGCAATTCAGTTTTCAGATGTATAAAAATACAGACTTTGTCTATTTCTCTCTAGTAGATTCCAAGACCTTATCACCTTGTGGATTTAAGAAACCCCTCGTGGATTCGAGGTTTACTACCTAGAAACTAATAATTTAGTTTCTGTCTATTAAACAAAGTATCGTGTGTGTTTTTTTCAGACTTCCGCGACATCATAAATGGAAGCTCATCCAATATTATCATCTCAGCAAGAACTTTTCTACCTATAGCGTTTGTAGAGAGAATTGAGTGAGATTGAGACTTGGGAGAGTGGCTTGAGTGAGATTCAGAGAGCTTGAGGCCTGGAGGGTGAAGAGTGAGGAGAGGCTGGAGAGGACTGAATGAGCGAGAGAGACTCGAAACCTAGGTTATTTATTTATTTATTTATAAATTTCGGGTCAAGCAGTAGCTTAATAAGCACCCAAAATCGACAATAACTCAAATTTAAGACTTGAAACCCGACCCAAACATACTTAGACCTGCCCAAACCATGTTGGGTCGGGTCCCTACTCACCCCTAAAGTCGGTTAATGAGAACCATGTCTTTTGGTCATTGAGTATCAAATCATAGATCGAACACATCATGAAAAAAAAAAAAAGTTGTTGGATTCCTGCAAATCATCATTGCTTCACAGATTTTGCTAAGGAGGTCATTGTCAATTTGGCCTTACATTTTAAGGTATGTTAATTAGTTCACAGCAAGGGCCAAATTGATGGCAAGTCAAAAAGAATATGGACGAAATTAATTACCACCAAAATGTAGTAACCAAATTGATAGTAATCCTAAAATATAGGGACCAAAATGGTATTTTTGTCTAACTATATTTACATCGGATCAATTGTCCAATATATATATAACATGAGTTCAACTTTAAGCAATATTGCATTATTCAATATTTTTGTAGTGCGGGTGAATTTTGACAAATTGTTTTTTGATAAACATGAAACTTCAAAATGCCCAGTATGGTTCATCTTAAAATGTAATCTGATTCAATTGAGGAATCTAAAATTATCAGACCCGGAACTTAAACCTCATTGTGGAACTGTCTAATCATGGAATAAATTTTTAAAATTTTCCGTACAGAGTAGCACATACAAATTATATGTAATGTAATGTAAGTACGATTCTTTTTTTTTTTTTTTTGGATAAAAATAAAGTACGATTCTGAATCAACAGTAATATGCACTTTCATTATTATGTTCCAGAGAAGTATAGTTGTTCTTCAAGATGTAGAATGCGAAGATCCTCTCTGCGGTGACGTTCTCGCGCTGAGCTGCTACTTTGTATTCTTTTGTCCAAAACTTCTTCACTCCATGGTCCTGTATGAATAGCTTATAAATATTTCTGCCAATGCAATAACCAAAGATCCAAACAGTAGACAACTTTTTTTACAACAAATTTCATAATTTTTGAAGTTGTTGATTGTGAATAATGGACACAACTGACATTTGCTTTCTTCGCATCATTTATTACAGGCCACTTCAACAATTATGAAATTTGTTGTGAAATTTTTTTAATTCGTAGCATATGATAGGAAAGTGCATATAATATAGCATATTAATCTACACTAAGAATATAGGGTGCCTTCAAAAAGAAGAAGAAGAAGAAGAAGAGGAAGAAGAGAATGAAGGGTACCTCGGGAAAGCTTTGTCAATAGTATTCTAACTAGTCCAATATGCATAATAGAATCATCAATAAATTGAACTACAAATATCATATAAAAAGTCAGATTGAGCTATAGTTTTCTTATTTCTATGTAACTATAAATTGATTCATTGCTAGCTTACTTACCTATTCTTCATTTTATTTCACTTCCATTTTCAATAGCTTTCTGCCCCCATGACTGAAATCAGGCTTCCAACATGACCCACCAATTGAAATCCACTGTTAATCCTTTTAATTTGATGATGAGTGCACCTCTTGCGTACTATATCATAACAAACCAATTTACCCCACCCAGTCTGAAACAAAATCCTGCCATTTCTCAGAAGGCATCAAGGCGAAAATGGACCCCTAATGTCCGACTGGTTGAAACAATGGCTTATTCTTTTACCCATTTTCTCTTCCCACCATAATCTTTCATCGCCCATATATGTGCAAAGTCAATGTGGACATTATTAACAATGCAAAGACAACCTCCTAGCACCATCAATTCAGAATAACATTCAAAATCAAGACTACAATCTGGACTTGGAACTCTATAGATTTTTTCATCTAACAGGTCAAGTGAAACTATGGGATGCAATCCAGCCTTTTGAGGCCATTGAGTTTTGGCTACCCAATGAAGAGCTGCATTAACCGAAACTTTTGTTGATCTATGCATGTAGTAAGGACGAGTTTTCTTGATCCTCCACTTGTTAGTGCCTAGAGTACACACCTCAATATGTTGATCATTATCAATGTTTACTATTCTGACCACCTTGTACTCATTGGTTATTGAATGAAATCCAAACCCGTAAACCGAGTAATAATGCTTGGGAAGCAGACGATCAAGCAATATATTGAATTCTCCTGTCAAAGGACTATAAATGAAGATTTGTTCGTGGCGAGAATGATGGTTGGAAGGATTGAGCAATCTGTGAGGAAGGAAACGTGACAAGAAATTGGACGGAGATGGAACAACATTGCTAGTGTATAAGAACGGCAAACCATTGCATGAGATAACATCATTGACAGGAACATTGATCTTGGATTTGAAGGGGATGTTTTTTATGCTCTCGGATAGTTTTAGTTCATCTCTGGCATGATATGAACGAGTTCGAAATAGTGTAGTTTGGTTGAGAGAAAGATGAGAGAGGGGTTTGTGTGAGAATCATGACGGGCTGAGTGCAAGGAAAGGGGAGAAGGGTGTTGCACCAAACTGCGCCAGGCACTGCAGACACGTCTGCAATGGAAGAGAGAGCCTAGGGGTAGTCTTGAGAAGATGTCTAGAGAGATTTCTTGTGGGAGATACTCCATGATGGTGATTTTAACTTATAACTAACCATAATATTTTCACAACAATTTCAAATTTAATCCTAATCAATTGCCCTTATTAGTCCAATCCTAGTCAACCATCAATCAGCATCTTGGAGCCCTCTAAGAAAGTAACCACAAAATATTCTTGCAACATCAATTCATTCTTTTTATAACTGATTTCAAAATTTAAAAATTTAATAACATAGAGATGTATTATAAAAGGAGATGAAATATTGGGTTTCATTAGCTCAATTGTAAAATCTCATCTCTTGAATAAGAGATTTAGGTTTAACTTGTCTACACTAAAAAGTAAAAACCAATTAATATATTAACTTGATGATAAAGAGTAATTATCATTAAAGGATAAACATACTATCTTATCTAACCTAAAAAAAAAAATGGAGATGAAATCTTAGCATAGGCTATAAATGAAATATATATTCTTCATTTATTTTGTTTTCTTTTAGTTTCTATGTTTGATACACGAGTGTTTGTGCTTGTGACTGGAGTGTGGACCGATAAACCTACTACCTTGATTTCATCATATAAGCCGACAAAGAAGGAATAAAAAATACAGAAGCAATTTCCAAATGGGTACTCATTAGAAACATTAGGGTATAATCTCCCTACTTAAACTTTAAACAAGCTTGTGCCAACAGCTACAAGTCTAGAACCTAATTTAATTAAACATTGAGCTTTGGTTTTCAATTCCTTCATTGGTGGTGTCGCTTTCAAAATACTAGTCTAAAGTTATGTTCTGCACTTTCTAATTGACAGATAAGATGAAGACTTCAATTGCATTAAATAACCATCTCAAGATAGAAATAGGTTAGGGAACCTGTAAAGTAGCTTCACCAAATTTTAGCAGGCAAAAACTGGGTGTGAAAAGAAGCCAAGAACTACACAAAAGTTAGATGCTCAAAAACAGGGTAATGGGCGTGGGAATAAAACCAAAAAAAATTTTTTAATAGTTTTTTTACTGAAGCTGAAAGAAAGAATAAGCTGATATTTAGCTAGGTTTATTTTAAATAGCCTGATTCTGAAATTTGCAGTACTGGCAAAGGCCAAAAGAGATTGACAAAAATGGTTGAAATTGGTCTTTGAGTCTGGTAATTATAATAGACTGGAATGACTAAAAATCCTCTGTTGCTCTTTTAGTATTCCTTTTTTTGCTCCACCAACTATACTATGTGACTATGTCATGTGTGATTTTTTTTGTTCTTTTTAAAATTTGATTAATTTATAAGGTAAAAATGGGGTGTGTGACAAACTGTGATTGATGGAGCATAAAGTATAACACTAAGAGTGGGACAAAGGATTTTTATACGATTAGAATAGAGAGTCCGAACCTATGCTAAAAAGTGTTCATAACAATGATACAAAAGCCATTCATCTTGTTTCCACAGCACTTGAGATCATTCACAGAGAATGAAGATCAAAATTTTATCACCACTTCTAGTTTAATGCTTTTTCTTTGGGTTAGGGGGTGGAGGGAGATTTCATGTTCAGTCTTCAAAAAAGCAAGGAGAACATTTCAATTTCCAGTAATATAACAGATTTCACTGCATTTTATTGGAGAGCTCACATCTATGACTAAGTTTTACAATCAAAGAGTATATAATGTTACATTCAGATGTTCAAAATTAGATAACTTGGAGGCACTGGTAATGGAAATGCAAACTATGCAATTGAACAGAAAAACATATGCTTGATTTCAGTAAGAAGCAAACTCACAGGGAAAGAAGCATCCATCCACTTTTCCAGTTTGGCGCATCACCCACGAGTGAAGGCATCAATCCAGTTGAGGCTACCCACATGAACAATTGTTCGGTACCACTTTGGCATTCCTGGAAAAACAAGGTCTTTAGCTTTTGTACTTTTTGGATCATAGGAAACAAGAGCCCTGCTTCTGTACTCCAGCAAGAACTCCCCATCCTTGGTAAGGCCAACAACTCGAACAAATCTTCCTTTTGAAGCAAACCTTGAAATCTTGTAGGAGATCTCCATTTCCCTTTGGAATCCCTTAGGCACATAGTTTCCTAAGTTGAATTTCTTGATCCAAGATTCCTTCACACCATACTTTTCCATTACCCATATGTCCAATTTCCCATAATGGCAATAAACTGCAGCAGAAAGACAACCCCCTAGAACCACCAAGTGATAATTACACCTGCTTAAACCATTGCCATCAGGACTTGGAACCGCTCGGAATTTCTCGTCTGCTAAGTCGAATGAGATGATACTGCGTATTCTAGTGTATCTTCCTGGCCAAGTCACCCAATGAAGTCTTCCATTAACACACACTTGTTGTGATGGCCAATTAACAAGATGGTGATTTACCTTTTCCAAACTTCTCCAGGCTGAGCTTCCCAGAGTGAATACCTGGACCGCTGAACCTTTATTTGAATTCTTAATATACACTATCTTAACCACTTTGTATTCCTTAGTTGTGGGATGAAACCCAAATCCATATACCACCTCTTGGTTCAAATTATGCATGGACTTAGGCAGCTCTTTGCAATTCCTGGTGAAAGGGTTATATATGTATAGTGCATCATTAAATAATGAATCAGATAAGCATAGTAAACCATCACATGTGCCTACCACATCAAACTCAGGCATTGCAGAACAAAAAGGGACTCGAAATTTTTTCACCTTTTCATTGGAAGAAGGGAACTCTACAAAGTAAAGCTGGTTTTTGATGGGATAATCACAGTGAAAGATGAGACATGTTGGGTTGCTCTCAGCCATGCGTGAGCTATGCATATTGACTAGATCAGGATCTTGTCCTAACAAGCGCCAAGATCGGCATACACACCTGAATTGCACCAAAGATGACATGGGAAGCCCTGAAAGAATGTTGAGGATGATATCCCGAGGCAGAGTTTCCATTCTGTTTGTTGATATTTCTTCTACCTTGATCCTCTTTGTTTTGTTACCTTGTGTCTCAAAATCCGACTCCATGATGATCATGTGATGGTTTACCAGAGATGAAAGATCATACAAGAGTAAAGTTGCTCAAGACAAAAGGCCTGCAAAATTGAACCTGCAGATTAGAATTTTTGGAGACTATGATAAGATGAAACCAAGATTCAAAGAGACGGATACCACAAGGAAAATATGTAGTGTGAGAGAGCCAAAGTTGAATAAAATTTTCTTTTAGAAAAGTTAATGTTCCCTTTCATTACAAAGAAAATAAACAAAGTTCCATGTCAATGAAATGATGCCCCTGGTAACGGTGACCCACCAGTGTAAAAAAGTCGTCAAACAACAACAAAAAATGCTCTCTTTTAACGCTAATTTGTTAATTAAAATGTAATATAATACAAACCAAACATATATGTTTCAGTAGGTGTGTGTATATATCTATATATATATATATATTTTTTTTTTTTCCTCGCTTCCTTTAAAGAAAAAAGAAAAAGAAAAAGAAAAAAAAAAGAATACGGCTTTCTTTTGTACATATCTGCACAAGCGTTTCTTTAATCTGGTGGAAGTATCATGCTGTTGAAAATTTGGTAGTAGAGAGTAGAGAGTAGAGAGTAGAGACTAGAGAGAGCCCATTTTTATTTTTATATATTCCAAAAGACGCGTGGGAACAGAAAAGTCAATACAGACAATAGGTGCAGTGAATATAGACACCAAACATGAGCAAATGGCAAAGCAATGAAGAGCATATATCTTGCAATGTAGGTAGCCAACTAAAATCACAAATGAGCCCTGGAAGACCATTATGGCAAAACCTCCCACAACTTGATGTTATCCAATAAAAGCTATCTAGAAGAGCCCAATAATTTGGGTTATTGATCAATGACATGCTAAAAATTAAAGTCAGATTATGTATGCTGGATGAAACTCCAAAGGATTTAGAGCTAGTTCAACACCTGTTTCTATGTGTCATTTTTTAAGCATAATTTTGAATCAAAGAAATGTAATGCAACTTGAGAGTAGAGAAAAGAGAAGTCATTAGTGCATACATACAAGACAAATTTTCTCGTTCAACAATCCTAGAAATAGTTCTTTATTAGGTTTTCCCAGGAAATAAATAAAAAATAAAAAACTGTTATTGCTACTTGCTGTTCATAAGATCTGATTTGGCTATGAAATTCCTTGGAATTTGTTTATCTGGAATAGGATTTCACAAACGTTTCCCTGATGAAGGAAGGAAGTTCATACACATTGGATACTTATAATAACAAGAAAAATAGAAGTATTAACCTGCATAAATGAGAAAATCTGGTTGGATGTTTCGCATATGTAGCCCCATTGTCAGTTAGTAAATATGACATCCCAGAGTTTTAGGTAACTTATTTGCTAAAAGATGAGATAATAAAATTTTAACTTAATTTCAAAAGAGCTATTTTATTTAAAAAAGAGTGGATTTATTGGGGGGGGGGGGGGTGGGAAATCCTTAGTTAAAAACTCCGCTCGCAGATGAACCCTTATAGGCACCTATTTTTCTTGTTATTATTTTTGATTGAAATATTATACACTAATATGTTGCATGTTGCAAGCCCAACAGCTTAAATCCATCTTCTCCCACTTTTTCATCCTCCCACAATTTTCCATCTTCCCATTTTTCCACTCCTCTAACCGAACAGACCCTAAAGTTGGGTGATAACCTATACATGGACTTGGGCAATGCCAAATAGGAAAATTGGCCAATTAGAGTATGACAGGTAGTGGACATAGTTTTTTATAGCTAATAATTGTCATGTACTCCTGCATTTTCCCAAGTAATCCTATGCTAACGAATATAGAATTCATATTAGAAAAATGTACCCGTACACGACATTAATCTTCCCTAGTTTTTTGAACAAAAGTAATACTTATAACTAGCATGAAGCATCCCATTACCTCGAAAGTCAAAAGTAGCCCCATATACTTTTTATATAGAGGCATCTTTGATTTTTTTGTTTTTTTTTAATCTCTACCTTAAAATTGCTCAAGACTAATGGTTATCCACGTCAACAGTTAATACTTTTGCAGTTTTTGCTGAAAGCAATAACCTCTACCACTCTTTTTGACTAGAATATTAAAAAAAAGTTTCCCTAAAAAAAGGAATATTAAAAAACTAAAATCAAAGTTCTGCTACAATCACAAAGACAATGATCGACTGCAATAAACTTTATGTTAATCTTTAATTTGAACCAATCTAATCCTCACAAAATGGTAGGGCATAAATAACTAGTTTAGTTAACTCATAAAACACAAAAGAATATAAAACCAGAAAATTTACATATATGGGGTGGCATCTAGAAAGCAAACGTGCTTGAACAAAGTGAAATCATGTCCACAACACCAACTAAAGATTATTAACCTGAAACTTTACTCCATTAGATTATTTTTTATTTTATTTTATTTTATTTTTTTTTGGGCTGACTTCTATAATCTATTTGTATCCTACTACTTTGAGTAATGGGTAGAGGATGCTTTACACGTACACGTTGCTTTTTGGTCAGGACTTTAGGTGGACACGCATTTGCGTATTTGGGTGCTCCTGGCCTAGTTGTGTTCTGATTGTCGCTTATTCTGTTCTTTAGCATTGAATGGTTAAGAAACATAACATTATAAAATAAAGATTCTGGAATTCTTAAGAGTTTGATACTTTGATTGAGTATTTGGATGTCGTTAGTTTAATTCTTATTACGTTTTTTTTTTTTTTAATTTAATTTTTTAAATTAAATTTAATTAAACACACACATACGTGTACATGCCTTTGACCACTCATGTCAAGGTAGAAAAGTCACTCTAATGGCTCCTCCTTATCCTTTTACTTAAAAAAAGAAAAAGAGAAAAAGTATCTCTCTTTGGTCTATTTTCATATTCCTAATCCATGCTTTAGACTTATCCACATACCAAAAAATCTATCATACTTTAGAATTTCAATATTTTTTTTTTGTGGTCAATTATCAAAAAAGAAAAAAAAAATTACACACAAAAATATATCATGCTTTAAGGTCCGTTTAGTATAAGATTTTTAATAACGTTTTTTAAGTGTTGTGAAAATATATATGAGTAAAAAAGTATTATAAAAATACTTATTGTTGTTTAAACAACCATTATAAACAGGCTCTTGAAATTTCAACATTCTTTTTTGTGGTCGATTCTCACCAAAAAAAAAAATCTTTTATGGTCTTGTAACTTGGATATAACTGGGCCTAGACATTACATACCCGTTTGTTCATAACTCCTCAGCCCTTGAATCCTCACAAGCTCTAGCTTTGCGAGCTAAATGGTGCGCAACAGTATTGCCCACAACGTGTAGTAGATATTGTTGTTGGTATACCGCAAAAATGAATATTTTATATCTCGGCTAAAATTTAAATAACTCAACTTTTATTTCAACTGTCAAATTAGTTTTTGGGATTTAATTTTTATCAATTTAGTTTCTCATTTTGCAAAAACAAGTCAATTTGGTTCTTTTGTCCAAATCTATTGGCAAATGATGTCCGTTTAAATATTATTTTTTTAATTAAAAATTTTAACCTTTTCATTTTTCACTTTATAGTAAAAAAATGACCATTTTCTTTTTCCCCATACTGTGATACCGACCAAACCATTTCCACCTTTCATTCTTTCACTGTATCCCATGTGCAAAGCATGGCAATATAATCCCCATCCCCACCTCATATAAGATTTGCAGTAAAAAAAAAAAAAAAAAAATTTCTGTAATCACCCACCAATCCATCCCGCCGTTAATCCAATGAAGCTAAGCAATTTCATTTATAATAATAATAATAATAATAAGAAGAAGAAGAATTCATGATTCTCACAAAAAAAAAAAAAAAAAAAGAGTTCATAGCAATCACACTTTTCAAATAATTTAAAGGCAATTATCCAATTTAAGATTTTCAATCAACTCACTGCATTTATAGATTGGTGGGTCAGTGACAGATTAGAATTTTCTCAACCCGCCATTGGCGGATTGGATAAAATTATTGCCCTCCACCCACCCAACCCAACCCAACCCGTACACACCTCTAAACAAAAGTGAACAAGGATAAGAGAACATATAGATGAGGACTGGGGTTAGTTTTTTTCAATAATCCTATAAACTTCTTCTTCTTCTTCTTTTGTTGTTGTTGAAAAACAATAATGCTATAAACTTAATTTTATAGTAACAATGTTTAGAAGCTTAATTATCTTGTAACCAAAATAAGTCTACCTCATATTTGTAAGAGCACTAGGCTCCCCAGAAAAGCATTTCAAAAAAAATAAAAAATAAAAAATAATAATAATAATAACTTGATGCCCTTAAAAGTCTCATGCATCAATCTTGCCACTTTATTTACCAAAACTAACAAACAAACAAGGGGTACACTTCCTTCTCTTGAGATTTGAGAAAATAACACTTCACCTCAAACTTGAAAGGAAAAATTCTTCCCCCTCTTGAGGTTTGAAGAAAATAACACTCACTTCCTTTTGTTTATGTTAGTAATGAAATATTCTAAATTTTTATAAGATTTTTCTTTAAAAAAATTTATCCATAAAAAAATAATTAATAAATTTATTCCTATAAAAAAAAACTAATAAATTTATAATTAAAATTCAAAATTTATCCAACATTAAAATATTTGTAACGGCGAATCTCTCTTCAACCTGTTGAAAAAGAAATGCAAAAATACATTTTTGGTCCCTACATTTTGGGCAAATTCTCATTTTAGTCCCTAAATTAATTTTGTGTCTACCTCAATCCTTGAAATCAGAAAATTGTTTTCGTTTTGGTTTCTGTTGTCAATCCACTAACAGAAAAGTCCTACGTGGAAAACGGAGTGTCGTGTTTTCTGACATAACGTTGATGTGGACATTAAAATATTATTAAAAATAATTATTTGACATTTTTTAAATTCCACGTCAGTATTTAAATTAAAAAATTAAAACAAAAAATTTTAATTCATCAATTTTAATTTTAATTAAAAAAACAAAATTTTTTTTTTTTTTACTTTCTTATAATTAAAATGGTTTTTTTTTTAATTCCAATCTTTTTTTTTTTTGAGAGAGAGTTTCAACCTATGACGTCCACTCCTGATGATAACTCTTTATCATCAGACCAAGACATCAATCAATTTTTGGTGTAAGCGGGGATTGAACCCTAGATCTCTTATACAACCATTAGAGATTTTACCAATTGAGCTAACTGGAACTCACGCCCCTTATATTCTTAGCAAATTCAAATTAATTAATTAAATGTCTTTTTTTTTTTTTTTTTGAAGAACATGTTCTTTTTTTTTTTTTTTTTAAATTTTCCTCCAGGGTTCTTCCCCATAATCAATCTCCAACAAATAACCAAATCCCAAACCTAGATCTCAACCAAACCCCATACTTATATCTCCAACAAAGCAACCAAACCATAAAAAAAAAAAAAAAATAAAAAAAAAATAAAAAAAAAAATAAAAAAAATAAATAAATAAATAAATAAATAAAATAAAAACATGAGTGAACACATTCATATAATCACAGATTGACGAGAGTGCTTTGAAACACAAAAACAGAGACACTCTCTTGTTTTTTTTTCCCTAGATCCAAAATCTGTCAGATCTCTCTCTCTCTCTCTCTCTCTGATCATTGTTTCGAATCCAGCCCAATAATCCAAATCCAACCTATCGGATTTGATCAACTGACCTTTTCTCGGAGCTCCATCCATCTCAAACCCAGTCGTGAATCCTTTCTCTTCCAAAACGTGCCTCAGGTAAAGCTCCGATTCCATTAGATCAATTTCATGAACTCTAATTTTTCTTCATTACGCATCAATTTTAAGCTGATCGT
This sequence comes from Quercus glauca, assembly GCA_023736055.1. Classification (NCBI taxonomy): domain Eukaryota; kingdom Viridiplantae; phylum Streptophyta; class Magnoliopsida; order Fagales; family Fagaceae; genus Quercus; species Quercus glauca. The sequence goes on from CM043322.1 coordinate 37,593,521, forward strand.
AATTTTGAGATTGATTTTGGTTGAAAATCATGGTTTATGTATGTGGTTTTTATTTATAATTCGTTGTTTATTTGTAGTTGGAATTGTTTGATTTTGGATAGTTAGGCTGGTATAAGTGAAATGCGTTAGATTTCATCTAGTAAGAATTGTTGAAGCAAATGTTGAAATGTGTGAGATTTTGCATTGTATATATGATCTTGACGCTGTGTGATCTCGTTTATATGAAAAAAATTGGTCAATGCTCTTTTTGCACAAATTATACAGCCTTCTGCCCCTCTTCCCAAACTAATTAGGAAAATGCCTCTCTTTTGTAACTTGATTTTCTAAAAATTGAGTTTAAAAATAATATAAAAAAAATTTTGGAGCCCTATTGTGGCGTTTTAAGGAGCCTATAGTGATATTTTAAGGACCTATAGTGGTGTTTTGGAACTCGAGTTTCATGAACTTGAGTTATAGGCAATTTTTTTTATTTACTTTTTATTTTTTTTATATTTATTTTTACCTATAACTCGAGTTCATGGAGCTCGAGTTCCAAAACGCCATTATAAGTCCTTAAAACGTCACTATAAGCTCCTTAAAAAGCCACTATAAGCTCCTTAAAAAAGCCACTATAGGGCTTAACTCGATTTTGAGAAAATTGAGTTTTAAAACAGGGGCATTTCCCTAATTAGTTTGGGGAGGGGGGTAGAAGACTGTATAATTTGCACGAAAAGGGCATTGGCCAATTTTGTCCCTCGTTTATATGTTGAAAAACAATAACTAAAAAAAAAAAAAAAAAAACATTTTAACTAAAAGAAAGTAAAATTTATTTTTGTTTGTTTTTTATTTTTTTAATTAAAATTAAAATTAAAATTGAGGAATTAATTTTTTTAATTTAAATACTAATGTGGCATTTAAAAAATGCCAAATAACTTTTTTTAATAATATTTTAATCTCCACGTCATCGTCATGTCAACAAATAGGGCTGTATAGGCACTGCCCGCCACCGACGAAACCGGCTGGAGATGAACTAATTCACTCGCCTCAAACCTCCACCGTAGGTGTTAGGCACGGTGGTCAACAGCGATTTTCAAGCACCGAAGTTGGCCAGTATGGTTGTCGGCGAAGGTTTTTGGATTTCGATGAACTTTGAACCGAACCGATTTGCTTATATATACACAAAACTTGAGATTTCTACCCCCTTCAAGTCAGATCTAAGATTTCCATCCCCACTCACAACACAAAACCCACCACTGTTTCAGCTTTTTATCTTTAAGCCACCTTTGCTTTTGCTGCCATGGTGCCATCCAGGTCAGATCTTCAAGGTATTGTCTTTGCCTCCATTGCTTGGTGGTTGATTAGACTTCACAGGTGAGTCAATTTATGGTTAGTCCCTAGAATCTTTAGCTTGTTTGGGTTTTAATATTTGGTTTTGTAGTGGATTTTGAATCTTTTGATCTTATTTGATCTAAGTTTTGATTTGTGGTTTGAATCCTTGAGTTTTCTAGGTTTGATTTTGGTTTTAGATCTCTCTTCCTCTCTGTGTGTGTGATAGACGGGTGGACATTGACCACCGCGCGGATTGGAACTGCCACTAATGTTGTCGGAGAATTTTTCCTCAGGCGTTGCAGCAGCTCGGGTTTTTAGGAAATTGAAGGATTCGGTGCGGTGCAAAAATGGCCACAAAAACCGGCCGCACCGCACCGTATACAGCCCTATCAGCAAGCAAGACACTCCATTTGCCACGTAGGACTTTTCTGCTAGTGGGTTAACAGCAGGAACCAAAACGGAAACGATTTTCTAATTTCAAGGACTGAGATAGGTGCAAAATTAATTTAGGAACCAAAATAAGAATTGACCCAAATTGTAGGAATTAAAAGTGTATTTTCGCCAAAAAGAAAAGGAAAAAAAAAAAAAGCAGAAGTTATTATGAATATTTCAAAATACTCTTTAATTAATGCAAAACAATGAATTTTATTTTTGAAAGAGAGAATAATTTTGGAAACTTGTCATTAAGCAAAGACAAGTTCGCACACAATTTTTTTAACATTAATTTAATGAGGTTTGGTCAAACAGATATCAATGGGGAAAATTGTTTTCCCTTCCAGTTTAGGGTAGATTGTTATTCCCTCAAATCTCATGACCAATATGGAGCCGTAAATTTTGACAAATGCAAACGGGACTTTAGGAATGGACTGATTTGAATGACGACGGTGATTCCATCTTTGCTACGCAAATTAGATATGGCTTTGTTGGTCCCTTATATAATAGACCTAACAAATGGGTCTTCTTCAGACCGTGAACCTGTGGCTTTGAATCGGTTCATTGATTCCTCTCTTGAGGCTTTGAAAATTGATTGATCAAAGGCTTTAGCGGTGACAACATATCGACATTAGCTTTGACACAGCCTGGGAGTGGTGCAATGATGGAGGATATTGAATTGAGCCTGAAATTGGCTAAAATTATATTTTTCAATAATGTTACAATTTTTTTTTTTAATAAACCCATAAAATAATTTTTATATGGTAACAAGTTGTAGAAAATTAATTATATTAACCGAAATAAGTCTTTGCCTCATCTATTCTACTATTTAAGGCACTTCCCCTGTTTGGGATTCTCATTTTTTTTGTTCAAAAATGCCCCTACACCTCTACGTTTAAGTAGAGACAAAACTAGAAGACAATCCGGTAAAAATACAATTCTAATTCTCACTAAAACATTGCCTAAAAAATAGTCACTCTTTTGTTGATTTTTAAATTGTTTTATCTACTTATAAATTAGATTTTCAAAATAAAACTTATATATAAAAAATAGACACTAGTTTTTTTTTTTTTTTGGTTATAATATACGACCACTAAACCCAAAAAAAGGCTCATCACACGCACTTCGTGCGTGTGATGAGGCTAATATTTGTAACACGTTAGAATTAAAAGCCATACCATCTGCGCCATCCTCAATTATTGAATTGCATACTCTTTCCAAGCTAGATTCTAGAGGTTTGGTCAAATACAAGATAAAGGATTATCAGCAGCTTTATTTTATGATCATGCTTTGAAACATCATCTAGGGAAATGGGATGCCTTGGACTGCAAATCCCCTCCTCTATTTATGTATAGATGGAGGAAATTAAGGCCTTGTAATGAGTTTTGGATGAGCATGGAACTCTCTAAATTGGCTATGATTTCAATTTCAAAAAATTATCAGAATTGAAATTATAGGGAGATAGCTAGGGTTGGGTGATGCGTAAATTTTCGTGGTAGCTAATTGAAGTTCCTTTCAGCACTTGAAAAGAGCCTCGATCTGACTACCGATCGGAAGTTGGATCATGGGTCCGAATTTTCACAATTTTGGTGCCTTTTTGATGTGTATGAGCAAGCTATAAACCGATTTTGGACACAATGGTTCCACTTATTGAAAGGCAGGTGGCTTGAGGCTTTGATTGAGAGTTGGTCGTTTCCAACAGTTAGTAATAATGGTTTTTATTTATTATTCTAACCTTATATTACATATTTGCCAATTATAGTTGTATGAAGATTGGCTACATTTTATAATTACTAATTAAGCACAGATAGGATATAACCAACAAAATTCAGTTGACCAAAGTGAAAGATTTGGAGCTTGAAGGTGGTTAACAATGGCAGAGAATCTATAATAGAAATGAGAGAGAGAGAGAGAGAGAGAGAGAGAGAGAGAGAGAGAGAGAGAGAGAGAGAGAGAGAGAAATTCTGAAATGAGGAAATTTGATTATACAAGCTCAAAGAGCAATACATAAAATAGAGCTCTTATTTATAGAGCCTGAGAATACATAAAGTCTAGAACCCTCTAGAATCTCAATCCTAGCTATATTAACAACCTCCTGAATTCAAGGGAAGACTGTTATGATTAAAAACTGTAACTCTCTCTCTTTACGTCTAAATTGCCTTGAGCTCTTGGAAGAATAGAGTGATTCCTGAAGCTGGAACTCTAAGGAAGACAAATCAAAACGGCATCGTTTGTATTAACTGAAAACGTCACCGTTTCACTAACCCGTTTTCTGCTATTTCATTCATTAAGTCACACGGCACTGTTTTGATCCTAGAGTTAAGTTACCATTGGAGAAAGTAGCCGTTAGACTTCTTCTTTCTCAGATTTCAAACATTGATCTTCCTTCTTCTCCGTGTTCAAACAAAGCTCCACACTCTTCGTCTTCATCAATTCTGCACTTCCTCTAACATCCCCCCTCAAAACCATGGGGTCAATAGACAAACTAAGAGGTAGATAGGCTCTTAGTGAAAATGTTAGCGAGTTGATCCCTAGTAGCAATATATTTAACCTAAAGATCCCTAAGCAAAACTTTTTCACGAACAAAATGATAATCTACCTCCAAATGTTTGGTGCATGCGTGGAAAACAGGATTAAAAGCAATGGCCAAGGCAGAGACGTTATCACACCAAAGCTTGAGAGCAGAAGAAAGGAAGATGCTAAGGTCTTTTCAGACCTGATGAAGCCAACCCAGCTTCGTAACAGTAGAAGCTAAGGCACGGTACTCAGATTCAGTGGAGGATCTGGAAACAGTGTCTTGCTTCTTAGCACTCCAAGTAATAGGGTTGTACCCAAGGTAGGCAATAAAGCCAATAGTAGAGTGCCTATCAAAATGATTACCTGCCCAATCTGAGTCTGAAAAGGCAAAAAGAGAGATAGGACCAGGTTGGAGAAGAATACCAAAATTGAGAGTGCCATTGACGTATCTGAGGATGTGCATAGCAGCAGTAAGATGAATGTCTGTGGGGAAAGACATAAATTGATAAACTTCGTGCACAGCAAAACTTAAATTTGGTCTAGCGAAAGTCAAATAATAGAGAGAGCCAACTAAGCTTCGATATTCGTGGGGATTAGAAAGAAAAGAGCCCTCATTGGGAACCAATCTGAGATGAGGAGCACAAGGAGATCTGGCAGGTTTGGAAGAATGCATTTGAAGCTTTAGAAGTAAATCTTGAGCATATTTAGTTCGAGTAAGAAACAACCCCTTAGATGATATGGTTATTTGAAGTCCAAGGAAGTAGTGAAGAGGACGCAAATCCTTGAGCTCAAAAGCCTTACTTAACTGAGCAATCAAAGAATCCAAGAACTTAGGATTGTTCCCAATGATCACTATGTCATCTACATAGACCAAGAGATAAACAACAAGTATGCCATGATGAAGAATGAATAAGGAAGAATCAGCAAGAGAAGCTTGAAACCCCATATGCAAAAGCTGAGTGGAAAACCTTTCAAACCAGGCCCTAGGTGCTTGTTTAAGGCCATAGAGGGACTTCCAAAGTCTGCATACATAATTAGGACAAGAAGGATCAACATACCCTGGAGGCTACACCAATAAACCTCTTCCCTTAAGAAACCATGAAGAAAAGCGTTCCTAACATCCAACTGTCTCAAAGGCCAGTCAAACTGAATAGCAAGAGAAAGGATGATCCTAATTGTAGGAGGTTTAACAATAGGGCTGAAGGTCTCCTTAAAATCCACACCATATTGTTGATGAAAGCCCTCGGCAACCAATCTAGCCTTATACCTATTGATACTGCCATCACTGTTAAGTTTAAGCTTAAACACCCACTTGCAACCAACTACATTCTGAGAAGGAGAAGGAGGAACTAAAGACCAAGTTCCTTGTCTTTGCAAGGCAGAAAATTCCTCAGCCATTGTAGCACACCACTGAGGATATTGGACTGCAACCTTGTAAGAGGGAGGTTCAGTCAATGTGTAATTAGGTTTTGAGCCTTTAGAAGAAGACTTGGAGGGCTGTGTAGGCCTGACCACTGACTGAGGCTCATTAGAACTAGCCTTAGCAGTAAGTGCTTTAGGCTTTAAAATGCCAACTTTAGACCTTGTAACTATAGGATGTGTATTGGTATTAGAAGGAACCTAAAACAAAGAAGCCACCTGTGGAACAAAAGGGAAGACAGTAGGAATAGGGGCAGGAGTGGATAGGGACTGAGTAGGGTTAGGTACAGAGGCATTAGTGACAGGCACATGGGTATTAATGAGAGGCATAAGGTCAGTAGGGATAGGTATAGGGTCATTAGTGATAGGAGTAGTGGTAGAAAGATTAGGAGTAGGTAAAAAGCTAGGTTGAGGTGGGGGTGGACGAGTGAGATAGATGTTGGGATTTGTGCCATAGAATCCTATTGTATGATGCTATGTATTATATTATGTATGACATGATGTATGATTTAATATTGTAATTAATAAAGTTGTTTTATTATTATCTGAAATAATGGTAACATGAATATTTGGACATTATCATATAGTCCATGAGATGCATAGTATGTGATTTATGTGATTTAGTCACAGAAGATATAAGTCACAAGTTCTTTGTAAACTCAGAATTTGGTTCGTAGTCGGTGATGAAATTGGGCATTTCATCTGCGAAGACTATAATATATTAACCAAGATGATTTGTCTTAATCATGGAAGTGGTGACTTCTAGTTGATATGTTGATATGTTTTAAGAGTTAAGACATATTGAACTGGACCGCTGTGAGATTTATTATTCTCCTAACGACTGTCAATTGAATAATAAATCTCACGACTTATATTTGCATGAACTCTTAATCCTGAGAGAATTATGGACTTGATCATGAAATGTAGGTTACTTTGATATATCAGGAGTGAGATCTAAAGTAACAGTCAAAACCTCAGTATGTTGGGCAGCCACATTTAGTGTTGATGGAACATATATTTTCAAGATGAAATTCATAGTCTCTTAACGGAGATACAAAATATTCCCTTGAGATAAGTTTAATGGGTTTGTTATTCAGAGAGTTAGGCCTAACCACTTTGGTAAGAAGTTACTATAGTATATATTTATAAAATTAGATTTCATAAATATATGATGAATAACTTAAAAGGATTAAACCGGGTACTCAAGGATTAAGATGTAGTAATCTACAAAGTGGCAGTCTACATTCATGACTTTGTGTTACTAAGAATATTTTATGAAGGGGTTGCATGTATAATAAAGTCTTGGGATATAATTTATTAATAAGTCCTAGAGTGCAATTATATTTATATAGTGGTATTAAATATAATTAATGGTAACTTTGGACTTGTCAAGAGTTGACAGAAAAGCCCAAGGGCCATTGGAGCTAGTATCTTATTAGTCATTTTTGGTCCCATTCCAAGCCACACACTAAAGCCCAATTGGAAAGGCCTAATTGGAAAAACCCAATAGGCTAACTCAATTAGATAATCAATTAGTTATAAAGGGAGAAACATACATAATTTTTTTTATTAATGAAAAGAAAAAAGAGAGACACCATTGTGAAATGGTGTGTATGTGTGAGTGAAGCCACTCGTTATTCTCCCCTAGAAACTGATTGAGAGACCACATTTCTTGGGCATAAAGTAGAATTGGAGTGAAGATTAAAAATGTTCCCAAGTTCTTCTAATCTTTTGTTTTGAATTTCATTACACCAAGGTATGCAATATTGTTCTTAAATTCTAAAATTTACATAATGCAAGTTATCAATCATGAATGAAATAGATCCATGTTTGTTGCTTCTGCTGTGTGTTTTGTATGAGATACAAAACCAGATTTTTTCAACAATTGGTATCAGAACCAGGTTTTCATATCATGCTTGTATAACATGTGATTGTGTTTTAGAATTTAAGAAAACCGTTATCTTTGTGTTTTCAAATTTCTGCATAAAGTTATTGTTCCAAGAGGACACGGCTGTAACTTTTGTTTTGTGCCATATGGTTTTGGTGTTTGTTTTTATCAAGAACACCATCTACACTTCTTGTGAACGGGTTTATTGAAGTTGTTGCCATGATAGCCATCTTGTACGTGAAAATTCTTGGTGACCATTTTATTAAGATGTGATAAATGCCTTGAATCCATATATTACATATATATCTTTATTTATACGGTTTCATATGCATTCAAATTTTTATATGCTTTGGATGTCTTGGATTCGTATATTAATGTGTGTTTCATAAGTTGTAATTTATATGCAGATTCACGGAGATATATATGCTATCATATTAATGCTAGGATTAAAGTATTCATTTAATGAAATTTATTCCTAATGAGATTAGGATTATGTTTTCAAGGATTTCTAGCATTATTATGGTTCTTGATTTTAAAAACCTTTAATATAAAATATCTAGTGGGATAGAGATACAAGGGTTGGATCTCACGGCCTCCATTATCAGTTCTTAGTAGTGTGGGTAAGCACGTCGTCTTGGCGTATATGCCTTGTGATCCCAAAGGAGGGTGTTTACTTCATAGCACTACAAGATTGAACTAACCTGTTTAAAGTAGTGTGGACAAGCACCTCGTCTTGGCGTATATGTCTCACGATCCCAAAGGAGGGTGTTTTGTTCAATTGTACTACAAGTTTAAAAATTATAAGGGAGATGATATGTGACTACACATGATTCTAGATAATGGTGTACACTAGACTAAATGTAATGTTAACCTTCCAAAGGAGCTATGTCATTATTACTTAGAGGCTAAAGCTAATACAGCATATTATTAGTGTATGATAAGAGTTATCATGATAGCACTAATAATGAGAATAGTTTTCAATCAATTAATGTGTTTATAATAAACTTGCTATCAAGGAATTATAGACATGGATTGGTTTGTCGTTGCATATATGATTTTATGGTTTTATAAGGTTCCATATTATATACTTATATGCTAAATTGATAATGTCTAGTTTACTTATTATATTCATGTTTGTTATTTTCAGATTTAAAATCATGGCATCATTTAGCCCACTTATTGCTATTCTTAATCAAAACAAACTGACTGGATCCAACTATGTTGACCGGAAAAGAAATTTGGACATTTTTCTTACTGCTAAAGAGCACAAATATGTGCTTACTCAATCATGTCCTAGCTTTCCATCATTAGATGCTCCTCTTGAGGAAAAACGACGATATGATCGTTGGCAGAATCTAATGAGATGGCTAAATGCTATATCTTAGCACCTATTTCAAATGTTCTACAGCATCAAATGTAGGATGTAGAACTAGCTTCGAACATTATGCTAAGTCTGAAGGAGATGTTTGGTGAGCAACGCAGTTCTGCGAGGCAAGAAACTATGAGGCAGATTTATAATACCAAAATGGCCGAAGGTACTTCAGTGAGGGAGCATTGTCTTAAGATGATCTTTAATCTGAATACATTGGAAGTTTTAGGTGCCGCTATTGATAGAGAATCCCAAGTGGATATGATACTCTAGTCACTACTAGAATCATTCAAGGAATTCAGACTTAACTATAATATGAACAAAAAGATTTATACATTGTCTGAATTGATGAATGAGTTGGTAGCGGCGGAAGGTATCCTTGGTACTTCTAGTGTTAATGCAATATGGCTGAACCTTCTACTTCTCAACCTAAGTCAAAAGGCAAGGGTAAGAAGAAAAAGAAGAAAGACTTCTCCAAGAAAGATGGTAAACAAGTTGCCTTAGGAGTTGCCAACAAATGAAAGAAAATCAAAGGAAAGTGTTTCCATTGTGGTGAGAAAGGACATTGGAAGAGGAATTGTCCAATATTTAAGGCTGCCAAGAATAAAGATATGAAAAGTACATTCTTTCTTGAAACATGTTTGGTACAGAATCCCACAGATTCTTGGTGTGTGGATTCAGGTTGTACTAATCATATCTGCAAATCCTTGCAGGGGTTTCAGGAGATCAGAAAGTTGAATGAAGGAGAAATGTTTCTTACCTAAGCTGATGGGAGCAGGATTTTAGTTGTAACTATTAGAGTGTTTAATTTATGTTTTGAATCTAGAGTTTTAATATTGGAAGACTGTTTGTATGTACCTAATGTTCATAGGAATTTAGTTTTTGCAACTTATTTAGGTAAACATGGATATTATGTTATCCTAAAAGACAATGTTGTAATAAAGAAGGATAAAATGTTTATCTGTTCTGGCAATATTGTGGATGGTCTTTATATTTTAACTCCTGATAAGCATTAATTATATAATTTTGAATTAGATCATAACTCTCATGTAAAATCATTAAAGAGAAAGTTTCATTCTACTAATGAAGCACATCTTTGCACTTGCGTTTGGGTCATATTAATCCAAACAGAATTCAAAGACTGATCAAAGATGAACTCTTAGAGCCATTAGACTTTGATGAATTTCCAGTTTGTGAATCTTGTTTGGAAGGAAAAATGACCAAACGACCTTTTAATGCAAAGGGTAGAAGAGCCCAAGAGTTGCTTGAATTAGTTCATACAGATGAATGTGGTCCTATGTCAACCCAATCAAAAGGAGGTTATGAGTACTTCATCACTTTTACCGTTGATTACTCAAGATATGGTTATGTATACCTAATGAAACGGAAGTCCGAAACCTTTGAAAAGTTCAAAGAGTTTAGGGCTGAAGTTGAGAATCAATTAGGTAAACGTATAAAGGCCATTCAATCTGATCGTGGTGGTGAATACCTTTTTGGGGATTTCAAGGATTACTTAATTCAAAATGGGATTGTATCCCAATTGACTGCACCTGGAACTCCTCAATAGAATGGTGTAGCAGAAAGAAGGAATAGGACACTTTTGGAAATGGTTAGATCCATGATGAGTTACTCAACTTTACCAGTTTCTTTTTGGGGATATGCATTAAAAACTGCTATGCATATTTTGAATTTAATTCCATCAAAATCTGTTCCCAACACACCTAAGGAATTGTGGAGTGGGCGTAAGCCTAGTATGAAATATCTTCACATTTGGAGATGTCCAGCACATGTGTTGAAAATGAAGTCTGATAAGTTGGAAGATAAAACCGAAGTATGTATGTTTTTAGGATATTCAAAGGAAACAAAGGGTTATTTATTCTATAATCATAAAGGTAACAAAGTGTTTGTTAGCACACATGCCAAATTTTTGGAAAATGATTATATGAATAATTTTGATCCTAGAAATAAAGTTGTTTTGGCTGAAATGAATGAACCTGTAAATGAACAACCAATGGATGAAACTAGGGATGATATGGCTGTATTAGATACACCGCAAGATATTACTCATGAGATGACTAGTATACAAGTGCCTCGTCGTAGTGGGAGAATTATTTGGCCTCCTATAAGATTTATAGGTTTAGGAGAAACTTATGAAGCTATCTCAAAACAGGCTGAATCGGATCCCTACACTTATGAAGAGGCAATGAATGATATAGATGTACATCATTGAGTCAAAACTATGAAATCTGAATTAGATTCTATGTATTCCAATCAAGTTTGGGATCTTGTAAAGGTGCCTAATGGCATTAAACCTATTGGTTGCAAATGGGTTTACAAGAGAAAGAGAGGGATAGATGGAAATGTTGAAACCTTTAAAGCAAGACTAGTGGCGAAAGGGTATACACAAAAAGAAGGTATTGACTATGATGAAACTTTTTCGCCAGTAGCCATGCTTAAATCTATCAGAATTCTCTTATCCATTGCTGCTCATTATGATTATGAGATTGGACAAATGGATATCAAGACTGCATTTCTTAATGGAAATCTTGAAGAAGAAATCTATATGATGCAACCAGAAGGTTTCATAGCAAAGAACCAAGAGCATATGGTATGCAAGTTGAAAAGGTCCATTTATGTACTTAAGCAAGCATCTAGTTCATGGAACATCAGATTTAATCAAGCAATCAAGTCATTTGGTTTTGAACAAAATCTTGATGAACCATGTGTATACAAAAGACATCGAGATAAAGTAGTAATGTTCCTAGTGCTTTATGTTGATAACATTCTACTCATTGGAAATGATGTAAGGGTAATGTCATCAGTAAAGGTTTGGTTGTCAAGCCAATTTGATATGAAGGACTTAGGTGAAGCTAACTTTATTCTAGGGATCAAGTTTTGGCGAGATCGCAAGAATAAGATTTTAGGTTTATCATAAACTGGGTATATAGATAAGGTTCTAGAACGGTTTAGCTTGCAAAACTCCAAGAAAGTATTACTTCCTTTCAGACATGGAGTTCCTTTGTCTGATGACCAAAGGCCTAAGACTCAAGAGGAAGAAAATATGATGAGACAAGTTCCTTATGCTTCTGTTGTAGGAAGTCTCATGTATGCCATGCTTTGTACTAGACCAGATATCTGTTATTCAGTTGGCATGGTTAGCCGATATCAATCAAATCCAGGACCAAAACATTGGCAAGCTGTAAAGCATATTCTCAAGTATCTACAGAGAACGAGAAATTATATGCTTGTTTACCGAAGCGAGGATTTGATACCCATTGGCTATACAGATTCAGACTTTCAATCGGATCTAGATTTTAGAAAATCCACATCAGGATGTGTTTTCACCTTGGGAGGTGGAGCCATAACTTGGAGGAGTGTCAAACAATCTTGTATTGCGGACTCCACCATGGAAGCAGAATACGTTGCTGCTTGTGAAATAGCAAAGGAAGCTGTATGGCTCAAGAAATTCCTTTCTGACCTTGGTGTAATGAGTATGGAACAAGTTCCCATCACATTGTTTTGCAACAATAGTGGTGTAGTTGCACAATCAAAAGATCCAAGGAACCACAAGAAAGGAAAGCACATCGAGAGAAAGTATCACATCATTAGAGATATTATTGCTCGTGGAGATGTGGTGGTAGTAAAGATTGAAAGTGCAAATAATCTAGCAGATCCCTTTACCAAAGCCTTGCCTCAAAGGACTTTCGAGTCACATTTAAAAGGAATGGGAGTTAGATTAGTGCACAATAGTCTTTAGGGCAAGTGGGAGATTGTTGGGATTTGTGCCCTAGAATCCTATTGTATGATGCTATGTATTATATTATGTATGACATGATGTATGACATGATGTATGACTTAGTATTGTAATTAATAAAGTTGTTTTATTATTATCTGAAATAATGGTAACATGAATATTTGGATATTATCATCTAGTCCATGAGATGTATAATATGTGATTTATGTGATTTAGTCACAGAAGATATAAGTCACAAGTTTTTTGTAAACTTAAAATTTGGTTCGTAGTCGGTGATGAAATTGGGTATTTCATCTACGAAGACTATAACATATTAACTAAGATGATTTGTCTTGATCATGGAAGTCGTGACTTCTAGTTGATATGTTGATATGTTTTAAGAGTTAAGCCATATTGAATTGGACCGCTGTGAGATTTATTATTCTTCTAACGACTGTCAATTGAATAATAAATTTCACGACTTATATTTGCATGAACTCTTAATCCTGAGAGAATAATGGACCTAATCATGAAATGTAGGTTGCTTTGATATATCAGGAGTGAGATCTAAAGTAACGGTTAAAACCTTAGTATGTTGGGCAGCCACATTTAGTATTGATAGAACATATATTTTCAAGATGAAATTCATAGTCTCTTAACAGAGATACAAAATATTCCCTTGAGATAAGTTTAATGGTTTGTTATTCAGAGAGTTAGGCCTAACCACTTTGGTAAGAAATTACTAAAGTATATATTTATGAAATTGGATTTCATAAATATATGATGAATAACTTAAAAGGATTAAACCGGGTATTCAAGGATTAAGATGTAGTAATCTACAAAGTGGCAGTCTACATTCATGATTTTGTGTTACTACGAATATTTTATGAAGGGGTTGCATGTATAATAAAGTCTTGGAATATAATTTATTAATAAGTCCTAGAGTGCAATTATATTTATATAGTGGTATTAAATATAATTAATGGCAACTTTGGATTTGTCAAGAGTTGACAGAAAAGCTCAAGGTCCATTGGAGCTAGTGTCTTATTGGTCCCTTTTGGTTCCATTCCAAGCCACACATTAAAGCTCATTTGGAAAGGCCCAATAGGCCAGCCCAATTAGATAATCAGTTAGTTATAAAAGGAGAAACATACATATTTTTTTTTTATTAGTGAAAAGAAAAAAGAGAGACACCATTGTGAAATGGTGTGTATGTGTGAGTGAAGCCACTCGTTATTCTCCCCTAGAAACTGATTGAGAGACCACACTTCTTGGGCGTAAAGTGGAATTGGAGTGAAGATTAAAAGTGTTCTCAAGTTCTTCTAATCTTTTGTTTTGAATTTCACTACACCAAGGTACGCAATCTTTTTCTTAAATTTGAAATTTACATAATGCAAGTTATCAATCATGAATGAAATAGATCCGTTTTTGTTGCTTCCGCTGTGTGTTTTGTATGAGATACAAAACCAGATTTTTTCAATAATAGAGACTAATGGGAAGAGGTAGGTACATTGGTGTCCGACACAGGAAAAAGGAAAGAAGAGGTAGAGGACTGGGTAGACACAGAAGGTGTAGTGAAACCAGTGGGTAAAGATAGTGAAGGAAGAAATTCATGTTCATTGAATAAAACATGTCTGGATATGTACATCCAAGTGGTAATAGGATTCAAACATATGTAACCTTTGGTATAAGCAGGATATCCAAGAAAGATGCAAGAAGTTGTATGAGGTTGAAGTTTGTGAGAATTGTATGGTCTAAGTAAAGGGAAGCAGATGCAGCCAAAGGTCTTTAGATAGGAAATGTCAGTTTTGGTGAGAAACAACAACTCTCAAGGAGTCTGATTCTTAAGATTGGGGGTAGGAAGTTTGTTAATAATGTGAACTGCTGTGGAAATGGCATAGGACCAGTATGAGGATGGTAGTTGAGAGTGTGATAACATAGTTAGGGTACACTCAACTAAATGTCTGTGTTTCCTCTCAGCTACCCCATTTTGCTGAGGAGTATGAGGACAGGTAAGATGTTGTATAATACCATTGGAAGAACAAAATATTTTAAACACATTAGAAGTAAATTCACCCCCTTTATCAGTTCTTAAAATTTTTATTTTGGAGTCAAGTTGATTTTCTATTGTAGCTTTAAAGTACTTAAAAACTTCAAAAACATCAAACTTGAACTTCAAAAGAAAAAGCCAGGCAAATTTGGAGTAATCATCAACAAATAGAACATAATACTGAAAATCATTGATAGAGGTGGTGGGTGCTAGACCCCAAACATCAGAGTGAATCAATTCAAGTGGTTTAGAAGCTTTAAAATTAGATTTATCAAAAGTCAATTGATGTATTTTGCCATTGAGACAATGCTTACAATGAGTAACAAAATTACTAATAGGTAAGATACAAGATGCATCAACAAAAGATAGTGTTGTGGTAAGCACTTTATTACTGGGGTGCCCTAGCCTATGATGCTACAGTAGCCACTTATTAACCCTATTTACATGTAAAGCAGAAGGAAAATAAGAGAGTGGAGCTGACTAAGAAGATTGTGGTACTGAAGTAGACTGGAAAATAGTTGGCTTGAGGAAGTTCTTTGAGTAAATTAGATAAACTTCACTTTCACTCAAGCCCCTGTAGAGAAGTCTCCCCATAGGTATATCCTGAATTTTAAGTTCATTTGCATCAAAGTGACAAAAGCAATTATTGTGAAGACAGAACTTATGAACAGAAAGGAGATTCATAGCTATTCTAGGCACATGTAAGACATCTTTAAGTATAAAGTTATGATATTTAGTGTGAAGGGAAGTATTACCTATTTGATTGATTGGTAGAGTCTGACCATTGCCCACAGTGACTTGTTCAGGTCCTTTGTATTGAGATTGAGTTGCAAGGTTGTTAAGATTGGCAGTAAGATGATTTGATGTACTAGAGTCAGCAAGCCAAGGATCCTGATTATTGGTGATAGTTGCATTTGTAGCACTAGCCATGGCAGCAAGTTTAACTGGGGGATTCTTTCCCTGATAAGTAAAATTCATTCTATGGTAACAATCTAAAGCAAGATGTCCAGATTTTCCTCAAATTTGGCATGTTGGACGATTAGCCTTGAGAACATGAGAAGGTGTCTAATTCTGATAGGTTGGATTTTGATAGTTCCGAGGAGAAAAACCTTGAGGTGTTTGAGATATGAACTGCTGACCTCCATTAGAATTAAATCTACCTCCACCTCTTCCTCTATTGGAGCTATTTCTGCCCCTTCCTCTTCCAGAACTATGATTCTGAGATGGATTCTGAGAATTGCTATTTGGTTTGCTATTAAAGGCAAACATAGCCAAAGAGTGACGAATTGAATCTGAGTGCTCCATAATTGCTTGTTCTTCACTTTGCAACATAATAGCTAGTTGTTCATAAGTGACAGGATCACTCCTAGTGCGAATTGCAGAACAAAAGTGAGCAAATTCCCTAGGAAATCCTCTGAGAACAATGCAAATCAATTCTTCATTATCAACAATCACTCCAACTGCAAGAAGTTTGTCACAAGCAACTTTAATCTTCTGCAAAAAGCTATTTACAGAATCACTTCCTTTCTTGAGACTTTGAAGCTCAAGTTTGAGATTCAGTATGTTAGCTTTTGATGTGGAGGTGAACCTCTATTCAAGAGTGTTCCAGACCTCCCTTGAGCTTGTGAGAAAACTTGAGGAGTGAGAGTGGAATTGATCAAAGAGAGCAAGGCCTTATCTTTGATATTCCAAGCTTGAAAATCAGGATTCACAACTGAAGTTGGATTTCCTGTAGCATCAAGCACAAAAGGAGATGGTTTTAGAGTTGTACCATCAATGTGTTCAATCAACGAGTATGCTTCCAGTATTGTGATCAACTGGTGTTTCCATGGTATGTAGTTAGTGTATTCTAACTTGATGGACATTAGGTTTGACATATTGGAGAGTAACAGAAATGAAGATGGAGATGGAGTTGTGTGAGTGGAAGATGATGGAATTGGAGTGGATTGAGAAGATTCTGTAGGTGTAGTTGAAGCCATGGATCTATAGCTCTGATACCATGAAAGATTTGGAGCTTAAAGGTGGTCAACAATGGTGGAGAATCTATAACAGAGAGAGAGAGAGAGAGAGAGAGAGAGAGAGAGAGAGAATTTCTGAAATGAGGAAATTTGATTATACAAGCTCAAAGAGCAATACATAAAACAGAGCTCTTATTTATAGAGCCTAAGAATACATAAAGTCTAGAACCTTCTAGAAACTCAATCCTAGCTGTATTATAACAACCCAATAACAACCTCCTGAATTCAAGGGAAGACTGTTATGATTAAAAACTGTAACTCTCTCTTTACGTCTGAACTGCCTTGAGCTCTTGGAAGAACAGAGTGATTCTTGAAGCTGGGACTTTGAGGAAGACAGATCAAAACGGCATCGATTGTATTAACTGAAAACGTCACCGTTTCACTAAACCCGTTTTCTGCTATTTCATTCATTAAGTCACACGGCACTGTGTTGATCCTAGAGTTAAGTTACCGTTGGAGAAAGTAGCTGTTAGAATTCTTCTTTCTCAAATTTCAAACATTGATCTTCCTTCTTCTCAGTGTTCAAACAAAGCTCCACACTCTTCGTCTTCATCAATTCTGCACTTCCTCTAACACAAAGTACGTACGTAGTCTCTTCATTAATGGTACGGTGTTGCCCTTGATCTCTTGTCTCGTCTTGATGTTGCCATATATCACATATTGTGCTGGGTGGCTGTAGTAATGGATCGGAGCATGAGTTTGATTCTGTACAAAGTTGATCACATGAAAACAAGGATGGACCACTCGATCAGCACCAATGAAAAATCTTTGTTTTAAATGACTTACGTACGTAACTTGCTTTGAATCAAGGATTAGGCTTCAGTTTGACTCCAGGCTTTGCACCTAGACTAGCCAGCCTGATGAACGCTGATTCTATTTTATTTGTCATTGAAATTATGGAGGAATATAATCCACTCGACTGATTTTCGTCTGCAAGAGATTGGATGGTCTTGATGAGCTCCTGGTAGAAAAGAAACTATATATATGTCAATTTGATGAACACGGGCTGTTGTCACTTACCATATACATTATACATACAGCCTAATTAACTAAGAATGTATTTTTCTTTTAATCATGTGGTGATTAACTAATTAAAGAGGTTGAACAATTAATAATAGGAAAAAAAGAAGAAGTAATTAGATTATATATTATTCCGATTAGGCAGAAAGTACCTGTGAACTTTCCCCAATCACAGCTTCCTTGAGCGAAACAAGGCTGGGTACGAAAGGATACATACTGTAGGACGTTGAAATACCACGAACCCCAAGTTGGTGCTCATTATATCCTCTAGCATTGTAGGCATAAAGACTCAAATCATGCAAAATACATACTAATTTAGAACCCTCGATTGCTTCCATTTTTGTTTTTGGACCATAGTTCAAAATCTGTACGGGTGCAAAATACCATTGCGTATCAGGGATAACAAACTCTTTAGTCCAAGATTTCTTGATGCCATAATCCTTCATAACCCAAATTTCAACAGAACAAGAAGTCAGAAGGTTCTCACTTAAGTAGAGGAAACCTCCTGATACTCCCAAATTCATTTTCTCGACTTGTGAAAAGTCTTGAACTGGGGGTCCCGGGAATGGTTTAAGTTGCTCATTCTCAATGTCAAAATGACAAATAAATGTGGAGTTGTTATAAGGCTGTACCAACCAGTGCAGAGCACCATTCAGGAATGCACAAGAATTTTTTTGATAATCTGGTTTAGCAAATGGAGATGGGAGATCTCCAATATTTCTCCAACTCTCTGTACCAAGTGTGTATATCTCAAGCTGAGAATGAGATATATGATGATGTTGGCGCGTCGCCAAAGGCCTCCTATCTTCATAAATTTCTTGAATCACCTTGTATCGCTTAGTGGGTTGGCTGAAACCAAACCCACGTATTGTTCTTTTGAAACCATCACTTTTGGGTTCTGGTTTTGGAAGGCTCATGTACTCTCCTGTAATTACATTTAGCACGTAATTAGTAACTGAATTTTTGGGACAATATGCGCGGATGCATAGCAAGCCATTGCACCAGGTTTCAAATTGCAGTGCTTCACCTAGATGGCTAATCTCTCGTGGCAGCTGCTTTAGTGGAACAAAAGAATCATGTTTGTCCCAGCCTTCAAGTGCAAGCACATACCATCTGCTAAAAAAGTTACCAGAGGCCCGTAAAATAAGGCTGACAGGTGCTCTTGCATGGTGCAACTTTGTGAAATACGGGTCAGAGATTATATTGAACCAGGTCTTACAAACACACTTACATTGAAGGATGGTCGTGATGGGAAGTCTGGAGAAAATATCCATAATTATTAATGGGGGGAGTTCTGAAATTGCCATATTAGGACGAATATACAACTTTTGGACAAATTAAAATTTAGGACGACAGCAATATAATAAAGCTAAAATTTGAAGTTGGCAGAGAATTTCATCAATTAAGCTAACATTCTTAGTTAATTCCTATTTTTCTAATGCTTCTTATAGGATGACCATTAGTCTAGGAACAAACCCCCTACAGAGGTGGGATGATTAACTTGGGTTTGTTCATTAAAAAAAAAAACACCAAATCGAATTTAGAGATCTGAGAAGAGTTCGGAGTTAGGGGTAACTAATGAAGAGATAAGAACAGATTTGAAGTTGTTGGATGCAATTGGCAAAGAAAGAGGGAATGACAAAGATATTAATTAAGTTGCAAAATTCACTTAAAGACCTTTTCCAAATGCCTAGACTTTTCTATTTATGGATACAACATTGTGTGGTCTACCTTTCAACTAATTCTTGACATGTCTTGGCTAATTTTTCACTGACTATTTCTTAGCCAAAATTTCTTGAATATGCCAATTACAATTGGTTGCAAACTTTACTTTAAAATGATTGTTATAAGGAGAACAACAATCTTTTACACAAGTGCATGTAAGGGGTTTAATGCATGAGATGGTATTTCATGAGATTAAACGAGCTGTAGGTCTCACAAGACCATTTCATACTATATTTTTTCCAAATGCACGGCCTCAAATTTTACATTACATCATTTTAAACCATTTTAGTCTCTTTAGTTAAATGGGCCCAAGCATTGGACTTGGACTTTGCCTCATGTCACTTTAGACTCTTAATTCTTTCTTCAAACATGGACCAAGCATTGGACTTAGGCCTTAAGCAACCAAAGTTCACATAAGAGCAACCAATGAGCCGAGCACAAGCATAAATGCAATATTTTGAATTATCAGGTGGACCATCCTGAAGGAATGATAATAGTAAATGAAGGTGAAAGGGCCCGAGGTTCCCCCCTACTTAGTACATAATCTACATCTCAAACACATGCGAGTGATGCTAGTTGGTAAAACAATATTGCTAGCCCCTTCATATACTTATTTTAGAGGGTTGAGGGTACATGTTCATGGGGTTGGTACCTTCACTGAGGGTACACGTGTCTGAAGGAGACTCTGATCCAATACTACTACTAATGGGGTTTATGGGCTACTTACAAAAAATAATACAAGTAATAACATACACGTTGAATGCCTAAATCATGCAAAGATAATAGTTATCAAAGCTATAACAAACAAAGGGAACCTAGCCATTGTATTGTAATTTTGGAATTTAACTCTCAATTTCTGTAACAAAGTCTCCATTGTGAGAATTGCAACCCAATGGTGATCGGCAGTTGATGGCAGTGGCCGGTGACCAATGGTTGGCAACTGGAGGCTAGGAACGTTAATGGGGGGTGATGGTTGGGTGATTAACAAAGTCTCCATTGTGAGAATTGCAACCCGATGGCGATCGGCAGTTGATGGCAGTGGTCGGTGACCAATGGTTGGCAACTGGAGGCTAGGAACGCTAATGGGGGTGATGGTTGGGTGATTAACAATTGGGGGGGGGGGGGGGGGGGAGAGTTTGGTTGATGAGTTTTGGGTGCAGAAAATAGTTTCCCCTATAAGTGCAATTATTTTCCGGTCAACTAAAAAACAATCGGTTGACCAACATTTTTAGTTGCCCTAAACACCCACAAATGCAGAAAATATTTTCTGAAAAATAATTGTAGTCGAATTAAACATAGCTGCCTCAACAGTTGTTGGATATAATTGATTTTTTAAAGGAAAATATATATATATATATATATATATATATAAGTGAGTTTCTTTTTCCCAGCCACCAAAATATTAGACTAACACAAATTCAACCTAATTAAAACCCCTAAATTATTTAATAAACAAATATCCAAGAGCCTTGATTAAGTGAATTAGATATTATTAGTTGTAAAAGAAATGTTTTATAAAACCTAAACACAAAAATTTTAATTAGTAAGTTTGCATTTCAAAATGGAGGAAGAATTTTTTGGTTGTATTGAGTCTCAAAATCACATTATATGTAAAATCGGCTAGAGCGAGTCTTAATATATATATATATATATATATATATATATATAGGTCCTGCAAAGGCTTGAAATAATAATTACATATAATAACCCAAAAATAATTTGGAGAAGTAGACGCCCTATGGCCATATAACAAACTCCAAGCATTCAAAGAAAAAGAAAAAGGTCTTGTTTTTCCAAATAGAATTCGGAAAAGCCTTTCCTACCTGCAAATTTCTAACGCTGTGTAATAATAATAAACCAACTAGCACTAAGGTTCAAATTTTAAATTTCCCTTCTCCTAATTCTTGAAGGAGAATAAGAACGAATTGGGTCTATATATTAACCAAACCCACAAAAAACTTATTGGTCATATATATTTTGTCTTTGGTTTCCAAATTACATTGTTACGGAGAGCAGAGAAATTAAACAATGGAAGACAAAGCCCCTCCTTCCCCTTCCTTCACCAACAAAGAGCTTGAGGTCAGTGAAATCCTGCTTCAACTTCCTTCGCTAATCTTGCAATCTAAATTTAGCCGCTACACATTCAAAGCCACTTGGGGTTGCACCAAACCAAGGAATGCATCACTTTCAGAGCCTGGCATTGACAAGACTTCACGAACTGAAAGTGAAACCCCAGTTTCTTGCTTGCCCATTAATGTAGCGGTAGCCCACAAGAAGCCAAAGAATTTGAAAAGGAAAAGAGATGAGTTGTTTGAGATTATCAACCAGTTCAGTAAACGTATAGAGTCGTTTAAGAAGGAGATAGCTAATGTGAAGAGTCATAATGAGAAGTTGAAGTCTTTCAATTCCAAGTTGAAAGAAAGAAAACAAGAATTAATGAGTTCTTGCATGAGTCCACTTGGTATCCCTGATCTCAATGTCCCTCTTGATCATGTGAAGTCTTTCCAGTCCCAGGCGTTTGATCTCAATGACACTCTTGATGAGGATTGTGAAATTGTGGAGTCTGCCCTGGGGTTTGATCTCAATGAAGCTCTTAATGATGACGATTGTGTAATTGCAGAGCCTGCCCAAGTAGTTGATCTTGAGTGCTGACCAATGCAAAAGCTGCTGAAGCAAGAAAGAGAAGGATGAGGATCGATCTATGGGGTCAACAATTCTTTTGCTGAATTTCTTCCAGACCACGCTAACCGAAATCCGTATATATATATATGGATGATTTTGTTCTTTTGTGTTTAGCTTAGTTTTTCCCTCTTTCCAATATGTCTATTTCTTTATTCACCTTTTATTAGAATTAAGCATCTAATTTTGAAAAAAAAAAAAAAAAGAATTTCAAGTTTGTCCAATTTATGTAATTGGAATTTGAAGTTCTTGACCTATGAACTGTGATGTTGTACTTCCATTTTTTATTTTTGTGTGTGGAACATGATGAATCTTACTCATTACAAATTTCTGAACACTTAAAACTAATTAAGCACTATTCAGTGACCGACTTTCTCGAAGAGAGCACAGTAGATAGGCTGCTTTAGTCATTTTGCAAATCCTGTTCCAATAAGAGCTTGTACATGCATAATCCCAAACTGATTATACACTAAACAAGAATTTATTATAAGTAAATGGAAGAAACTCAGATCTATAAATGTGAAAATGAGGATATAAGGGGCTGTTTGGTAGGGTGTTTTGAGCAACAATTTTCAGTGTTTAAACAACATTACATGTATTTTAACACACTTTTTCATCCACACATATTTTCAAAAAATACAAACAACGTTATTAGAGCAATATTACCAAACGACCCCAAAATTAAATACATTCACCTACCTTTGGAAATAAGTTAAAAATAGATGGGAATTTTTAGACCGTGATCCCTAGTCCCTACCCATGGTTACAACTGCAATACTAAAAGCCTTTTAATTTAAAATGAAAATTATTAAAAATGGTCCTCATAAAATAAAATGTAGACTTTTCCACTAGTGTCTAGACAAACTTTTATATAATATTTTTACAAAATGTTGATGTCATAAATTTTTATTAATTTTCATTTGGGCGTAGTATTAACACCACTTTTAATTTTACTTACCAATAATCACTTATGATAGCAGCTGTTTATAAAAAAAAATTTGTAGCTCTAACATTTTCTATCTAAAATTATAATAGGTTTGTAATAGTCCATAAACCGCACGTTTCCTTGGTTAAAATTTTAATGACCAACTCTTTAGTCAAAGACTCCTAATTTTTCATCACTATTATGTGAATGTAATTTGACTGAGGAAAATCAAAAGTAGTTAGACTGCCTTGGCAGAGTCGGAAAACATGCCATAATCCAAAAGTACTAATTATACACTTAACAAGCTATAAAGAGATGGATAACCACAAAATAGGGTAATGAAGAATTAAGCTTACATGAAAAAATAAGGCAGATATGAGATTCAAGTTCAACACAACACAAGGGCTCCTATCTTTGCTTTAGGGCTGCATGCCACTGTGCTTGGCTGTCTGTACAACTGTCAGGTTTATGAACTTTGTACAATTTTTCTTATCTTTAATACACTAAGAGCATTCCCATCAAGGGGAGTAAAAATTTTAGCATATACTACCTCAAAACCCAAAATTTTAGCTTTTAACAACTCATTTTACAATAAACCCGACATTAAACATTCTATATTTTTTACCATTTCATTTAAATATTCTTTTTTTTATTATTTCTTTATTCTTCAATTATATTTCTTTCTTTCTCTTCCTCTCTGTCACTCTCAACCAAGCAAACTTGACCATCTCAACGCAGCATACCCATACCCACCCCATCCACCACCACCGGAAAAAAAACACCAACCACCCATACCCACCTATCTATCCAACAAACTCACACTCTTCCATCTCAACCCAGCAAACCCATATCCATCCCAGCCACCACCATTGAAAAAAAAAAAAAACTAGCGGATGTAGAAAAACCAACGGAGACCCACAAAGATTCACCACAAAACCCAGAAAACAGCAACATCCACAAAACCCAAAATCGGTGACTGACGGAGACATATAGATTCACCACAAAACCTAGAAAAACAACAGCATCCACCACTAGAGATTCGAAGACAACACCACAAAACCCAAAATCGGAGCAAATCTCAGCCACCATCGGTGACCTAGCAACGTTGCGTTCAAAGAGTAGAGATATCGGTGACGTGCTAGCGATGTTGCAAATGAAGAGTAGAGAGATCAAGTGACTGAGAGCAAAGAGATCGGCGATGAGTAGAGACCGGCGACGAGCAGAGATCGACGATGTGTAGAGACCGGCGACGAGCAGAGATCGGTGACAAGCACAACAGACCTTGAACCACGGAGAGAGAAGAGAGAAGAGAGAGCAGAAATGAAAGAAGTGAGAGAGGAAAGAGTGGGAAATGAGAAAGCCGTTGGTGAATAAAAAACCATTTTTTATTTTACAATACAGCTACAATGCGCTCTCAAAAATGAGAGTGCACTGTAGCAGGATTGTAAATTTTAAAGCATTTGCCAGTTTTGATGGAGAGTGTTTTTTGGGGTTCAGCTGCTAAAAATTGAAAATTGATGGAGATTAAAAACTGAAAATTGAAAACACTGTAACAAAATAATTTTTAAATGTGTGAATAATGCTGTAGGACCATTTTTAATGAAAATTTTGTTGAAAAAAAGAGGTTTGTGGGTCCCATGAATAGTGCGCGGGACCCATTGAAAAAGCCACCATAGCCACAGAACGCGCTTCTCAAAAAAAAAAAAAAAAAAAAAAAAGCTAGATGTAAGACGCTCCTCTGTAGATGCAATCCAAACATGTACTAAGGTTGTGTTTGGGATAGCTTATATTGAGTAGCTTGTTTTACTATTTAGTTTATTTTTACTACTATTTATGGGTCTCATTACACTTTTGGTACTATTCATAAATCACACTGTACTATTTCAGCTAACTTTTGGCTTTATTTATAGTATTTTCAGCAAAAAAAATTTTCAATTTTAACTAAATAAACAGTTTCCAAACGGACCCTAACATCACCATTAGCCTAGCTTTTAAGTGTTTTGCTCCAAGGTTTGCAATCACTGTGTCAACTAAAGCCATGCTAAAACATCTACTGACTGCATGCAAAGAAAAACTCATTGATGTGATATGCATTAAAATAAGGAACATGATATCATATCTAACCAAGCCATACCATGCAGAGCAGAGAATGAATATTTAGGAGAGTTCAATTGTCAATAAGAGCGTCATCCAACTAGTAATTAGATGGTCAAATAAAATTCAGATCAAGGTTCAAACTATTCAAGCTTTATCTGATGCAAGGATGAAGTAACGATGGTAATGCAATATTTGATCAAGAGTATACCTTCAACATTTAATTAATTACTAACCTATGTCTAGCGTGATCTATGATATATTTTGAATTTGTAAATTATTATCTTATTGCCTATGTATAATACTTATTATATGTTATAATGGTTGGGAATCAGCTTCAATTACATTACATATCACTGGAAAAATAGTACATACAAATTAATTCATATAACTAAAAAATATGAATCTTCTTCTTTGGGTGAATTAACAAATGTTTAATTATTTCCATTAATTTAAATATATAATTATTTTTATGTTTTGATTGCGTGTTGCTAAATTTTCTTTTATGTTTCGCTAGACTTAATTTCAATTGTTCCTAAAGCAAGCCCATTTGCGCAAGGATGTGAAATTCAAAATCAATTATTTCTTATAAAAATCTTAGAAAATAATCATAAATATTTATTTGACATGAATAATTAGTGAACCACTTATAAATTATAAATTCATGACAATAAATACATTTATCCTATTAATAGTCTTTTGGCTTAAATACAAAACTGACTCTCTAAGATTCTTCAGATTTCATTTCAGTACTTTAATATTGCTTTTATTCATTTCAGTCCTCTAAGTTTCAGATTTATTCAATTAAGGTCTTTTCGTCAACTTTTGTTAAAATGTTTTGAAAAAAAAACTCTGGAAATTATTTTTCAATCATTAATTGAATTTTTTTTTAATTTAAAAAAATTTTAAAAATTGAAAAATTAACCACAACATATAGCGAAAGTTAATGGAAAAGCCTTAATTGACTAAACTTAAAAGTTAGAGGACTAAAATTAACGAAAGCAAAACTAAAAGACTGAAATGAAATCTGAAGAAATGTAAAGGGCTAATTTTACATTTAGCCTACTCTTTTTATTACATAACACAAACCCAAACTACTATAGTGTTGGTATATAATTAATATTACATATTATTAAAAGAATTAAGGAGAGGTAAATTGTTTAATAGAATTAAAAATGTGGGAGGCAAAAATAAGTCAAATTTTCTTTTTTCCTCACACAATTAATTTGTAGAGGTGGGATGCCAATTAACCTTTGATACTCTTGTATACACTACAAGAAATTTGGTTTTTAGCAATGGCATATTGTCGTCACTAATGCTTTAAATATCATCGCTAATTATATTGGCGGTGAAAAATATTGTCGCTAACTTTCATTAAATGAAAATGGTAACAAAAAAGATTTTTAGTGACGATATTAATGTCGTCGCAAATACAGTACTATTAATGACGACAAAGCTATCGCTAATAGTGACAATTGTCGTTATAAATAACTCAAGAACCAAGATGAAATGTCGTCGCTATTAGCTCATTAGTAGTGACAAATTTTTTTGTTGTCATTAGTAGATTATTATTAATGACGACATTTTTGTTGTCACTAATATGTCATCACTAGCGACAACGCTTGCTATTGTCACAGATAATGATATATTAGTGACCACAAACATGTCATCACTAAAAATTGCATATTAGCGATGATATTGTTTGTCATCACTAATGGAATGATAAAATATTAGCGATGACATTGTCATCGCTAATAATATTTTACATTTTTTTTAATTTTTCTTTAGATTTTACATTTTGAATTTTACATGGGTACTTGTTGGGTAATAACAAACCACAATCCTATGCACATAAAAAAAAAAAAAAAAAAAATTCAATCACAAATACTCATATAAGCATAACAACTACTCAATCAATAACTACTAATAAGGGAAAATAATACCGAAGTTCAATATCATATACATAATAAAAGCTCTAATCTATTCACTCAAATACTAATCAAATGATAACAAATTCCTCATGAAGATATGCAACCAAGCTAAAACTTGTTGCAATGAAATATATCTCCCCTCTTCATCATCTCATTAATGCATGGACATGTGCGCTTCCATGAAATCATGGAGAGAATGATGAAAAGAACCAGTCACAAAAGAACCATATTTTTTTGTGCGGGTCATCTTATAAAAATCCACTTTTCCAATCTCTTTACCACTTTGTTTTTTCTGCACATAATAAAGATAAAGTTAACATGTATACACTAGCATTATTATATAATAAAGAATTATATTGTTGCAACCTCGTCATGATAAGCAATAATTGATTTGGATCCACAAGTGTGACCAGTTTTGTTCGTTCCTCTGTTCTCCTTATACAAGTCAGACTTACCCTAGCAAGTATTAGATAAAAACAAAAAACAAAATACAAAAAAAAAAAAAAAAAAAAAACAAAACAAAACAAAACAAAAAAGGATAACAATTAAAGCGAAGAGAATTAATAATCATAACAAAGAATATATCAAAATATACTTTTGTTGAAAATTATTAACATTTTAGTATTAACAAGATTTACCTTCCATGTGCTTGTTTCATACAAATCACATAAAGCATCGCATTTGTCATGTGTCAAATCTAGTGGAACATTGGCCCTCACTTCCTCCTTACTAAATTTCAAGTATTCCTTGTAATAGTTACTACAGACATTATTATAGGTACTTGACAATGAAATCTCCATACACTTCTTATCCTCAACGCGATTTGGGTCCAACGTGAAATCAGCCTAAAATGTAATAATTAAAAAAAAAAAACAATAATCATTTATTTTTTTAAACAAATTCTAAATACCATAGCCTTTGTAGTAACAACTTGCCACCAAACGATTCTTCAACATTTGTCGGTGTTCTTGTGGGGCCTTAGACCAAGATTGATAACTAAGGTTTGCATGTTCACGAACGATGAAGCCCACCCTTCTTGTAAACACACTAGCATTTTCGCCCACAAGTCCTTAGGCCCCTAGAGGGATGGTTATCGGAATGAGTCCATTTTCCCTCGTTTTTTATTTTATTTTTATTTTTTTTATTTTTTTATTTTTAACTTGGTGCATAGATTTCTACCTCTTTTCCGTTTGTTGACCATAGTAACTATTAGGAAAAATTAGATAGCATAGTCAGTAACATTTTGGCAAAGTAACTTATTCAAAGTCTATACAATAACAAAGATAACTACATGAAAGATTAAACTTTCACTCACCAGATGCAGTAAGGGCTCCTTGCTCACTTGAAATGGGAGTTGAGTCAACCATCTCATGTGGTGGTCCATCAGGTGGAGAAGACATTCTTCTTAGGGGGACCAAAAACTAATATATATTGACAGGGAGAGAGGAAGACAACAAATAATATAATTGAAAGAGAAAAATAATCATTGTAAAGAAAATAAAGTAAAAGAATCTAAAGTAAATGAAAAACCATTAACACAAATGAAATATCACTTATCTAAAAAACAAATCATTCATAGTGAAATTAAAGCAACAGAATTTAAATGAATACACAAACAGATTGTTAATTAAATAAATAAAAAATGAAATAGAAAAAATGAAAAAAAAAAAAAAAAACAGAGACATTCTAATCAATTCATTATTTCTATGAAAGTTTGGAACAATACACTAAAATACTTTAGCCCTAAATCTTGAAATTTCAAAAGAAGTTTAGAACTATTTTTAGCTACATGATTGACAAGCATCCAAATCTAGGAACATAGTATACTATATGCCAATCAACCAGTTGACAAATGGGATGAGGGAAACAAGAGTCCCCTGGACGGGGTTCAATTATTTGCTTGATATTGTTAGTATAGTTAAGAGTAAAAATTCTTAGTGAGACCATCAAGCACATACAAAACTACTAGCAAAGTCTGGTCCCTTAGTCCAATCAATTTTTTAATTAATGCATTCTTACATGTATTTATGCAATGTAAAAGAACATCTATCATTTTTAGTAAAATTTCCTGAATCTGACAATTTTAGCAATTTGTGGCAATTACAATTTCCAAGAACCCATAATAAAGAGTGCTCTTAGTATAATTTTTAACTTGGCTGTAAATTATGTTGTGACAAAACAAACAATGAACAAGAAGATTATATGGCTCTAAAAGGGATTCAAATCACACTCATCATGAAAATGGTGAAGCAGACAGGGGGATTAAAACAATTTTTCTATCAAAATGGAATTAAAACAGACATATATTTAATGACAAACACTAAGAACAAAACCAGAAGTAAAGAAAAAAAAAGAAAATACCTGAATAGTAGCAGTGGATCTACAGGTTTAGTGGGTATGTGAGAAAGAATGAGAGAGATGATGAGTGATATATAATTGGCAGTAATGACTGAGAAAGACATGGTGATCATGCTCATCATGGGACTTCAAAATCTGTAATGTTAGGTGTTTTTTTTATACATATCATGAGTTATTGTGACAAAAAATTTTCGATTATTACCTAAATATTTCATATGAAGGCGAGAAAAAAAAAATCACTTTAAACTCCTTAAAATTTAAACATGATACCCATTTTCCCTCCAAATATAATTTTTGGTCCATCCCTAACCCATTTTCCCTCCAAGTACAAACAATCTTTTCTCTCAAACATTACTAAACTGCAGTCAAAAGCAAAATAAATAAATAAATAAAAAGACAAAAGCCATCTAGGTTGTGTTGAGGAGGAAGACAAGAAGAGATTATGTGCAAATCCACCCCAAAACGTGTGGAAGAGTCCCAAAACATGTGGAGGAGAAACAACTAGAGAAAGAGTTTTTGGATTTCCATCCACAAATTTCTAATTTTTTAATAATTTTTTACTCCCAACGTGTCCATCAATGTATCATTCACCATTTCTTTTTTAATGTTGTCTTGTCTTGTCTCATGTTCTTTTCTTTCACTTCTTTTTTTTAATTATATATATAACTTATAAGCTCATTGGGTTAGATATAAACTAACTAGTTACTTTTTTGCTAAATATAAACTAACTAGTTACTATTATCATTTATAAAGATGCATAACGTATTATATGGATTTTCACCAAAAATTAAATGTATAAACATTCAAATAATATATATACTATTAGATTCATTAATATTATAATTATATAATATTTTTGTTTAAAAATAGCGGTAATTCCGAAACGGTACACCGGTATTTACCAGTATTGAAATATTTCATTCCTTTTGTCAAACCGAAATAGTCTCTGATATGGCATTGACTCTCTTGGATTTGACACATATGGCTACATGTCATTGGCAATGGGTAAAAGTCACTATTCACACACTTACTAGTATCTTCCCTTTAAAAATGAATTTTTGAAAATTAGTATTTTTATGAAAAATAAAATTTTAAAGCTATTATTGTCAACTAATACTCTTGTCACTTTCATATGTGATCTTGGGAAAAGCAAAACTTTAAAGGAAGTACTTTAGGGAACATAATTTTAATCGGATGGTCAAATTATGAGAACAAGGATAACTAAATATTCATGGAGCCACATGGCATGTGAAATTCATATTCAAATCTTGATTATTGGGATTGAATAGTATGGCGTTGGTGAAATTTGAGACCAAGTGAATGGTCAGATTGATAGAACATAGCCATACATGTACACAACACATTTCCACCACGCGCCATCCTTAGATTTGAAATCTAACCGTTGGATTCGAAGAGAGTAATGAAAGGTTAATTCTAGTAAATTATGGCCACAATCTAATGGCTGGATTTAAAGAAAGGTGAAGTCAAAGTCTAGTTAAAGTTTCTCAAACCCGGTCAAACTTAATAGATGATCCCGAGATCACTGGACTTGGGGAAATTCATATTCGCATCTTGATCATTGGGATTGAAAAATATGGTGATATATTGGTCTTGGAGAAATTTGAGAACAATTGGATGCTCAGATTGAAAGCACATAGCTATACAGGTACACAACACATGTCCATCATGCGCCATCCTTAGATTTGAAATCTAACAGTTGGATTTGAAGAGTATAATGAAAGGTTAATTCTAGTAAACTATGGTCACAATCAATGGTTGGATTTAGAGAAAGGCACGGTCAAAGTTTAGTTAAAGTTAATCAAACCATGTGAAACTTAATAGATGGTCTAGAGACCACTGGACTTGGTGAAATTCATATTCGAATCTTGATCATTGGGATTGAAGAGTATGGTGAGGTATTGGTGTTGGTGAAATTTGAGAACAATTGGATGGTCAGATTGAGAAAACATAGTTATACAGGTACATAACACATGTCCATCATCCTTAAATTTGAAATCTAACCATTGGATTCAAAGAGTGTAATGAAAGGTTAATTCTAGTAAATTATAGTCACAATCAAACGGTTGGATTTAGAGAAAGGCGCAGTCAAAGTTTAGTTAAAGTTGGTCAAATTTTGTCAAACTTAATAGATGGTCCCGAGACCACTGGACTTGGTGAAATTCACATTTGAATCTTGATCATTGGGATTGAAGAGTATGGTGAGATATTGGTGTTGGTAAAATTTAAGAACAAATAGACAGTCATATTGAGAGAATATAGTTATACAGGTACACAAAAGATGTCCATCATCCGTAGATTTGAAATCTAACCATTGGATTCAAAGAGTGTAATGAAAGGTTAATTCTAGTAAATTATGGTCACAATCAAACGGTTGGATTTAGAGAAAGGCGCAGTCAAAGTTTAGTTAAAGTTGGTCAAACCTTGTGAAACGTAATAGATGGTCCCGAGACCACTGGACTTGGTGAAATTCATATTTGAATATTGATTATTGGGATTGAAGAGTATGGTGAGATATTGGTGTTGGTAAAGTTTGAGAACAATTGGATGGTCAGATTAAGAGAACATAGTCATACAGGCACACAACACATGCCCATCACGCGCCATCCTTAGATTTGAAATCTAACCATCGGATTCAAAGAGTGAAATGAAAGGTTAATTCTAGTAAATTATGGTCACAATTAAACGGGTGGATTTAGAGAAATGCGCAGTCAAAGTTTAGTTAAAGTTGGTTAAACTTTGTCAAACTTAATAGATGGTCCCGAGACTACTAGACTTGGTGAAATTCCTATTTGAATATTGATCATTGGGATTGAAGAGTATGGTGAGATATTGGTGTTGGTAAAATTTAAGAACAATTGGATGGTCAGATTGAGAGAACATAGCTATACAGGTACATAACACATGTCTATCATCCTTAGATTTGAAATCTAACCATTGGATTCAAAGAGTGTAATGAAATGTTAATTCTAGTAAATTATGGTCACAATCAAATAGTTGGATTTAGAGAAAGGTGCAGTCAAAGTTTAGTTAAAGTCGGTTAAACTTTGTCAAACTTAATAGATGGTCCCGAGACCACTGGACTTGATGAAATTCATATTTGAATCATGATCATTGGGATTGAAGAGTATGGTGAGATATTGGTGTTGGTAAAATTTGAGAATAATTGGATGGTTAGATTGAGAGAACATAGTTATACAGGTACACAACACATGTCCATCACGTGCCATCCTTAGATTTGAAATCTAACCATTAGATTCAAAAAGGGTAATAAAAGGTTAATTCTAGTAAATTATGGTCACAATTAAACGGTTGGATTTAGAGAAAAACGCAGTCAAAGTTTAGTTAAAATTCAAACCCGACCAAACTTAATAGATGGTCCCGAGACCACTGGATTTGGTGAAATTCATATTTGATCTTGATCATTGAGATTGAAGAGTATGGTGAGATATTGGTATTGGTGAAATTTGTGAACAATTGGATGGTCAGATTGAGAGAACATAGTCATACAGGTACACAACACATGTCCATAACACACCATCCTTAGATTTGAAATCTAACCATTGGATTCAAAGAGTAATGAAAGGTTAATTCTAGTAAATTATGGTCACAATCTAACGGTTGGATTTAAAGAAAGGCGCAGTCAAAGTTTAGTTAAAGTTTGCCAAACCCGGTCAAATTTAATAGATGATCCCGAGATCACTGGACTTGGTGAAATTCATATTCGCATCTTGATCATTGGGTTTGAAGAGTATGATCATATATTGGTGTTGGTGAAATTTGAGAATAATTGGATACTCATATTGAAAGAACATAGCGATACAAGTACACAACTTATGTCCATCACGCGCCATCCTTAGATTTGAAATCTAACAGTTGGATTCGAACAGTGTAATGAAAAGTTAATTCCAATAAATTACGGTCACAATCAACGGTTTGATTTAGAGAAAGGCGCGGTCAAAGTTTAGTTAAAGTTGGTCAAACTAAGTCAAACTTAATAGATGGTCCCGAGACCACTAGACTTGGTGAAATTCATATTTGAATCTTGATAATTGGGATTGAAGAGTATGGTGAGATATTGGTGTTGGTAAAATTTAAGAACAATTGGATGGTCAGATTGAGAGAACATAGCTATACAGGTACACAACACATATCCATCATCCTTAGATTTGAAATCTAACCATTGGATTCAAAGAGTGTAATGAATGGTTAATTCTAGTAAATTATGGTCACAATCAAATGGTTGGATTTAGAGAAAGGCGCAGTCAAAGTTTAGTTAAAGTTGGTCAAACCTTGTCAAACTTAATAGATGGTCCTGAGACCACTGGACATGGTGAAATTCATATTTGAATCTTGATCATTGGGATTGAAGAGTATGGTGAGATATTGGTGTTGGTAAAATTTGAGAACAATTGGACTGTCAGATTGCGAGAACATAGTCATACAGGTACACAACACATGTTCATCAGGCGCCATCCTTAGATTTGAAATCTAAACATTGGATTCAAAAAGTGTAATGAAAAGTTAATTCTAGTAAATTATGGTCGCAATTAAACGGTTGGATTTAGAGAAAGGCGTAGTCAAAATTTAGTTATAGTTGGTCAAACCCCGCTAAACTTAATAGATGGTCCTAAGACCACTGGATTTGATAAAATTTGTATTTGAATCTTGATCATGGAGTTTGAAGAGTATGGTCAGATATTGGTATTGGTGAAATTTGAGAACAATTGGATAGTCAGATTGAGAGAACATACCCATATAGGTACACAACACTTGTCCATCACACGCCATCCTTAGATTTGAAATCTAACCATTGAATTCAAAGAGTGTAATGAAAAGTTAATTCTAGTAAATTATGGTAACAATTAAATGGTTGGATTTAGAGAAAGACACAGTCAAAGTTTAGTTAAAGTTGGTCAAACCCGATGAAACTTAATAGATGGTCCCAAGACCACTGGACTTGGAGAAATTCATTTTTGAATCTTGATCATTGGGATTGAAGAGTATGGTGAGATATTAGTGTTGGTGAAATTTGAGAACAGTTGGATGGTCAGATTGAGAGAACATAGCGATACAAGTACACAACTCATGTCCATCACGCGCCTTCCTTAGATTTGAAATCTAACAGTTGGATTCGAAGAGTGTAATGAAAAGTTAATTCCAATAAATTACGGTCACAATCAACGGTTTGATTTAGAGAAAGGCGCGATCAAAGTTTTGTTATAGTTGGTCAAACTAAGTCAAACTTAATAGATGGTCCCGAGACCACTGGACTTGGTGAAATTCATATTTGAATCTTAATCATTGGGATTGAAGAGTATGGTGAGATATTGGTATTGGTGAAATTTAAGAACAATTAGATGGTCAGATTGAGAGAACATAACCATACAATTGCACAACACTTGTCCATCACGCGCCATTCTTAGATTTGGAATCTAATCACTGGATTCGAAGAGTGTAATGAAAGGTTAATTCTTGTAAATTATTGTCACAATCTAACGGTTGGATTTAGAGAAAGGCGCGGTCAAAGTTTAATTAAAGTTGGTCAAACTAGGTCAAACTTAATAGATGGTCCCGAGACCACTAGACTTCGTGAAATTCATATTTGAATCTTGATCATTGGAATTGAAGAGTATGGTGAGATATTGGTGTTGGAGAAATTTGAGAACAATTGGATGCTCAGATTGAAAGAACATAGCAATACAAGTACACAACTCATGTCCATCATGCGCCATCCTTAGATTTGAAATCTAACAGTTGGATTTGAAGAGTGTAATGAAAGGTTAAATCCAATAAATTACGGTCACAATCAACGGTTTGATTTAGTGAAAGGCGCGATCAAAGTTTAGTTAGAGTTGGTCAAACTAGGTCAAACTTAATAGATGGTCCCGAGACCACTGGACTTGGTGAAATTTATATTTGAATCTTGATCATTGGAATTGAAGAGTATGGTGAGATATTGGTGTTGTAGAAATTTGAGAACAATTGGATGCTCAGATTGAAAGAACATAGTGATACAAGTACACAACTCATGTCCATCACGCGCCATCCTTAGATTTGAAATCTAACAGTTGGATTCGAAGAGTGTAACGAAAGGTTAAATCCAGTAAATTACAGTCACAATCAACAATTTGATTTAGAGAAAGGTGTGATCAAAGTTTTGTTATAGTTGGTCAAACTAAGTCAAACTTAATAGATGGTCCCGAGACCACTGGACTTGGTGAAATTCATATTTGAATCTTGATCATTGGGATTGAAGAGTATGTGAGATATTGGTGTTGGTGAAATTTAAGAACAATTGGATGGTTAGATTGAGAGAACATAACCATACAATTGCACAACACTTGTCCGTCACGTGCCATCCTTAGATTTGGAATCTAATCACTGGATTCGAAGAGTGTAATGAAATGTTAATTTTTGTAAATTATGGTCACAATCTAACGGTTGGATTTAGAGAAAGGCATGGTTAAAATTTAATTAAAGTTGGTCAAACTAGGTCAAACTCAATAGATGGTCCCGAGACCATTAGACTTGGTAAAATTCATATTTGAATTTTGATCATTAGAATTGAAGAGTATGGTGAGATATTGGTGTTAGAGAAATTTAAGAACAATTGGATGCTCAGATTGAAAGAACATAGCGATACAAGTACACAACTCATGTACATCATGCGCCATCCTTAGATTTGAAATCTAACAGTTGGATTCGAAGAGTGTAATGAAAGGTTAAATCCAATAAATTACGGTCACAATCAACGGTTTGATTTAGTGAAAGGCGCGATCAAAGTTTAGTTAGAGTTGGTCAAACTAGGTCAAACTTAATAGATGGTCCCGAGACCACTGGACTTGGTGAAATTTATATTTGAATCTTGATCATTGGAATTGAAGAGTATGGTGAGATATTGGTGTTGTTGAAATTTGAGAATAATTGGATGCTCAGATTGAAAGAACATAGTGATACAAGTACACAACTCATGTCCATCACGCGCCATCCTTAGATTTGAAATCTAACAGTTGGATTCGAAGAGTGTAATGAAAGGTTAAATCCAGTAAATTACGGTCACAATCAACGGTTTGATTTAGTGAAAGGCGCGATCAAAGTTTAGTTAAAGCTGGTCAAACTAGGTCAAACTTAATAGATCGTCCCGAGACCACTGGACTAGGTGAAATTTATATTTGAATCTTGATCATTTGGATTGAAGAGTATGGTGAGATATTGGTGTTGGTGGAATTTGAGAACAATTGGATGGTCAGATTGAGAGAACATAGCCATACAATTGTACAACACATGTCCATCACACGCCATCCTTAGGTTTGAAATCTAACCATTGGATTCGAAGGGTGTAATGAAATGTTAATTCTTGTAAATTATGGTCACAATCTAACAGTTGGATTTAGAGAAAGGCCAGTCAAAGTTTAATTAAAGTTGGTCAAAC
The DNA here is from genome assembly GCA_023736055.1 of Quercus glauca. NCBI lineage: Eukaryota > Viridiplantae > Streptophyta > Magnoliopsida > Fagales > Fagaceae > Quercus > Quercus glauca. Next base: position 37,630,440 of record CM043322.1, read on the forward strand.
TAGGTCAAACTTAATAGATGGTCCCGAGACCACTGGACTTGGTAAAATTCATATTTGAATCTTGATAATTAGGATTGAAGAGTATGGTAAGATATTGGTGTTGGAGAAATTTGAGAACAATTGGATGCTCAGATTGAAAGAACATAGCGATACAAGTACACAACTTATGTCCATCACGCACCATCCTTAGATTTGAAATCTAACATTTGGATTCGAAGAGTGTAATGAAAGCTTAATTCCAGTGAATTATGGTCACAATCAACGGTTTAATTTAGAGAAAGGCGCGATCAAAGTTTAGTTGAAGTTGGTCAAACTAAGTCAAACTTAATAGATGGTCCCGAGACCACTGGACTTGCTGAAATTCATATTTGAATCTTGATCATTGAGATTGAAGAGTATGGTGAGATGTTGGTGTTGGTGAAATTTGAGAATAATTGGATAGTCAGATTGAGAGAATATAACCATACAGGTACACAACACATGTCCATCACGCGCCATCCTTAGATTTGAAATTTAACCATTGGATTCAAAGAGTATAATGAAATGTTAATTCTAGTCAATTATGGTTACAATCAAATGGTTGGATTTAGAGAAAGGCGTAGTCAAAGTTTAGTTAAAGTCTGTCAAACCCAGTCAAACTTAATAGATGGTCCTGAGACCACTGGACTTGGTGAAATTCATATTTGAATCTTAATCATTGGGATTGAATAGTATGGTGAGATATTGGTGTTGGTGAAATTTGAGAACAATTGGATGGTCAGATTGACAGAACATAGCCTTACAATTGCACAACACATTTCCATCACGCACTATCCTTAGATTTGAAATCTAACCATTGGATTCAAAGAGTGTAATGAAAGGTTAATTCTTGTAAATTATGGTCACACTCTAACGGTTGGATTTAGAGAAATGAGAGGTCAAAGTTTAATTAAAGTTGGTCAAACTTGGTCAAACTTAATAGATGGTCCCGAGACCACTATATTTGGTGAAATTCATATTTGAATCTTGATCATTGGGATTGAAGATTATGGTGAGATATTGGTGTTGGAGAAATTTAAGAACAATTGGATGGTCAGATTGACAGAACATAGCCTTACAATTGCACAACACATTTCCATCACGCGCTATCCTTAGATTTGAAATCTAACCATTGGATTCAAAGAGTGTAATGAAAGGTTAATTCTTGTAAATTATGGTCACACTCTAACGGTTGGATTTAGAGAAATGAGAGGTCAAAGTTTAATTAAAGTTGGTCAAACTTGGTCAAACTTAATAGATGGTCCCGAGACCACTATATTTGGTGAAATTCATATTTGAATCTTGATCATTGGGATTGAAGATTATGGTGAGATATTGCTGTTGGAGAAATTTAAGAACAATTGGATGGTCAGATTGAGAGAACATAGCCATGCAGGTACACAACATTTTTCCATCATGTGCTATCCTTAGAATTTTTTTTTTTCTAGCCGTTTGATTCAAAGAGTGTAATGAAAGGTTAATTCTAGTAAATTATGGTCACAATCTAACGGTTGGATTTTGAGAAAGCCGCTGTCAAAGTTTTGTTAAAGTTGGTCAAACCCGGTCAAACTTAATAGATGGTCCCGAGACCATTGGACTTGGTGAAATTCATATTCGAATCTTGATCATTGGGATTGAACAGTATGGCGACATATTTGTGTTGCTGAAATTTGAGAACAATTGGATGGTTAGATCAAGAGATCATAGCCATATAGGTACACAACATAAGTCCATCACGCACAATCCTTAGATTTGAAATCTAACTGTTGGATTTGAAGAGTGTAATGAAAGGTTAATTCTAGTAAATTATGGCTACAATCAAATGGTTGGATTTAGAGAAAGGCACGGTCAAAGTTTAGTTAAAGTTTGTCAAACTCGGTTAAACTTAATAGATGGTCCTATGACCACCGGACTTAGTGAAATTCATATTCAAATCTTGATCATTAGGATTGAAGAGTATGGTGACATATTGGTGTTGGTGAAATTTGAGACCAATTGGATGGTCATATTGAGAGAACATAGCCATATAGATACACAACACACGTCCATCTCATGCCATACTTGGATTTGAAATCTAGTTGTTGGATTTGAAGAGTGTAATGAAAGGTTAATTCTAGTAAATTATGGTCACAATTAAACTGTTAGATTTCGAGAAAGGCACAGCTAAAGTTGGTCAAACCCGATCAAACTTAATAGATGGTCTCGATACCACTACACTTTGTGAAATTAGATTCAGTGGGAAGGTTTTTAATGGGTCATTAGGTATTGGAGTAGTTTTTAGAAAATGTTAATAAAGAAATAATTTTGAAAGATGATGAACATGATGTTAAACATTGACTTAGATAAAGTTGATTAGGCAAAATGATGAACAAATTTATTATTTTGGCTCATATATCATGTATTATCACTTTTGATTTAATTAATTTGAATATGTATGTTATAAATATATTTTAATTTGATTTATTTACTTCCTTTTGGTAAATATTATTACATAATTGATGATTGAATTGGTTATTAGTTGAATATATTTTGAATTTATAATGAATATACCTTTCATATATTTATAATGAATTTATTAGTTTGGTAAATATTGACTAATACCTTTCTTATGACACATGATATAGAAAAATAAAAAATTGATTCACAATACGATTCATATTTTGATAACTATGAGAATTAGTCAGTATTTTGAGTGGAATCAGAACTTTCTCAAATTTTTATTATTTTATCGATTTCGAGTTTCAAATGGGCAACATTATGATTTGAAAGTATTTTGAAGCAACAAGCCCTCCGTTGTCTCATTTTTTCTTCTTCTTCTTTTTAACGGATTTGAAAGTTTTAAATTACTTTGGAGGCTTCAAGTTTATTTTGGTCATTATATAAGTTTGGAGGTATTTTGCTCATTTTGACGAGGTGAATGGTATTTTAATCATTTCAAACATTTTAAAGGAATTTATGTCATTTTAAATGTTTTAAGAGGCATTTGGAGGATTTGATAAAAAAAAAAAAAAAAATCATATTATATCAAAATTGTTTTGGCCACATATTAGTGACTATAATCTTTGTCTTCATTAAAAGATCCCTTATAGCAACGACCTAATTCATTGCTAATATAAAATCTACTTCCCTCCAATGATTCCCACCACTTTTTGAGAGTGAAAATTTTACCCTCCATTATATTTAGGTAGATATATTTGCAACGACATGTTGTGTTATCGCTAATAGCCTTCTAATAGCAACCACCAATGTGTTATCACTGATAAATAAAGCATATATATAATATATTTACTATATATTTTTGGCCACATATCTGTGACGAAACATAAGGTCGTCACTAAAGATGATTGTTAGAGATGATAGATGTCGTCATTAAAATAAACATTATTTTAGCGACATAAATGTCGTCACAACAAAATTCATTGCCATTGCTAAAAGTTTCCCTCCATTTTCCAAAAGTAAATAAAATTCCCTCCATGGTGTTAGTGACTACTTTAGTGTCGTCGCTACAATACACTTATTAGCGATGACCATATATTTTCGTCGCTAATGTATGCCTAATAGTGACGACTTTTTGGTCATCACTAAAACATTGGTCGCAAAAGACCAAAATTCTTGTAGTTAGGTGGACTGAACTAAACTAGAAATGAAAGGATTAACATTAAGTATAAGTATGAGATGCGAGAATTGATGGAATTAAAGATGTACGCAGCGGAAAAGTAAGTTTTGAAACAGATCTACTTCATTCGATATTGATAACATGCATAAAGTAAATTTCAGAATTTGAGAACAAGAGATCGTACCTTGAAGCGGTGAATTCCAAAACCGAAGATTGAAGCACTTGGGAATACTTTTAATCTTCACTCCAATTCCACTAACGTCCAAGATGTGTGGTCTCTCAATTAGTAACAAAGGGATTATTAGAGAGTGACTTTCACTCACTTACACACCATTACAATGATGTTTTTCTTACCAATAAAATTCTGTACGTTTTTCCCTTTGTATCTAACCAATATATCTAATTGGGCTGGCCTTTTGGGCCTTACCAATTGGGCTTAAGTGTGTGGCTTGGAGTGGGACCAAAATTGATAAATAAAAAGAGTTGGATTTAGAGAAAGGCGCGGTCAAAGTTGGTTAAACCCGATCAAACTTAATAGATGCTCCCAATACCACTGAATTTGGTGAAATTCATATTCAAATCTTGATCATTAGGATTGAAGAGTATGGTGACATATTGGTGTTGGTAAAATTTGAGACCAATTGGATAGTCAGATTGAGAGAATATATGTAGCTATATAGGTACACAACACATGTCCATCACTTGCCATACTTAGATTTGAAATCTAACCGTTGGATTTGAAGAGTGTAATGAAAAGTTCATTCTGGTAAATTATGGTCACAATTAAATGGTTGGATTTAGAGAAAGGCGTGGTCAAAGTTGGGTACGGTCAAAGTTTAGTCAAAATTGGTCAAACTCAATCAAACTTAATAAATGGTCCCAATATTACTGGACTTTGTGAAATTCATATTCAAATTTTGATCATTAGGATTGAAAAGTATGGTGACATATTGGTGTTGATAAAATTTGAAATCAATTGGATGGTCAAATTGAGAGAACATAGTCATATAGGTACACAACACATGTTCATCACGCGCTATACTTATATTTGAAATCTAACCGTTGGATTTCAAGAGTGTAATGAAAGGTTATTCTGGTAAATTATGATCACAATTATACAGTTGGATTTAGAGAAAGTCGCGGTCAAAGTTTAGTAAAAGTTGGTCAAACCCGATCAAACTTAATAGATGGTCCCAAGACCACTAGACTTGGTGAAAATCATATTCAAATCTTGATCATTGGGATTGAAGAGTATGGTGACATATTAGTGTTGGTGAAATTTGAGACCAATTGGATGGTAAGATTGAGAAAACATAACCATAATGGTATACAACACATGTCTATCACGCACCAGACTTAGATTTGAAATCTAACCGTTGGATCTGAAGAGTGTAATGAAAAGTTAATTTTGGTAAATTATGGTCAAAATCAAACGGTCAGATTTAGAAAAAGGTGCAGTCAAAGTTTAGTTTAAGTTGCATGGAGACTTAAAATGTCTAAAGCATGCATTTTTTACATAATAGTATGCATTTGGATAAGATATATTTGTAGGATAAATCTGATGTTGGACATCTATCTAATAAGCATTTCCACAAAATGGGAAGGAAACACAGGTTGTTTGTTTGTAATTGCTAAAACTTTCTTCATGATTCCGTGTTAAACGCACTATTTAATGTAATTCTTCTTTGTTTCTAATAAAGCTTTTATATCCTTTTTAGCTCAAAAAAAAAAAAAAAAAAAAAAAGACTTGACTTATTTGATAATGTTTATATTGTGATTGGCTTACATTTCAATTGACAAGCTCGCTTTCCTTGATGGGAAGAAAATTTTATTCACTTTTGAGAAAGAGAGAGAGTACAAAAGGCTACTATATTTGAATTTCAAGCTACCATTTTGAAGTTGAAAGTGCCATCATTTTTTATGGATAAAATTTATTAGAAAATAATGACAGACCTTTTATATATAGGATATATATAAAAGACATTTTTTTTAGGTTGTAAACAAAAGGTTCATCTAAAGAATACTAAGTACTATATGTTTATGTGTTTCTTTTTATTTTTCTTTGAATTTTAGAATAACTTTTATCTCCAAAGAAAATTAATATTTTCATGATTATTTGCAAAGGCCAATCATGGCCCTCGTAAATAATTTAGTATTAATGAGAGCATATTTTTAACTCACACAAAAAATAAACTTTTTGCAAGGGATTTTTATTGTCCCTCGGAAATCATTTGGTAGGAACATTTCCCTCCAAAAATTTTGACATTTTAATGATTATTTGTGAAGGTCGATCCTGGCCCTCGCAAATAATTTAGTATTAATGATGGCATTTTTTTAACCGTCACAAATAATACAGTTTTTGCGAGAAATTTTTAATTGTCCCTCACAAATAATATGGAGGGAAAATTTCCCTCCAAAATATTAGCATTTGTAACGACTACAACATAATATTGCGACAGCTTTTCTTGTTGGTTACAAATATTTCACATTTTACCAAGTATTTGCGAGGGCATTATTTTGCCATCAAAAATAGGATTTTTTGAGAGGGCTTTTTGGGTCCGTCAAAATTTTTTTGAGAGGGCTTTTTTGATGACGTGCCTATTAATCTTTGATCACCTTGAAATTTTGTAAGAATGAAAAATATATAAAGATAATGTAATCTAACGGTAGATTTGTCAAAATTCATATCGAATTAAGAAATATAAGGTTGGGTTCAAGTTATACCTGATGTAACTCAAAAAAATATGACACCACCCAATAACTTATTATTAAATTCATATTATGAAAATCCAACCGTTGGATTACATGTTCTATATGATTTTAACATGCATGCTAATTTTCATGCTAATTGGATATAATTTACCATTTGATTTATAAACTCATCTTTTATGCATTATTTTAAACTACTAAAACTTGAATCTAGATAATTAATTGATGACATGTCTATTAATCTTTGATCACCTTGAAATTTTGTAAACATGAAAATATATAAAGATAATGTAATTTAATGGTAGATTTGTCAAAATTCATATTGAATTAAGAAATATAGGATTGGGTTCGAATTACACCTAATGTAACTCTAAAAAATGTTACACCACCCAGTAATTTATTATTGAATTCATATTTTGAAAATCCAATCATTGGATTACATTTTCTATATGTTCTTAACATGCATTCCAATTTTCATGCCAATCGGATGTAATTTACCATTTGTTCTACAAACTCATTTGTTATGCATTATTTTAAACTACAAAAACTTGAATTTAGACAATTGATTGATGTCATGCCTATTAATCTTTGATCACCTTGAAATTTTGTAAACATAAAAAATGCATGAAGATAATGTAATCCAATGGTAGATTTGTCAAAATTCACATTTAATTAAGAAATATACGGTTAAGTTCAAGTTACACTTGAAGTAACTCTAAAAAATATTACACTACACAATAACTTATTATTGAATCTATATTTTTAAAATCCAACCGTTGGATTACATGTTCTATATGGTCTTAACGTGCATGCCAATTTTCATGTCAATCGGATGTAATTTACCATTTCATCAATAAACTCATCTTTTGTGCATTATTTTAAACTACTAAAATTTGAATCTAGACAATTGATTAATGATATGACAATTAATCTTTGATCACTTTGAAATTTTGTAAGCGTGAAAAATATATGAAGATAATGTAATTTAACGGTAAATTTGTCAAAATTCACATTGAATTATGAAATATAGGGTTGGGTTCGAGTTACACTTGATGTAACTCTAAAAAATGTTATACCACCCAATAACTTATTATTGAATTTATATTTTGAAAATCCAACCGTTAGATTACATGTTTTATATGTTCTTAATATGCATGCCAATTTTCATGCCAATCGAATGTAATTTTCCATTTGATCATTAAACTCATCTTTTTATGCATTATTTTAAACTACAAAAGTTTGAATTTAAACAATTGATTGATGATATGACAATTAATATTTGATCACCTTGAAATTTTATGAGCATGAAAAATATATGAAGATAATGTAATCTAACGGTAGATTTGTCAAAATTCACATTGAATTAAGAAATATAGAGTTGAGTTCAAGTTACACATGATGTAACTCTAAAAAATGTTACACTGCCCAATAACTTATAATTGAATTCATATTTTGAAAATCCAACCGTTGGATTACATGTTCTATATATTCTTAACATACATGTCAATTTTCATGCCAATCAGATTTAATTTATCTTTTTATCTATAAACTCATATTTTATGCATTATTTTAAACTACTAAAACTTGAATCCAGACAATTGATTGATGACATGACTATTAATTTTTAATCACCTTGAAATTTTGTAAGTATGAAAAATATATGAAGATAATTTAATCTAATGGTAGATTTGTCAAAATTCACATCAAATTAAGAAATATAAGGTTGAGTTCGAGTTACACCTGACATAACTCGAAAAAAATGTTACACCACCCAATAACTTATTATTGAATTCATATTTTGAAAATCCAGTCGTTGGATTACATGTTCTATATGTTCTTAACAGGCATACCAATTTTAATACCAATCGAATGTAATTTACCATTTGATCTATAAACTCATCTTTTATGCATTATTTTAAACTACAAAAGCTTGAATTTAAACAATTGATTGATGACATGACAATTAATATTTGATCACCTTGAAATTTTATAAGCATGAAAAATATATGAAGATAATATAATCTAACGGTAGATTTGTCAAAATTCACATCGAATTTACATTGTAATGCACATGTGTTGCAAGAAGAAAATGAGGATGATGATATAGATTGGAGAAGGAGTGGTGTTGAGAATATGATAATTGAGTGACTTCAAAGGCTTACAGCCTCCACTCCATCACCGAATTTGGCTTCATCCAGATTGGTTATCCGTGTGCATAATACTAAGGATGCTTATTGAAATAGAAATTCAGTTATAGACAAGGTATAGGCAGTTATCTCTCTTGCTCTCTTTCTTAATTCTCTAAGGTTATTACCCTAGTATAGAATGCTCTCATTGACCCCATTGAGTTTAATATGTGATTATACTATCTATTTTGACTCTGTTTGAGCTTGAAGTTGCTTTTTTTTTTTTTTTTTTTCGAAGGAGATACTATTGCTGGCTTTATGAATGTGTCCCCTTCATGCTTATATATCTATTTTGTTTCAGACATGCACTTTAGACTAGGGAGGCAGGGACAATGGAGTCATGGACACAATTTAAATCGCATATTTGAGCTTGATCAAAATTTTTAGATACATGGAGGTTATTAGCAAGGGCATTGATCTTTAATATATCAACTGCAATCAACTCAAAAAAGAGCATTAAAAATTTACCTCCTTACTTGATTTCTTTATCATTTGAGCCAATGTCTATTTGGAAGTAGAGTCAAATTTGTTTTGAGAATATCAAGATGTCTATAAGTTGATAATAAGAATGACTTAAAGCTTTTAGTGGCAAAACAACGATTAAATTTTAGTTTATTTTGCTAGACTCTCATATGATCTTGTTACTTACATGTAACACAATGGTGGATTTAATGGTTTAGAAACATTTCTGCAATAAGCGTGAGTTTTCATTAGTAAAACTTTGTTTTTTGGTAATTAGGGTGTTAATGTTAGTGTTGGTTGATTTTTTGAATTTTAGATTGTAGGGACAACAAGAAAGCTGGGCATTCTGGTGGTTGTGGATGAAGTTTATCACCATCTCACTTTTGGAACTAATCCATTTGTGCCAATGGGAGTATTTGGATCAATAGTGCCTATTCTCACACTAGGGTCCATATCAATGTGAAAAAAATGTTATAGTTTTTCCTATTTCAAGCAATTTCAAAAGTTAATTGCCTCCAATTCTCACCACTTAATTGCCTTGCACTGATTTTAAAACTAAGCTTTTTTTTTTTTGTTCATCTTATTTCCCAGTACTATGAGTGATTGGCAATCACTGATTGCTATATGTGTTGTGGATATGTAAATAACAGTTTTACTATAGTCTAGTTCATGCAACTTTCCAAAGAAGTGATCATGTAGTTCTTGTAGTGGTTAATTACACAGATAGAAAATGATGAATAAATTAGAATTACGAAGTTCAAAGTCAAGCTGAGTCTGAAGGTTTCAAAGAATTTGAGCAAACCATCTATAAGTTGGTGGCCTAATTGAAAACCAGAGATGAAAAACAAGATATTATGAATTTTAATAGGCATAATTTTGAATACAAATTTCCTATCACTTTATGTTTCACCAATCATTATATTCTTAGAATTTTAGAATAACTTTTATCTCCAAAGAAAATTAATATTTTCATGATTATTTGCAAAGGCCAATTGTGGCCCTCGCAAATAATTTAATATTAGTGAGGGTATATTTTTAACTCACACAAAAAATAAACTTTTTGCGAGCAATTTTTATTGTCCCTTGGAAATAATTTGGTGGGAACATTTCCCTCCAAAAATTTTTACATTTTATTGATTATTTGTGAAGGTCGATCCTAGCCCTCGCAAATAATTTAGTATTAGTGACGGCTTTTTTTTAACTGTCACAAATAATACACTTTTTGTGAGAGATTTTTAATTGTCCCTCGCAAATAATATGGAGGGAAAATTTCCCCCCAAAATATTAGCATTTGTGATGGCTATAACACATAATTGCGACAGCTTTTTTTGTTGGTCACAAATATTTCACATTTTATCAAGTATTTGTGAGGGCTTTATTTTGCCATCGCAAATAAGATTTTTTGAGAGGGTTTTTTGGGTCCATCATAAATTCTTGGTCGCTAATAGGCATTTTTTTTGTAGTGTCATATTTATTTTGTTTCTCAACTGAGTTGAGATAGACCTATTTGATATGTTACTAACTAAATGAAATGTCATTTTATTTTATAATTTGTGTATGATGGTGCTATTACTTTGAATTTTCAGATGGCAGGGGCAACAAATAAAACTATTTGATTTAATTATTTGTGTTGGTTTGAACTTTGAAGCACTAATAAAATAGTTTTGTTTTGGTTTGGTGCTATGATCAAGTTAATTAAGTTATAAATTTGCTCATATTTGTGTTCATACTATTCTAATGCTCAATTAAAAAAAAAAAAAAATTGTCCAACCTAATCCAAGTGTATTCATTGATTGGGTTGGGTTGGAGCATTATGATGGGTTGGACATTTTTAATCCAACCATTGTGGGTTAGATAAAAGAAACCCCTTAACTCGACCCATGTACACCTCTTCTTATATGATGGTTTAAACATTGCCCAAGCTACTAAACATGACGAATAATTGATTAATTTTTTTCTTTGTTATGATAAGTGTGGGGCCCAAGAATTAGGTAACCCTGGCCCACTTCGCACCGAGCCCAAGGCCCATGCTGAGGAGGAAGAAAACTTCCAAGGACAACGTGGGAAGGTTCGAATCACCCAAGATGATTGCCGAGGACAACCATGTCCTCGGCCAACCCCAATCAGAGGAGGAAGAGTCAACGTCCCATCACAGGCAGCCTCCCAGAGCACCCTAGGAGAAGGAACAGTATAATGTGCCGATCATGGGAGGACGGTGGAAGAGCAAATCCAAGACAAATTGTCATCTCCACATTAAATGCCCGCCACTGGTGCTCTGGTCGCATTAATGAGGAAATGACCCCTAAACACTACATTCTAGTAGCCGCAACTCACTGAAGGATAGAGAAACGACTGATGAGACAAGCACTCAAGAAGTAACCTGCTTGGTCGACAAATGTAGGGCTAGGATCAACTGAAAAGAGATATATATTGTAAGAAGTCCTCCAGATAGGAAAGAAAGGCAAAACATACTGCAGCACTCGCATGACCTCTACAACCAGGCATGGAGGAAGCAATGAGAACTTCCAGCCCCTAAGAAGAGGGCCAAGGAACCATATCTTACGCTTTAGCTTACATTCATGTCGTTCAACCCATACACTACCCTGTTTAGCTGTTGCAATCTTTACCAAGGTCTAGTTTTTGAACCCATACTCTACAAATTCAGTGTAGCAGACTATCTGGGCTTGAGTCCACCTCATCCCAAGGGTGCTTTACTTGCCGATGTGGGACTAGGGTGTCAAGCGTTACACTACAAGGTCAGCCCTTGGTGGGGTGAAAATCCTGAACCCCCACATCGTATGGGAAAAGCCCAGCCCCTATAAGAATCATTCAATATTCCTTAGAACAAAGCTCCTCGGATTGTACCTAGAATAACTTTTCCTAGATAAACTCAGTTCATCTCTGTTTGATTGTCACGAACATCATATTAACTGTTGTAAATGCGCTAAAGCCTAGCTCTTTGACCCACTCTCTACAAATTTATTGTATTGGGCTACCTAGGCATGAGTCCATTCATCTAATAAAAGAGGTGCTCAAACCAAGCCCCTACAATTGGCATCGTCTGTGGAAAAGAGCTTGTGCATTGGCAAGTGCAATGATTAAACATGGCAGGATCAAGCTCCCATCAGAGGAGAAGGCCACTTTGACGGCCATGACTAATACCACACATGCGAAGTAGAGCAAGTCTCAAAAACTGCTACCACATGCTGTGATAGTGCACATGGGGTTGAGCCTTTTAAGGCACCCGAGAAAACTAGGTCCTAGACAGAACCAAGGTATTGCATGGTCCTCGGACTCAAACCTGTGGGGAAACTAGGTACCTCAGAAAAGCTAAGTGTTAGACAGAACCAAGACCTTGCATGGTCCTCGGACTCAAGCCTGTGAGGAAACTAACTACTTCAAGAGAAAACTAGGTCCTAGACAGAACCAAGGCCTTGCATGGTCCTCGGACTCAAGTCTGTGGGGAAACTAACTACTTCAAGAGAAAACTAGGTCCTAGACAAAACCAAGGTATTGCATGGTCCTCGGACTCAAACCTGTGGGGAAACTAGGTACCTCAGAAAAGCTAAGTGTTAGACAGAACCAAGACCTTGCATGGTCCTCGGACTCATGCCTGTGGGGAAACTAACTATTTCAAGAGAAAACTAGGTCCTAGATAGAACCAAGGTATTGCATGGTCCTCGGACTCAAACCTGTGGGGAAACTAGGTACCTCAGAAAAGTTAAGTGTTAGACAGAACCAGGGCCTTGCATGGTCCTCGGACTCAAGCCTGTAGGGAAACTAGTTACTTCAAGAGAAAACTAGGTTCTAGACAGAACCAAGGTATTACATGGTCCTCGGACTCAAACCTGTGGGGAAACTAGGTACCTCAAAAAGCTAAGTGTTAGATAGAACCAAGGTCTTGTATGGTCCTCGGACTCAAACCTGTGGGGAAACTAGGTACCTCAGAAAAACTAAGTCCTAAACAGAGCCAGTGTATTGTACGATCCTCGGACTCAAACCTGTAGGAAAGCGATCCTCGAATTAGACACTCGTTTAAATCTAGCGTGCTCAGCTAGTCGCACAGTCCCCGGAGCAGAGCACCCAATTATTTTCCTGGTAATTCTTATATTGATAACTTAGTTAAAGATAGCGACTGAGGGCCATTGTCAGCTTTATTGAAATTAGAGTGACAATTCTTCGTTACTACTAATGGCATCTACTATGAGGTCTCATTGAAGGCAAAAGATAACACACACATTAAATAATTATTGCAGAGAAAATAAAAAGATTTGTAAAATAAGAAGAACATCCTTCTTTATTACTTATTATTGAATAAAAAAAAGGGGGTATACATCATACATTAGATGGCTTGTCTCTTAAAGCTAAACTACAACAGAGAAGGCCGAGGATGGCTTGTCTCCTAAAGCTAAACTACAATAGAGGGAGTCCAGGCTGACTTGTCTCTTAAAGCTAGCCAAGGTGGAAGAGGCTGAGGCAGGCTTGCTTTAAGGCTAACTCTAAAAAGAGAAAGCTCATGGGAATGGTGGATGCGTCGCCTCACCCCAGCAGCATTCGAGCCCATAGAAACGGCACCGTCCATGAGAAAGAAGAAGAAACGGAGGTGCCTGGCTGCCTCATCCTAGGATGTTTCGTTGATTCTCTCTTAGTTTCATGATAACTGGACATTAGGAGAGGGCAACGCACAAGTGTCAAACGTTTAGCAATCTCGCAGACTTCCATCGGGGCCCCGCCATCAACGCAAGGCCCAAACTAGGGCGCGCCAAAAATATGATGCGGCCTACGCCCACTTCGATTCTTGGCCGAAGGTGGAAGCTTTCTTTCCTGCTCAATTGAAGGGAAAGAAAATCCCTATCCTTTGCTTCCTGGCCCCTGCCCTTATCCAGGGTCATCTCCTTCCCTACGCCCTAATCACTACCTTGGCAAAATTCTAGGAAATGTCTAAGGTGTTGAAGGTTTGAAGTTCTTGACGAACGTGGGAGTTGTAAAAAGAACAAATCCCCCAGAAGACCTTATATAGAAGGCGAGTTTAGTAGATATCGATCCGCACGAGATTCGAAGGGTCAGATACGGCGCAGTAAGTCCTGCCCAGTTTCCAAAGAAATTTCCAGCCGTTTGATCCGCGTCACTTCACAAAGGAATTAATGAGGGCGCGCTTCATGCACCGAAACGTCAGAAACGTGCCTTGGGCAAGTGAAAAGGCCCTAGCACCGATGGAGAACAAGACTTGATAAGCCATGACAAAAGTTCGAGGACATCAAAATCCTCCTCTTCGCCCGAGGAGCCTGACAGCAAGATTTTGAGGGACTATTGTGGGGCCCAAGAATTAGGTAACCCTAGCCCACTTCGCATCGAGCCCAAGGCCCATGCTGAGGAGGAAGAAAACTTCCAAGGACGACATGGGAAGGTCCGAATCACCTAGGATGATCGCTGAGGACAACCATGTCCTCGGCCAACCCCAATCAGAGGAGGGAGAGTCAACGTCCCATCACCGGCTGCCTCCTAGAGCACCCCAAGAGAAGGAACGAGTATAATGTGCCGATCATGGGAGGACGGTGAAAGAGCAAATCCAAGACAAACTGTCATCTCCACATTAAATGTCCGCCGCTGGCTCTCTGGCCGCATTAATGAGGAAATGACCCCTGAACACTGCAGTTTTGGTAGCCACAACTTACTGAAGGATAGAGAAACGACTGATGAGACAAGCACTCAAGCAGTGACCTGCCTGGTCAACAAATGTAGGGCTAGGATCAACTGAAAAGAGATATATATTGTAAGAAGTCCTCAAGATAGGAAAGAAAGGCAGAAAATACTGCAGTACTCACATGACCTCTACAACCAGGCATGGAGGAAGCAATGAGAACTTCCAGCCCCTAAGAAGAGGGCCGAGGAACCATATCCTACGCTTTAGCTTACGTTCATGTCGTTCAACCCGTACACTATCTTGTTTAGCTATTGCAATCTTTACTAAGGTCCAGTTCTTGAATCCATATTCTACAAATTCAGTGTAGCAGGCTATCTGGGCTTGAGTCCACCTCATCCCAGGAGTGCTTTCTTTGCCGATGTGGGACTAGGGTGTCAAGCCTTACACTACAAGGTCAGCCTTTGGTGGGGTGAAAGTCCTAAACCCCCGCGTCGCATGGGAAAAGCCTAGCCTCTACAAGAATCATTCAATATTCCCTAGAACAAAGCTCCTCAGATTGTACCGAGAATAACTTTTCCTAGATAAACTCAGTTCATCTCTGTTTGATTGTCACGAACATCATATTAACTGTTGTTCATGCGCTAAAGCCTAGTTCTTTGACTCACTCTCTACAAATTTATTATATTGGGCTACTTGGGCCTGAGTCTATTCATCTAATAAAAGAGGTGCTCAAACCAAACCCCTACAATAAGTATTCGAAATAAATTCTCTTATGTAAATAATTAGTGCACAATTGCCCCATTAATACATTGTCCATACTGCATTATGTCTAACCTCGTTTTATTTGCAAAAATACTGCATTATGTCCATACAGTATTATGTACAAAAATACAAATTTAATTTCAACAATTTTTACATCTTTGTTTTCACATTAGGATCATAGGAATATAAAAAATAATTTAATTTGTCCCAATGCCCTATGTTGTCCAATATTTGACCGAGTTGACCAACTTAAAATTTCACCCGACTACAAAATTTCATTATTATACATCAAAATCAATATTTCCAAATACTTTTCGCATGTTTGACAAAGGTCAACCCTAGTTTGACCTCAATATAACCAAAAATTCGTGGGTCCAAATTGGATTTCGAACTAGCAAGATATCGTGGAAATAGTGAAAAATGTGTCAATACTTAACCAATAAGCTTGATTATGATCTTCAATATAATCAAATGACCAGCGGTTTTGCCAAGTGAGGAGTCAATGGAAAAAGCTTTTGATAAATTTCAGTTTGGCACGTTTGTATTACAAAATTTATACTCTAAAGACCAATAATTTACAAAAAATATTAAAAAAAATAAGAAACTTTTGAATAACAAATTAATTTTGACACCACTTTCTAAGCAGTTTTTATCCCAAATAAATTTAAAATTGGTCATGCTAACGAGTGCTTTTAGGGCAATCGTTGATAATCCATTTTAAGAAAGTTTTGATACCACTTTTATGAGAAATGAAAAAAACTGTCAAAATATTAATTACTTGTTTTTCATTTCTCATAAAAATTTTCTTTAAATGGATTATTAACGAGTATCCTAAGGCACTCGTTAGTATTTTCCATTTAAAATTAGAACCAAAAAGTGGATGACTTGGTTTAGTTTAGAAAATAGATATCATAGGCATTAATTTCAACGCACCCGTTTGAACCAAACGGAGGACCGAAAGGGCGAAAAATAAAGTCTCGAAGATAGGAAAAATCATGCGGAAACCTATATAAGTTAATTCGAGGACCTCTTTCGCGCTTGGATTTTCCATCACTCACGAAAATTAGATCCAAAGCGTTGGTACTTTCTTCAAGTAGAGGTGATTATCTACATTCTTGAGAAAACATTATCTCAATATTACATCTGAATCATACGATATTACTCGCAAAATTAACAAAAATAAACTTTGGAGTTTCATCCCATTTGGATATTAGCCAACTTCCAAGACTAATGACTTTCTGCATAGTGCACCAAATATAGCATGAAGTCGGATCCTTCAGAAAGTACACTACAAGAGCTTTTCGATAACAGTAAGAACACAAAAAATGTAGTTCGATCGATAAGACTTTCAACCAAGTCCATAGTAGAAACCTCAAAAAGGGAAAACCTTTTTTTTTTTTTTTGGAGGAACAACCCAACACAGTCTGAAAATATATAACTAAACCAAGTCTTTTACAACATAATTCAAGATGTTTGGAGGAACAACCTCGGCCCAAACTCTTAACGGAAAAGAGAACCTAGCATCCCTAGCTAATACATGAGCAACATAATTACCCTGCCGCCTCACATGGATGATAGAATAGGATTGAAAATAACCCCCTATAGATGTGAAGTCTTTTAAAAAGTGTCCAGCCAGTGCATTTGAAGCCTTCCCTGCCTGCAAACTCTTCACCATGAGGTCTGCATCTCCTTCAAAGCACACCTTGCGAAAGCCGAGTTCCCGGGCAAAGAAAGCAGCTCTACGGGCCGCCAACATTTCCAAGATCTCCACTGATGTTGGAATGGGAACTTTCTCGGACAGAGCAGCTAACACCTGCCCCTCATTGCTGTGAATAACCACCCCAATGCCGCTCTCCTGCTCCTCCCCAAACACCGCCCCATCAAAATTCGCTTTCACTGCTCCCAGATATTGGGCTGGAAATTAATTGCTCCAAACATTGGAGCGCAGAACCAGGCCTACGTGCGTGTGTATATATATGTGTGTGTGTGTGTTTTTCCCGAAACTTAACAAGTAGTATTGTTGCTATTGTAGAATTGCACCATCTTTGTGCACCATAGCATTGTAAAGAAGGAAGGATGACACACGTAGCTGGGAAGCATAGTAATAATAACCGGCATGCATATAAAAAATTGACATCTATAGTAAAGATATAAGTCTAAAGTGCAAAGGTTAAAAGAAATATATATATATATATATATATAAAATAAATTGACAGGAAATGACTTACAGCTGAAGTTTTGAAATAATACAAAGAAATGTGAATCTAAAACCTTTTTACTATCACCGCAGCATCTTTGAGGGAGATGAAGCTTGGAGTGTAAGCAACAATTTGATACTCTGCTTTCATATTAGTGGTGATCTTCCTAAAACTTCTTTCCTTTGGATTGTAGGAAACGAGATCAGAATGATGCAATGTAAGCAGGATTTCTCCATTGTCCAAAAAGGCTATTGCCTTAGGCGTCACGTTAATGGGTAAGTTGATCACGTGCAGTCTAGTCCAAGATTCCGAGATACCATAGTCTCCCATCACCCATATTTCAAGAACTGAATTATTAAAAGGATGACATAAAAACAGTTGGTCCTTCACAACACCCATGCTCATCATCCTTCTCATTTTATGGGAGATTTTGCTGCATTTAGCAAATTGCGATGGTCTTGGGAACGGTTGGAATTGCTCATTATCAAGGTTAAAACAACATAGAGATGTCTCATCATCATTAACAACAAGCCAATGAAGGGCTCCATTCAAAAATGTTCCATGCAATGCCGAATAATGAATAATGTTTGGAGCCTCGCCAATGCTTCTCCATGAATCTGTACCAAGAGTATGTACCTCAGCCATGTATATATTATGACTATGTCCCTGCTGCTTAAAGAATCGTAGCAACTTGAATTCCTTAGTCTTGGAACTGAACCCAAGAAAAACACAAGGAAAGAAGGTGTTTTCTCTAAATTGTGGAATGATAGTGTACTCACCCAAAATTGGATTGCAAACATATAAAAGCTCCCGACGATAA
This sequence comes from Quercus glauca, assembly GCA_023736055.1. Classification (NCBI taxonomy): domain Eukaryota; kingdom Viridiplantae; phylum Streptophyta; class Magnoliopsida; order Fagales; family Fagaceae; genus Quercus; species Quercus glauca. Next base: position 37,648,855 of record CM043322.1, read on the forward strand.
CTCCTGAAGAGAAGCAATCCCATACATGGTGAACTAACAATCTGTAAGTAGTCATCAGTCTTAAACTTAATGGTTAGTCTCGTGGGCCTGCTGCCTATGACAAGTCCTTGAAATTCGGATGCCCTTAACTCAACCATGTGTAAGTGAATGTTTGGCCAATAGGCTATTAACATTGGGTGCAGGTGCAGGGTATCTGAGATTAGAGTGAACCATTGTTTGCATACGGACTTGCACTTCACTATGCTCTTGAATGGAAGCCTTAATAGTATATCCAACACGATATGGTACGGAAGCTCCAATTCCAAAGGATGATGCCGAATTGATTGTCTTCTTTTTTCCATGACCAACCAACTTCTAAAAGCAAAGGAAACAAATAATAATCATAACCAATAAGAGAGAAATCATAGAAGTTACTTCAATGATGGATGAAGTTCCAAAATTTGTACGTAACTGATGGAGATACCGAGATAAATATTAACTTTAAATTTAATACTATCAGTTTGCTTTAGGAAAACAAAACTATAAAGAACAATATTTAAATTCAATTCTAAAAGATGATTTTTTCAACAAAAAGAGAGATAGAGGCTAAATTAAAACCTTTGATGGCTATTGATTATGCACTGTTGTGGATTCCGGCCGGTGCTCAAAGGAGTGTGAATTGTGAACTTAGAGCCCTAAAATAAGAGCTTTTATAGTGCTTATATAAGTTACAAGCATTAATATAGAGCCCAATGGGCTTCCTTCTTTTAATTTCCAGTCTTAGTCCTTCAACTCCTATGTTTACCGTTTACGTGAGTGATTCATATATATATATATATATATATATATATATATATATATATATTATTTAAAACTAAAACTTTTAAAACTCCAACAATTCTTTTACGTCATTATTATTTTTAAAACATCAATATTATAAAACAAAAATTTTGATTTTAATAACTATTTCTCACTATTTCTCCCCGATACTCCTACTTCCTTATAACGATCAACTCTTTCTCTTTTCCAATTTTTCCTCCTTCATTCTTTTGCATTTATTCTTCTTTTGCTTCTTTGGCGTTTCCTTTCTTCTTTTGTCACTGGTGCCCAAAACTAAAAGAAATCAGAAGTCTTAGATTTTTTTTCTTTTCCAATAAAGCTGTCTACCAATATGGTAGACACTATCCCTTTCCCATGAAAAAGTTGGACATGTGGCCACACGTCAACCATTCATTTGCTTTTAAATTTTTTAAACTTTTTTTTCATTTAATTGCATTTTTTTTATAGGACATTTAAATATTTAATTGCATTGTTTATTGGTACTACAAACCCACATATTCGTATATTAAGTTCATGTACTATTCTTCTCAACAACCACTCATGTACTGTTATTGTAAATTAGGATTTATATTATAGATTAAATTGATATAATATTACATAAATTTATAAATAAATAAAAAAAGTGTACAATATTATACATATTTGCATAAAAATATATAACGTTATAGATATTCATTTTGTTTATAATATAAATCTATTTTATCTTGATAGTATAATGTAAACTAATAATTTTTTTAATTATTATTTTTAACAATTAACAAAAATATTCCATTGATTTTTGATATATCATAATGAAAGTTATGATATAGAAAATACATTTGAATGACGGTCTTTATATTTATCTAAATTATTTTAGTTAGTTTTTCTATTTATATTAATTTATTATATTTATCTATATTTTAAATAACTTTTAAATTAATTATGACATCATCACGGTTCGATCTTGAAAATCTTGAACCTCTTCCTTCTCTAGTTCTTTGAATGGTCTGGGTTTCAAAACCATGGTATAGGTAACCCCACTATTCTATTTTATTCCAAAATTTGGCTTGTATCGGTGTTTCGGTTGAAATTTCGTCATTCCAAACAGAATATGAATTTTTGAGCTAAATGAAGAATGTGTTTTCACTAAGTAGCTTCTTTTGGATTTGATGGTGTGGATGTTAGAAAAGAAAACCGATTAAAAAAAGAAAAGTTGAGCGAAGAAGATGAGACGAAGGAGGAGTGTTATATAGATTTGTAGACGCTTGGGTAGTCTAAGAAGAGGAATGAAAAGAGTTAAAAATAAAAAAATGAGATGACATGTATGACACTTAGGAGGGATAGAAAGGAAGTTTCTAGGAAGGTACTTCCTTTACAATGCCATCACATGCCTTTTTATTCACAAAACTGCCATAACATCATTTTATAAAAATATTTCTTTTAAATAAATAATCAGATAATCATTTTTAAATATTTTAGCTTAACAATAACACTAAATAAATTCCGACCTAAAAAAATAATAATAAACAAATAACTTTATTTCAATTTAGGGAAAAAAAAATATTTCAGCTCAAAAATAGTAGAAGTAATAACCATATTATTATTGTCTAAAGTCTAACTAAAATGCACAAAAGAAAATTGCATAGGTGATAGCTTAAACTCTTCATTCATTGTTGTTGTTGTTGTTGTTGTTGTTGTTGTTGTTTTTTTTTTTTTTTTTTTTTTTTTAAATTTATTTTTATTTAGGTAATAGCTTAAATTCTTCATTCATTATTGGATTTTTTTTTTTCATAATCAATAGTTTTCCCGTGCATCGCACGGGTTAGCGACTAATTTTTTTTTATTATTTTATGTTTTTAGTTTTTTTCCATATCTCTTTATCTTTTTTATTTTCTCTCTATCTCTTTAATATCTCAAACTCATATTTTGTCTCTCACGCTCTCTCTGTCTCTCAATTTCTCTCTCTCTCTCTCTCTCTCTCTCTCTCTCTCTCTCTTTAATCTCTCAATCTCAAACTTGATCCTGTCTCTCACGCTCTCTGTATCTCTTTAATCTCTCAAACTTGATTTTGTCTCTTATGCTCTCATGGACAGATTTCCTTCCTTATCACAATGACCGATCTCTTCCACAGGCAGTGATCTCCTACACAAGCACCGATCTACTCCACAAGCATTAATCCACCAATCCAGTCGACCCAGAAATGTTGATCTCCACCACTGATCCACTTCCGTTGACCCACAAACGGCATCTCTGCTGGTGCTGTTGGTCCATAAGCTATTGGTTGGTTTATATGTATGGGTGTGTTTGTGTGTCTCTGTGTTGGATTGCCCTTATAGGTGTGTTGCTTTGTAACAAAGAAAAAAGAGGATGAGAGAGAAGAGAAGAAGTCTGAGTTCATTTTGGAGAGAGAGAGAGAGAGAGAGAGAGAGAGAGAGAGAGAATGTGTAAATTTTTACACTTTTTGTACTTTGCAATGACTGATGCAACTGCTTCAACTCCTATGTTTACATGAGGTTCTAGATTCTTCTACAATACCCACTAAAATCATAAACATTAGTTTATATCGACTTACAAGTCAATTTACATAGAAAATAGGTCTTCCTAATATGGGTTCTAGGTTGACTCATATTTTTCCACTAATGCAAGAAATAATAGTAATATATATATATACACACACACACACACACACACATATACCCACACACGATCATATTGTCTCTCTCTTCCTTTCAAAACAAGAGAACAAATAAGAAAAAACTAAAAAATAATACTTAAATTTCTAAGCTTGCACAATCCAATATTTGCTTATTAGTAACATCGCCATGTCAAGTTGTCAACCTTCTTAGGTGCCCTTGTTCCAGGGGCATGTATAATAATAATAATAATAATAAAACTTTAAAAAAAAATGTAACATATTAGATTATTGGGTAAGGAAAAATAATTAAATATTTAATATCAATTGCATCCCAATCTACTTAACCTTGGTAGTAGATCTAGCATTAGAAATATTCATACTTGAGAATTATACCTCAATTAAGTTGGTGAGTAATTATAAATTAATCAAATTACCTTCAAGTATATGTTGATGATGCAAAGAAAATCAATAGGCTGAATGCTCTAGGTTTCAATGGGCTAGTGATTACTTGAGAGGCCTGAAAAGAAAAAGACAAGATCAAAGGTGACCGGGATGAATTGGCCAAGAAACCTCTGATGCTTAAGTTAGCTTTTTCCTTTGGAATTTTAGAATTCCAATTTTTGGGAGTCGTGAGAACTTACCTCCATTAGATGTGAATGATTGTTTATATAGTGTGCTTTGGAGTGGTTACTTGTCTTGTAACTTCCCCAATATGTTTCAAAATAGTAACACGTGGCTCAATTCACTAGTCTTTTGTAGGTAAATCTTTCTGGAAATTTCCCTAAGTGTTGGGGGTCGTCCAGGTGTTGAGGGTAGTCTAGGCGCTTTCTTGATGGGCAACCCTCATCTCCATGTACGACCATCCTTCGAGGGATGACCATTCCTGTCTTCTTGACTTGGACGACACTCATAAATGAATTGGAGTTTATTCAATCTTCAGTTCACCATCAGTTGCCCCCTTGTCCAAGGGTCATGTAGAGCACTGTAGAATTTGTTGTTGTTCCTTGGATGTGTGTTTTTATGTCAGTGGTTAGATATCGTGCCACATCTCATGACCTCATTGGTGACTAGTCGCGTCAATTTAATTTTTCGAGGAATGTGCCACGTGTCATTCTTTGGTTGGTCACGTCATTTCAGATGCCAAATTTCACTGTCTATAAATAGTAGAATTCATTTCCTGCCCTTCATATTTCCAAAGTTTTCTCCCTTGACATTCGTCGTCCAATGCCTCTTCTAGAAGTATTTCCGCATCTTTAGTCCTCTTCCATCTAGAGCCAAGTATTCTCCTCATCCTCGTTCTTAGGATTTCCTTCAAATTTCAAGATGTCTAAGGTTGTCATTTCTTCGTCCAGTAATAGTGTAGATAAGGCTGTAGACGAGTACCATGACTCAACTAGTTATAGTGGTTCTAATAGCAGTAGTTCTAGTAGCAGTAGTGGGGAGAGCACCACAGACGAGCAATACACATCTGGTGTTCCTAGGGTTCCTCTAGAGGTTTTCCAAGAACATCTTAGGATGAGGGCAGCTTCCAGGTCTTGAGCTGGTACCTCAACGAGTGTTCCTTCGTCCATTCCTTTAGACGAGGTAGTAACAATGTACAGTTGTGCTGTAGGCATCATTTCCAAAACGGATGAAAGGAGACTTACTGCACTTAGGAATTGGTACCAAATTCCAGATGACCTTAACCCTAGGTTAGCCGTTTGTGGGGAATGGTGTTGTAACCCTCGTTTTGGAATAGGTGTCTATGAAACTTACCTTTTAGGGAGACTTAGGTTACCCCTTAATGCCTTTGCTAGGGAATTACTTACTAGGTTAGGTTTAGGAATGTGTCAGCTTAACCCCAATGCATGGAGATTGGTCATCTCTATGCAAGTTTTATGGAGGGAAGTGTTTGAAGGGGATCGTCCGCTCACTATGGACGAGTTCCTCTTATGCTACAAACCCTCAGAGATTAACCAGTCCCTTGGCTTTTATCAATTCACAGCCAGGGGAAAAGATTGTAGATTAATAAAGTCACCGGTAACGTCTGATAGAAACTGGAAGATGGAGTTTTTCTTCGTCTTTGGTTTCTGGTTTGGGCACTTTGTTGAGGTTGGTTGGGATCCATTTGCCCCTTATACTGGAGAATGAGGGAACCTTTGTCCTGAAGGTATGTTTTATTTATTTATTTTTAATAATATATATATATATATATATATATTGTTTTTATCTTTTGCTTATAATCATTTAACCCTTTTCTCTCTATTTCTCTTCTTTTAAAAAAAAAAAATTTTTTTTTATTGCTGTTAAATGAGCATCTTTAAGCAAATTTTATCGTGGCCGCGTCCAAAGAGCTTGTCTATACGCTGATAGGAGTTTCCATTCATTGGTCACCCTTTAACGTCTTGCAACGTGGGGATTTGGTCCTAAGCCATCTCTTAATGCTATAGCTCACGAGCTCACTAATTGTAGACGTGAGTTTTCTTTTTACTTAGAATTTATTTGAGTATTATTTGAGTTATACTCTTTAGCTAAACTTTAATATTTTTCTTTTAGGGATGGCAACCATGAAGGAGAACAAGGGAAAGGAGGTGGTGGATGAGGTAATCAGGCCTGAGGCTCAATCCCAGCTTCGTCCTTCTATTGGGGACAAAAGGAAAAATTTATCCAAGACGCTTGACTTGGGAAATTTTCCCAGTCGTTGAGGAAAGAAGGTGAAGCATGGGTCATCCAAACCTAGGGTTGTCAAGCCTAGCCTTCCTATGTCTCAGCCGTCCATCCAAGTCCTTGATGTAGACTCGTCTGTTTCCATCGAAGTCACTCTGTCCAAGACCACTGCGCCTACCTCGTCTCAGCCTTCTCAGAGGGTTCCTATGAACCTTGTTGAAAATGAGGATTTGTCTTGGGAACGTTTTCAGAAGGCTGTGACTGATGAAGACATGGCTGGTTGTTATGACATGTCCTCGAAGGAATTTGAGCATTTTTCTATTCATGATCTCTTCAAGGTATATGATCCTTTTGCGTTGTCTTGTCACTTTTACATTTTTCTCATCTAACAAATTTTTTTTTTTTAATCTTTAGGCAATGTCAAAGTTCATCACAGTGTCCAGGCAGGCCACAGAGATGGACAAGATGAGGATATAGCTTGAGACAAGGATCCAGGAGGTTAAAGAGGAATGCAGGGGTTGGGCTGTGGTGGCAGCCAAGGCTAAAGACAAGGCCAAGGAACTACAAAACCTCGTCGAAGAGCTTAGAGCTGACATCGTTAAGAAGGACACTCGTTTTGACTACCTTCAAAAAAGGAATGATGAGCTGAGCTTAAGAAGGCAAAAGAAGATGTTGTGGTGGAGTTCAGAGCTCCCAAATAGTTTACTAATCTATTGGACACCAACTATGTAGCCCGCTTCGAAGATTTTCTTATGGTCGCTATATTAAACTTCCTTGAAGTTGACTTTAGCTCCATCAAGCTCAACCTTGGTGCTGTAAGCTCTCTCCTCCAGACGAGTTCTGATGATGTTAATATTGAAGATGATGCTACCACTCAGTCTGCCCAAGATGAGCCTAACGTTGGAGATGACCCCCCCACAATAAAGATGTGAAATTTTAGTGCCTTAGTTTCCCTTTCTCTTCTTTTTTTATGAGGTCCATTGTTTTGGACCATTTGAAGTTATTCAAGTACATTTCACTCGTCTATAATTTTTGGAGGAGCTTCTAGACAGTTGCTTTTTAAGCTTTACTTTATAAGGGTTTTTGGATGGTGGTCGTCTACGCTTTTCTAAACTTTTATGAATGAATGCTTATTTCCATCACTTCATTTTCTATTGAACTTGTTAGTGTATGGACATATTTTTATTTATTTACATCATCCATGTTATACTGGTTTGAGTGGATTTTGTCTACTCATGTAGGCACTTAGTTCGTCTATGTTAATATAAATTCCTCATGTTCAACATTTTGACCATTCTTTAAATTTTGCAAGTATAACTCGTTTTATGAATGGGTTTTTGCTAGCTTTAATCATCTAGAGATTGGATTGTTTTGGCTAGATATTTATCCATGGACTTTGAATATTCTTATGTGCACGCATTTCTACTTCCATTGGTTGGACGAACATGCTTTAGGATTTATCTCGTCCATTGTTTAGACGAATGTGCCTTAAGCTTATTTTTCTTTGCTTTATCCTTATTTTAAGGAAAGCTTAATAGACATTACATCCCTGTATCTAGAGATTTTACTCGTCTTAGGCCTTTAGCCTTCTTTTGGATGAAATCATGAAAATTAGAAACTCATACATCACATATATCGGAAATCCAAACTGTATATACGTAACATAAACATTGTCCACAAGCATAGCATATGCTTAGAAGCTAGTGCCTTTTAGGGAATTGAAAATACAGACAGATGGACTAAGTTTATGACTTCGTCCATAGTCCATAGCGTATAGTTTAAAACCTAATACACCTTCAGGGAATTAAAATACAACATATAATGCTAATAACAAACACATGTGAGTAATAGAAAGCAACAAACACAAACTTTATCTTGTCTAGAGTGACAATGTCTAGGATGATCTCGTCTAAGATGATGCTCGTCCAAGCTTATATCTTACTGATAATATCTTCTTAAATGCATGACATTCCAGGGGTGCTCTAGCTTTCTCCCATCAAGAGCTTCTAAGTAATATGATCTTTGTCTTTTGCAATTAATAACCTTGGAGGGTCCTTCCCAATTAGGTCACAGTTTCCCATGGGCTAGATTTCTGGTTGTCAAGGAGATCCTTTTTAGGATGAGGTCTCCAATGTTGAAGTGCCTGGGTTTCACCGTTGCATCATATTGTCTAGCCATGAGGTTTTTATACCTCGTTGTCCTTTGTTCCGCGTTCATTCTTACCTCTTCTATCAGATCAAGGTTAAGGCGAAGTTACTCCTCGTTATCCTCGTCCTGATACTTCATCACCCTATGGTTTGCCATATGCACTTCTGCAGGTATCATTGCTTCATTTCCATAGGCTAGTTTGAAGGGAGTTTCCCGTGTGGGGGTTCTCACAATCGTCCTATAAGTCCATAAAACTCCTGGTAGCTCATCTGGCCATACTCCCTTTGCCCCCTCAAACTAAGTCTTGATGATTTTCAATAAGGATCGGTTTGCCATTTCTGCTTATCCATTTGCTTGTGGGTGGGAGGGTGAGGAATAATGATTCTTGATTCCAAATTGCTCGCAAAAGTCACTGAAAAGTGTGCTGCCAAATTGCCGTCCATTGTTTAATACTAGTACCCTAAACCTACATACAATGTTCTTCCAAATGAAGTTTTTGACATTCTGTTGTGTGTTCTTTGCTAGGGGTTCTACTTCCACCCACTTAGTGGAGTAATCGATCCCTACAACTAAAAACTTCATCTGCCTGGTTCCAAGTGGAAAAGGGCCAAAGTTATCCAATCCCTATTGTGCAAAGGACCATGGGGCCATCATCGAGGTGAATTACTCTGATGGTTGTCTAGGGAAATTGCTGAAGCGCTGACATTAGTCACACACCTTGACGTAAGCCTTAGCATCTGCTTGAATAGTTGGCTAGTAGTAACTTACATGGACAACTTTATGGACTAATGCTCTTGCTCCTGAGTGGTTTCCGCATGCTTTTTCATGTACTTCCCTCAACACATAGTTTGATTCATCTGGAATTAAGCACCTTAAGTAAGGCTGAGAGAAGCCTCTTTTATATAGTACCTCATCTATGAGGACATACTTGGCAGCTTTGATCCTCAACTTTCTAGCCTCATCCTTGCCCTTTGGAAGCCTTCCATCTTTGAGGTAAATTACTATTGGAGTCATCCAATTTTCTTCTCCTTCAATCTGTTGTACCTCTGGAAGATTTATGCTTGGCATGTATTGAACTTTATCATACTTGTCCATAGCTCCCCCTACTGAAACTACTTTTGCTAAAGCATCTGCTTCCATATTCTCTCCCTTGGGAGTTGAACAAAACTAACTTCTTTAAATTTCTTGACAAGCTGCTTTACCTTGCTGAGATACTTCTTCATTTGATCTTCCTTAGTTTCACACATTCCATTCACTTAATTAATAATCAACTGAGAATCTCCTTGGACCACCACTGATTCTGCCCCTAAGGACTTAGCCAATTCTAATCCTTTAAGGAGAGTTTCATATTTAGCTTCGTTGTTGGTGGTTTGGTATTGTAGACGAGCTGCGTATTTCAACTTATCTCCTTCCGGGGACTTGAGTATAACTCCAATTCCTTCTACATATAATGTGGACGAGCCGTCCACATTGACGACCCACCTCTGAGCTTCGTCCACCTCGTCTAGCTCTCATTGACTAGGAGTGAACTTTGCAATAAAATCTGTCAATACTTGTGCTTTCATTGCACTTCTCTGTTGGTACCTGACATCAAACTCAATGAGTTCTATAGCCCATTGAATTAGTCATCCTGCGGCTTCCAACTTGTTCATCGCCTTCTTCAGTGGATAATCTGTCAAGACATTTATGACATGAGCTTAAAAGTAATGTCTTAACTTCCTAAAAGTCGTGACCAAGGCAAAGGCTAGCTTTTCCATCATCAGATATCATCCTTTTGCCCCTCTTAACGCTCAAGTTGTATAATAATCCGGCTTTTGTATCTTCCCTTCTTCTCTAATCAGCGCTGAGCTCATTGCATGTGGGGACACCGCTAAATACACATATAATTCTTCACCTGGTATGGATGGGCTTAGCAGAGGAGCTGTGGTGAGGTAGGTCTTGAGGTCTTGGAAGGCCTTCTGACACTCGTCCGTCCATTCAAATGCCTTCTTAAGAACTTTAAAGAATGGTAAACACTTGTTAGTAGCTTTTGAGATGAATCTGTTAAGGACAGCAACTCGTCCTATGAGAGATTGGACTTCTTTGATATTCCTTGGTGGCTCCATATTCAATATCACATGGATTTTATCGGAGTTTGCTTTAGTTCCCCTATGTGAAACTATGAACCCAAGAAACTTACCTGACGAAACTCCAAAGGCACACTTGCTCGGATTCAACTTCATGTTATATCGTCCAAGCATATCAAAGGTCTCTTGAAGGTCGCCCAAATGCTTTTCCTCGTCCAAACTCTTTACCAGCATATCATCTACATAAACTTCCCCATTCCATCCAATTTGTGGACGAAACATATGGTTAACTAGCCTTTGATAAGTCGCCCCCGCGTTTTTCAAACCGAAGGGCATCACCTTGTAGCAAAGCAAACCTTGGCTGGTAATGAAAGATGTTTTTCTTGGTTCACCTCGTCCATCCTTATTTGATTATAACTTGAGAAGGCATCCATAAAACTTAGTAATTTATGACTTGCAGTTGAGTCCACCAGTTGGTCAATGTGTGGCAACGGATAGCTATCATTTGGGCAAACCTTATTCAAATCGGTGAAGTCCATGCATATCCTCCACTTGTCATTAGCTTTCTTGACCATCACCATATTAGCCAACCAGTCCAGGTAATAAACTTCCCGAATAAATTTTGCCATGGTCAACTTTTGGACTTCTTCTTTAATAGCATTATCTCATTCGGGAGCAAAAACTCTCTTCTTTTGACGTACGGGCTTAGAGAAGGGATACAGTTTAGACGACGGGTGATTGCACTCGAGTCAATACCCGGTATGTTCTCGTGACTCCATGCGAACACATCCATGCTCTTCTTTAAAAAATGAACAAGTCCTGCTTCGTCTTCTTTTCCATGCTTGCTCCAATCCTTGTGAACTTCTCGGGATTTCTCTTGTCAAAAGGAACGTCTTCCAGCGCTTCCGTGGTAACCCTTCTCTCGTCTATGCTTATCGTTTATATGTGCTTGTCTATAGCCAACATGGCTAGATAGCATTCTCTGGTGGCTAATTGGTCTCCTTGCACTTGACCTACTCCATAATCTGTTGGGAACTTAACAGACAAATGGTAAGTAGATGTTGCTACCTTCCAACTATTTAAAGTTGGTCTTCTAATGATAGCGTTGTATGACGACAAATAGTCCACGACAAGAAAGTTTACTTCTTTAGTTATCTATTGTGGATATGCTTTTACCACCATAGGTAATATAATGGTACAAGCGGGCTGCACTTTCATCCCTCCAAATCCTACCAAGGGAAAATTTACTGGATGAAGTTGATCTTGTCTAAGTCTTATTTGTTAGAAGGCAAGGTAATATAAGATGTCTGCCGAACTTCCATTGTCTATGAACAACCTTCTAGTCGTATAATCAGTAATGATCAAAGTGAGGAAGATTGCATTGTCATGTGGGTGGTGAACCCTTTCAGCATCCTCATCCGTGAACGTAATGGCTTGCTCGTTTGTTACCTTCATCCTTAGGGATCGTCTAGAAAGTTGTACATTTTGTACTACCTTCAGGTACGTCTTTCTTGACTTGGAAGATTGTCCTGTTGAGGTCTCTCCTATAATAACTCTTATTTCTCCAAGTGGGGGGTCGTGACGACTCTTCTAGCTTTCTCTTCAACTTCTCGTCCTTGTGATCTCGTCCAAGAAAATTTTCAATTTTCCTTACTTGATGAGATTTTCTATTAGCTGCTTCAAATCAAAACACTCGTCTGTGTCATGTCCATGATCTTTGTGGAAGCGGCAATATTTGTTCCTATTGCGCTTGTTGGGAACTCCTTTCATTTTTTCCGGCTACTTCAAGGATGGATCATCCTTGATTTGCATAAATACTTATTCAAGTGGCATGTTCGAGGGCATATATTACTGACTCCGTGTTGAAGAACTTGCCCTCTTATTGTCTCGATCTTTCTTCTCTGGTGAGGGAAATCTGCTTCCATTTTCTCGCCTCTCTTCCTCTTCTTAGCTATAATTGCGTCCTCTGCATTCACGAAGTTTTGGGCCGAATGGACGAGTTCAGCCATGGTTTGAGGCTCTTGCCTACAAAGCTTATGGATGAATAAATCGAAATTAACTCCATTATGGAAGGCTGCCAATCATAACCTGTCGTCCATCTCATCTACCGTCAGGCCTTCCCTGTTGAAATGAGTTATAAAGGACTGCAAGCTTTCATTTTCCCATTGCTCTATGGTTAACAAGCTGAATAAGGAATGTCTATGCCTTTATCCTCCAATAAAATTGTTGACAAACAGCTTACTTAATTCTTCAAAAGAACTCACAGTGTTCGGAGGTATCTTATTGAACCACACTCATGCTAGCCCTTTGAGGGTGGTAGGAAAGGCCTTGCACATAATCTCGTCTGGAACCCCTTTAAGGTGCATCGTAGTCTTAAAAGTAGCGATATGATCAAAAGGGTCGTGCATTCCATCATATGAGTCCAAGGAAGGCATCTTGAACTTAAGAGGTAAGGGATGACTATTGATGGAAGCCATGAAAAGGGAGTCTATTTGATGAACTAAATCATCTACAGGATTCGCCCTTCTCATGTTCTCCGTCATCTCATCCATGGCCTTCCTCATTTAATCCTATTGACACCCCATTTTGCAACCCACATTTAACCTCATATGGAGGGTAAAAGGGTAATTTCGCCTTGAGAATATGCATATTGATTCTAGTCACTAGATCCTTAACCTCATTTCACCAAAATGATCTTGATGTTGTAATGATCAAATTGACCGGTCATGAGCCCTAATTAGACATTAAAAGTTATCAACAAATCAAGTTTTAATGGCCGAAATGCACTATCACAAATTGAGTCCGACTATATGTAATTATGAACAATTGATCCCAATTGGTTATAATTATAATCAATTTGAGATTAATAATGTGTCATAACTTGATTGGTTAGGACTACATTTTATGGTGAGATTGCATACACCTAATTAATTATAATTAATTAGATAGTTAAACATTAATTATTTAATGAGTAATTTGTGCAATTATCTTTTAATTAGAGTAAATTTGGAACCAATTAAGTCTGAAATGGGAGTGATTGAAGCCATTTAATGTTAATTGGGAGCTAATTTGGGATCTATTAATGTTAATTGTGCTGAAACCATTTTCTAACAAATGACATCTGCTCACCATTTCATCGATATCCCTCAGAATATTTTGAATCTGTAAGTGAGATTAATTTTTCCAAAAACTAGACATCCGGGGCTTCAATTTGAGCATAAGAATGAGACAATTCCGATCAGAATTGAGTTAGATATGATTTTTCAAAGTTGGCTCTACAGGCTGTTGCAGCAGCTACGGGAAAACCGAATTTTGGCTTGCTCCTCACTCTCACCAATCTCTCCATTTAATGCACCAGATTTTTCCTAAGGCTAAAATGAGGTCTAGGTTCATGATTCTTTGTCAACCCTCTTTAAATGACCTTCCATTTATATTTCCTCCACCACTACTATATAAACCCTCCCTCTCCTTTATTCCAAGACACAAAAACCCCCTCTCTTCTCCTCTCTTAAGTTTTAGGAAGTTGAGTAGTCTTGTCATATCTTGGTCTTCTTGAGACTTAAGGTATTGAGTGAGACTTACTCTTTCTCTCCTAACTCTTCTTTTCCTCCACCCTTAGGACCTCCCTCAAGAGTCTCATCCTCTACCATATGAATCTTGCATGAAGGTATAATCCATTCCCCTATTGTTTTTTGTGTTGCCATGATGAGAGTTTAAGATTAAAGCATGATAATAATCATTTAAATTCCTTTGAATAAGTTTGAATGTTTTTAATTGTTCTTATATGTTCTTCACATATTCTTAGTTGTTCATCACATGTTCATGCATAATACTAGTTTCAATCTTAAATCCACATCAAAAACATGAAAAATATATTTGTCGAATAATTCTTTTAAATTCTTGAATCTAGGATATCATCATCCACACACATTCACTAGAATTTATTTTTCAATCCAAATGAAACGCTTAATAAATTGAATTAGGGTTTATCATATGCACATACTTTAAACTCAACATGCAAATTAATTGATAACATATTGGATGATGTGATATGAATGTTAGCCACCATAGTCTAGAAGACTGGTTTCATCGGGCAAGGTGGGTACCTAACACCTTCCCACCTTGTAACAAAGCCTCCAAGCTTAGATCAAGTGTTAGTAGATCAAACGCTTATCCATATAATTTTCAATTTCTAGATTGTAACTAGGAAATAAAGCCATGTACTTTATCTTAGATTGTATCTAGGACCAAAGCCATGTAATTTCCTATGATCAATGTAAATTCATTTGCAAATCAATAAAATGAGGAATTTTCAATTTTGGTTTTCTTATTTATTCCAATAATTAAATGAGTGGCGACTCCATTGTAAAACCCTTAATCTAAAGGAAAACATAATTAGTCAAACCTCCATTTTGAGAGGCAATAACACGACTCCACCCATTCACGTGGGTATGGCCTAACACCACATCTAAAAATAGGTCGGGGACGATCTCTCATAGATCCATTTCCCTCTCCAAGTGTGGCACCCTTTGTGAAGCGGTACCCTTTAACTGGTTCTCGAACTCAGCATTTTCTCTTTCCCTAACTTCTTGACTCTGGGCTTGTTCTTCCGTGTATCTTTCATGGTATTGCCTCCTTAGACTGATCTCCCTAGTCAACGCTTGGTTCTGATAGGTTAACTCTGCCATGGCGGCTTTCATAGATTGTATGTGCTGGATGGAAGACGGTTGCATGACAGGTCCTGACTGATGATCATGATGAGGATTACTAGAAGCATTCCTACTCTTTTGGTGGCTAGAACTAGTGGCCATTGATCTTGTCTAAACCATGCAGCCTTTTTTTTGCAGGAAGATAAATTGCAACACACAAAATTAAACTTTCCATAGATGGCGCCAACTAATGATGCAAAGAAAATTAGTAGGCTGAATGCTCTGTGCTTCAATGGGCTAATGAATTCTTGAAAGGCCTAAAAAGAAAAAGACAAGATCAAAGGTGACCGGGATGAACCGGCCAAGAAGCCTCTGATGCTTAAGTTGGTTTTTTCCTCTAGAATGTTAGAATTCCAATTTTTGGGAGTCATGAGAACTTACCTCCATTAGATGTGGATGAGTGTTTATATAGTGTGCTTTGGAGTGGTTACTTGTCTCGTAACTTTCCCAATATTTGTGGAAGTTAGAAGATTAAGACTTAACTTCTACAAACCACTACAGAAGTTGGAATGTTCAATCTTATCTTCTATACCTGTCATTGGAAGTTAAGTATTTAGTAGGAAGTTATAGCGATGAATCAGGATCTCGCTCATGTTTCAAAATAGTAACACGTGGCTCAATTCACTAGTCTTTTGTAGGTAAATCTTTCTGGAAATTTCCCAAGTGTTGGGGGTAGTCCAGGGGCTCTCCTGATGGACGACCCTCATCCCCATGGACGACTGTCCTATGAGGGATGACCATTCCTGTCTTCTTGACTTGGACGACACTCATGGACGAATTGGAGTTTATTCAATCTTTTGTTCACCATTATATATAATAAACGTCAAGCACACAACAAAGATTCCACAATTCCAAATGAAATGCAATATAAATACTGAATACGAATTTTACTTCTTATTTCAAAGGTTAATTCAAAAGCAACTACAGTTATATGAATGCTCAAGAGATTGTGATGTATTAAATAGAGCTAAAAAAATGATTGTAATTCTCTTTTAGTCAAGAAAGAACATCCAACTTAGCATATTAAATTCAAACTAAAAAAAAAAAAAAAAAAAATCCCTTCTTTGAAAAACAGGTCTAGTCAAGTTAGGTATGGGGTAACCTGGCCACACCCAGAATATCAATGAGTCAAGTACAAGTTGACCATTTTTCCTTCATGTCAAAATTGATTTGGATCCAATTTTGCCAATTCTATTTTCCAAGCTGAGTACATATTTTTTTTTGCTAATTCCAAGCTGAGTACAATTAAAGTTATAGACTCATGTAATAGGCATTTTTTGAGAGTGCGGATTCGTATTTGTTTTGGAATTTTGTTTCACTATGAAATATATGAAACATTTGGTCATGTAGTTACTTATATGGATTCTAGAATTCCTGAAGGGATTGATAAAATTGGGGTATTCCTGTGTAGGGGAACACCAAAATTTGGAGACGAAAAAATGAAAATGCTTTTCCGATTAGATTCAGAAAAATTGTCGAGTACTACCACATACCATATTATTTTTATGTCACAATTGATATTAGCAGAATATATATATATATATATATATATATTTAGGTCACCCCTGCTCATGTTTTGTTCATAAAAAAAGAAAAAGATAATTACACTTTACCCACCTGTGGTTTGCCTCTAATTTGACTTGCCTACCTGTGGTTTCAATTTTGACACTTGACCCACCTGTGATTCCCTCCGTTACTAATTCGTAACCCACCTCTCCTTCAATCGTTACTCTAACACATAATATGTCAAAAACAAAAGCCCAAACAAATCAAAATACTCCTCACTCCCAAAACTCACTCCCATTCAACTTGCTCACCAAACTAAGAAATAAACCCAGATTTCCTCAAACTAAGAAACCCATCATACAGACAAAACCATTAAATTGACTTGCCCCTTGAGCCATAAAGCCAATTCAATCTAAATAGTCCCCTGAAATAGAAATATTCGAAGTAAACCCAACCATTCATACCAACAAATAGCAAAAACCCAGTAAAAACCATTCATAAAACATGAGCACCTAAGAAAAGTCTCAGCAACCCATCCTTTCCTTCATATTCAAGACTCATCGGGACACAACAACAAGCCCACCCAACAAACTCCAAATGGCAAATCTACCCAACAAAATCCCAACATACCCATTTGTTGCATGGGTAATTACTATACTATACTTTGTGCACAAAGTTACCCGTGTATTAAAGTCTATAATTCCATGATGATATGGACCCACTTGAAGTTAACTTTCAAACTGGGAGAATATAGACAAAAAAATAATTAACGCGATGTGTTAGCTTGGGTCCTTATCATCCCATCATCCCAGTTTCAATGGTTATAACTTGGCCACGTAAAAGTTGAAACAAAGAATACGAGCCATCTTAATTTCCCAGTCCTCCACCTATCCCAGAGTTTGATTTGGAAGAACATCACATTCTGCGTAAAACCCAGAAGTTTTTTTGGCCTTTTCTTGCTTTGTATAGCACAATATGGCCAGCATGGAAGCACTAGGATCCAAGCAACAAGCTATTGAGTTTGAGATCATGGGTGTGCCAAATGGGTATAACGATGAGGAGATCTTGAAGCAAATTGATGCAATCCATGTTACTGGTGGTGAAGAGTTTGATGCTGAGTCTCTTTTCATTATAGTCAAAAACATTGTTAAGCATGTCGCACCCATTGTTGGTAGTTTTGTCGCCATTGTAGCATTGTAGCATCTAGGATCTTAGTTTGGTGAGTAAGTTGGATGGGAGTGAGTTTTGGGAGTGAGTAGTGTTTTGATCTATTTAGGCTTTTGTTTTTGACATTTTGTGTTAGAGTAACGGCTGAAGGAGAGGTGGATTAAGGATTAGTAACGATGGGAATCACAGGTAGGTAAAATGTCAAAATTAAAACCATGGGTAGGCAAGTCAAATTAGAGGCAAACCACAAGTGGGTAAAGTGTAATTATCCCTAAAAAAAAAGGAAAAAAAGAACATATATTTGTAATTGTTTTCTATGGTACAGTTAATTCCAACCAAGCATCTTAATTACTGCATTGTTGTATAAGAAGTTGCAGCGAATTCTTCTATTATCCAAAGAAGTTGAACTTTATCCATTTTTATATTTATCCAAATAAAGCCATGTTTAGGATAATCTTAAATAATATACAATTTACTCAATTATATATATATATATATATATATATATATATATATATATATATATATATATATCAAATTACTAGTTTGTACCCATCAAATAAAGAAAGAACAAAATTTAGCTACAAAATTAGTTGTAGCCATAAGCTACAATCTAACTTGATATTTTTTTTATTGGAGGTGAATTTTGACAAATCTACCATTGGATTACATCTTATTCATATATTCTCCATACTTGCAAAATTTCTAAAAAATTAAAGATTAATAGTTATGTCATCAATAAATTGTTTAAATTACAAATTTTTGTAGTTTAAATTATGCATAGAATATAAGTTTATAGGTCATATAGTAAATAATATCCGATTGACACAAAATTTGACATGTGTATTAAGAGCTTAATGAACATATAATTAAATGGTTAGATTTTCAAAATATGTTGTAATGTTTATTTTATTGAGTAAGGTTGTAACATCAAGCTATAATCAATTTTGAACTTTGTTCTTAAAAAGAGAGAGAGAGAGAGAGACTAGTTTGGATGTAGATTTTTTTTTTTAAATTTCCCCCCAAATGCTGTAGTTCAAATCAAATGACCGTAGATGCAATCATATAAGTCATCAATATCACATATTTTCAAAAACTTAGCAAGTATTGCTATGGGCGGATCCGGCTTCCATGGAAAATGCCAATGACAATTCCTTACCAAAATAGCCGTATTAGCTATTCATTGACCTACTTAATATCTCTCTTTTTCTCTCACGAATCCACAACAACGTTTTTTAGGCCTTCTCATTCACAATAATTTTTTTCATGCCTTCCATTCACAACAGGTGTAATTCATTAATGGACTTGGCTTCGTTTCTCTCTTTGGAATTATTCTCACTCTTATGTCTCTTTGTTTATTTATTTTTTATTTTATAGAATGGAGGTAAGGGTGGGGTGATCATGGTTCGATTGGATTGCTGCAGTTATTGAATAGTTTTTTCACTGCACCACAGACAGGGGCTTGTTTTGTTGGATTGATATCCCGTGCAATACCTAGGGTATTGCACGGGGTGCAATAGCATAAATATCAGCTGTATATTTGATCCAAAGCTCATTATTTTGACATGTAATAGATCCAGCTTGGCAATCTGTGTGCTCTTAATTTCTCCCACCTACTCTTTTTCATTTCAGTTACCAATCAGAATTTTAGTAAAACTCTCTCTCTGTTAGGATTTATGCCTAAAATCCAATTTATTGACATGTCATAAATAATTAGATTGATTAGTTATATGAGACTATTTATAAATGAACTAATGAGACATTATCTTAGTCCATGAGATGCATAGTATGTGATTTATGTGAAAAGTCACAGAAAGATATAAATCACAAGTTCTTTGTAAACTCAGAATTTTAGTTCGTAGTCGGTGATGAAATTGGGCATTTCATCTGCGAAGATTATAACATATCAACTAAGATGATTTGTCTTGATCATGGAAGTGGAGACTTCTAGTTGGTATGTTGATATATTTTAAGAGTTAAGACATATTGAACTGGACCGCTGTGAGATTTATTATTCTCCTAACGACTGTCAAATGAATAATAAATCTCACGACTTCTATTTACATCAACTCTAAATCCTGAGAGAATTATGGATCTGATCATGAGTTTTGGCCTTTGATGTGTACATAATAAGTCAAAATGATACTTTCTTCTTGTATATCAATCTCAATCTCTTGACATTGCGTGGGAAATAATATATTCATGCTAAATTCTAGCACATGCACAATGACATTAGAATATGTACTTTTTCTTGTGAGAATTTTTTGTTCTCATTGTGTATTAATCTCCTCTTAATAGTAGGGCCACCAAATTCCCTTATCACTTGTTGTAAACAACATAATTTCATTGTAATTGTTATCCACAACCAAATGAACAAAACCTAAAATAAAAAGGCTTTATAACCAATCTAAATTAGCTTCACAATATGAATATGCAATTTTAGTGTTTCAAGAAAGCCAAAATAGTCACATCTTGATTATGATCCCAACCAAAATACATATGAGTCATGTTCTTTATATTTAAAATTACATGAACAGTTTCTCAAAAAAAAAAAAAAAAAAAAATCATGAACAAATCCAACTTTACGGTAGGTTAAGTAGGCTTGGCTTCTATGTCAACCTACAGTGTTGAAAAACAAATTAAAATTAGTACGCTAACTACATAATTTTTATTTTTTATTTTGGTTAATTTGAACTTTAATGATATCACATATCTACCACAAGTCCACAATAGTAAAGAACATTATTTTTTTAATTATATGAATCATTGATAAATTCATTACCATAGAAAAAAGAACATAAGTTGTGAACGATTCATTACCATAGTAAAAAGAACACAAGTTCTACAACTTGTTGCAATTTGGCACCACATAAACAACACCAAACCATATTTCTCTTTCAATTTAATTTAATTTACTCTTTCAATTCTGCAACTTAAAGTTTTATTAAAAGAAAAATAAAATCACCAAATTTTGGAAGATGATTTTGAACCAAGAACCCAGAATATTTTGGGCATGCACTAACAAACATATAAAAATATGTAATTTATTACCTAAAATTTGGGCTGAACTTATAAAGTATGATTAGTAACAATTCAAGACAGCAAAAAAATTCCTCACAAGTTCATTTGTCAAGAGCCATAGTTTGTATGTATAAAATGAACTACAATAGGCCAAACATATTGTCTTACCAGAATAATACATTGCTGCATAGTGTATCGTAAATCCAAATTTAGGAAATAACACGTACTTAAGAAAAATTAGGACAAAAGAGAAAATTGTCATAAGGATTTTTAGAATACCTCATGACCAAGCAACAAAATTTCTAGTTAATGTCGAAGAAAAAAAAAATCCTAAAATTGCTAAAGAGGTACTAGTAAGGCGGTAACAAAAGACTCAAAGGCGACAACAACAACAAAGAAGCAAGACAATAACAAAAATCAAAGCAAAGGGGAAAAAAGAACGATAAGATTAATACACATTACTTTACCCATTAAAGATCCAGATTTTTAGATTTGCACTCACCTACTGTATTTTTTTTACACTAATATAAGCACACTCATGAAACACAAATTTCACTCACACTCAACAACTTGTGCAGCATGACATGTTTTTACACAATAAAGCACATAAATAGAAACCCATTTTGAAATCAACCTAAATCTAAAAACGCCCATCCAGCCACCATTCATTGGTTTTAAATCCAAATAAAAGCTATAACCACACAAGCTCACCATCAAACAAAAATTTAATCACAGCATATTCAACCATACCCAAAGCATAGTATTGAGCTGTGATGGTTTTCAGTTGAGTTGTGGAAGTACTACAAGTTATTTAAAAAAATGTAACCAAAGTGACTACAAATTAAATCCAAAAGACTAAGATTAAAGAACCAATTTCATTATAGAAATTATAAATAACAAACTTCATGGCTATTGATATGCATCTGTTGCAGTTTCTAGGGATGCTAGGACAATTGAAAATCTGAAAAAGTAAATTTTGTATAATTACGAAATTTGATCACTTGTGCTGCTCATTTAGTTTCTTCTATATCTAAGGAGTGACACTCAAAATGGATCATTCAACACAATAGAAAGCATGCCTTTTTAACAACGCGTCTGCAAGAAGACTTTAAATTCAATATTGTGTAATTACCTCCCAATGGGAATACATGCTACCAAAATTTTTCTGTGAAAACCTTTCAGTGTATTGAACATTCATGCTTTGGTTAGCTTTGGTCAAATAGCTCAAGGTTCAAGCTTTCATCATTAGGAGCCTAATAATAAGCCCATTGAATACAAATTACAAGGATTTAGGCATTTTTAAACAATTGAAAAAAATGTAGGCAATATAAGACTTGATTTCAATTCCTAAGCTAGAAACCAAAAACATTAAAAATAAAAGAAAATAGAATTAAATTCAGCAGCAATAAATCAATCAACAAAATTGTGACACCATTATTTACTCAGCAACAAAACAGAGTTTATTAAAAAAAGTTAATGAAAAAAATGAGAGATAAAAGGAAAAACTACCTATCAATGGTCTCTGAAACAAGCCCAAGTCAGCCTCACCATGGCTCATCACAACCACCACTCAACACCACCTCCAATGGTGGCTTCTTCTGACCAAAATCTCTTTCTCAGTCTCTTAATCTCACTTCACTCCCTAGATCAAACCCAAAAGTATTAACTTTTCTCTTTACACCCGATTCTCTCCAAACCCCAACCCTTGCTCTCTCTTGATCTAGGTCTAAAAAGGGCTCGTAGGCGTGAGTGTTTGGGGGTTTGGTTTCAAATAGTGAGTTGCTTTTTTTGTTTTTTTTTGTTTTTTTTTTTTTTTTTGCTAATCGGTCTAAGTTGGGTATGCTACCAACGAGGTTGAGGGAGACGCACAGAGCAAACGTGGATGATGAGAGAGTGAAGCGTTAAGGGAGAGAGAAAGAGAAACCCAGTTGAGAGAAAGAGAGAAGAGAGAGAGTTTTACTGAAATTCTGATTTGGCAGCTGAAATGAAAAAGAGTAAGTGGGAGAAATTGAAAGCACAAGGATTGCCAAGCTGGATCTATTACGTGTCAAAAATAATGAGCTTTGGATCAAATACATGGTTGAGATTTGTGCTATTGCACCCCGTGCAATACCCTAGGTATTGCACGGGATCTCAATCCGAAATGAAAAAGAGTAAGTGGGAGAAATTGAAAGCACACGGATTGCCAAACTGGATCTATTACGTGTCAAAATAATGAGCTTTGGATCAAATATACGGTTGAGATTTGTGCTATTGCACCCTATGCAATACCTTAGGTATTACACGGGATCTCAATCCGTTTTGTTACCCCTGCAATAGCACTAGCACACTAGCATAATTTACCTATCCAAGGCTAGCTCATTTTAGCTTCAGTTGACCTTTCTAACCCACAGATAACATCCACAAGTCCATAATCACAGATCAAAAACCCCATACCCACAAATCCCACACAGAAAATCAAACATCAAGCACTCTACAGAATCACAGATCTAAACCACAAAGAGAAAAAGTAACCCACAAATCAAAAATAAAACATTCAAAATTGTGATCTAACAACAAGGGTTGTCCTTGTCCTTGAGGGCTTTGCAATTGAATCTCCATCAATGCTGTAGATTCTATTGAGGTTAAAAGGCTGGGTTAAGTGAGATAAAGAGAAACAGGGATTTTTGTGAAATAGATTGGGAGGGGAAAAACTTAAGGAAATTTAGGTTTACATCGATGTGATTTGGTGGATGTTGAAATACGAGATCCAGCTCCGATGCATCGAAACTCTCTATCTCTAATCACCGACTTTGGTTCAGTCGATGAGCTTGCTTACCCCATCAGTTTCATGGAAAATCGAAGCTTGAGTTGAACACCCCATCCCAAAACAAAGTCACATTTTAAATTATCTAGTTGCTCCATGCCTTTATCCTGTACATTCCAACCATGAATCTGCAAGCATGTCTCCTTTATGAGAATGAAGGTGTAATATTTTGTTATATATATATATATATATATATATACTAATCACTAACCCCCATGCTATACACAGAACCTACCTATTTGTGAGGTAAACTAAAATAATTTTATAAAATTTCAAATTGATTCATAAATTATACCATTACATAATTTGCTTTTATCTGAGTTCAATTTATGTTACAATTTGATGAAGAAGTCATTGCTTGAACGTACAATGGTTTACAAAAAATTTGTCAGACAATTTTTTTTTTAGATACTGCAAAAAAATAACTCAAAAATTCAAATATTAAAACTTCTGAAAAACCAAAAAATATTAAAGAATCAAATGATTAACTACTTAGCAATTATTGAAACAAAACAAAATATATATGACTAAACAATAGAGAAATATAAAAGAAAGATGGGTTACATTTAAAAGAATAATTTTAATTATTGCAAGCTTTTTTATTTTGTAAAAAAGGCTAAAGAGAGTTTGGTGGTTTATGTACGAAAATTACTTTTTAAAAAATACCTGAAAAACCATAAATTTTTTTTTTTTAAACAAAGTAGAAGAGAAGAGAATAACATAAGAAGAGCTTATACCTCTACTCTGTTTTTTTTTTTTTTTTTTTTAACATTGGGGTTTGCATTGCTTTTATAGTGTTCATGATTAACCTCGCAAATTTGGAGATAAATTATTAACGTTTAAATTTAAGTTTAAGTTGGACTTGTTAGAGAGATAGTGTTTTACTCTTTATTAAGTTTGGATTAAACAAAAATAATTTTTTTAAAAAAAATGATGAATTTGGGTTTAAGTTGGACTTGTTAGAGAGATAGAGTTTCACTCCTTGTTAAGTTTGGAATACACAAAAATAATTTTATTTAAATAAAATAATAATTTATTTAAATATTGTACTGATGTGAAAAATTGTGAGAGTTTCAAATGTTTCAGTTTTTTATATATACATATAGATGATAAACTCTATTCCTAGTTGTGCCATCTTGATCTTCCAAAACAATCTCACAAGTCACACCCCATCCCCTAAAATCAAAATCCAAAACAACAAACACTATGACCAAAGTTTCGTTTCTTTCTCCCCTAATTCCCTCTAATTCTAATTTGCACGTTTATTTATATTAGGCCTGGGTTGGTTTGGTTCTATCGGATTTAAGGACTAAGGTATGGATTTCCTTTCTCTGTTGGGAAAAGGAATTAATAATTTTATTTTTTACAAAAGGATTACTTCTTTATTTTGAAGTTTTTTTAAAAAAAAATAATAAAATAAAGTGAATGGACCAAATTATTTATAATACCCAAAAAATTTAATTTTTAAAAAAAATGGAGAAAAGAAACATGGTTTGCATTGCTTTTATAGTGTTCATGATTAACCTCGCAAATTTGGAGATAAATTATCAACGTTTGAGTTTAAGTTGGATTTGTCAGAGAGAAACAATTTTACACCTTGGTAAGTTTGGATTAAACAAAAATAAAATTTTTTTTTTTAAATGATGAGTTTAAGTTTAAGTTGGACTTGTTAGAGAGATAGAGTTTTACTTCTTGTTAAGTTCAGACTAAACAAAAATAATTTTATTTAAATATTGTGTTGACGTTGAAAATTGTGAGAGTTTTAGAGATTTTAGTTATATATATATATATATATATACACACACACTGGTCGCTAACCTGTGCAATGCACGGTAAAATTAATGATAATGAAACATAAAGAAACATTGGGTTATTATCTTAATGTATCTTAGCATCCAAATGTGGTATATAACCTGTAAGCTAAATAGAAACAAAAGAAGATAAGATTAGATGAGTAAAAGGAATCAAAGTACATATTGAGGCCTTTTATCTAACACCTTGCATATATAATCATTTGTTGTTACATTTGATCAAGATAAATAGCCATTAGTTCTTCCTGACATAATCATTTTGGAAGAAAAAAAAAATAGAAAACTCAAAGCATGACAAAGATGCAATGGAAGAATTATGCATTAGCATTGTTAAAAGCATATAGTATGTGCGGCAATTAAGTATTTGAATTAATAATAAAATGAAGTGTATTTTTCTAAATATTATCTAAAGCATATATTGCAGCTTTTAAATTGTAGTCCAGTGTTGAGCAGCAATGAATCCTCCATCATAAGCATGCATTAGGTAAGACTGAGTAATAAATACAGAAGCAAAAATACTTTAAAAAGAAAAGTAAGTTCTATTTACTATAGATTGCTTTGAAAATACATATTATACCACATTCATTGTTCATCAAGCAGATGTAGCTCAGAATTTATTTGAAGCACATAAATTCTAACTGAAATCTTAAACTTATGTAATCAATTATTTTCATAAAACTACACCTCAATATAGATTCAACCTATCCAATAATCACGTAGCATTGATCTCATTTAAAAAATTCTCTTGTGACTAGCAAATCCAATTGTGTATGAATGTATACATATGAAGTTATTGATTTTCACTCAATTACAACTTAATATAGATTCACCCTATACAAAGTTACACAGTGTTGTTAATTTAATAATTCCTCTTCTTACAATTAAATTCAATTGCGTGAATCTATACATCCAAAGTTATGGATCATCATATGAGCAACTAAGTTTTGGATGTTAATTATGAGGAAGGTGCATCTTACATATTAAAAACATTGAAATTAAAATTCACTTAAGCTACCAACAACAAAGTAAGAAAGAAGTGTACAATCAAAGCCATTCAGACCGTACAACCATTAGTAAGTAGTTAATGCTTCCATAGCCCAAATCCAAACACCCACAAACAAAAGCAAATATGAAAAGTATGTACCAGCATAAATCTGACATAATAAGCCATCTACTACATTTGGTTGAGTGATTGTATACCATGAAGGAAACGACCACAAAAGGAAAAATAAAACATAGGACTCAAATTCAATTCATCTTCTTTTCATCCATTTTCAAAGCAACCAAACAAAAATTGAAGCTGCAAATTTCCATAGAATCTTGCATTTGTAACCAAAAATCACAAGATTGAGAAGATAAACCACAATTCAAAAGATTTAACATGAGCCAGATAATCATGTAGGTTACAAATCTTTTGAAAGATTTAACTTTTAACACCAAAATAAACCCAAAAAAAGAAAAAAAGGAAACCAAAATCTCAGATATTAGAACTTCCAAAGGGCCAAAAAAAATTTAATTATCAAACTCAAAAATTATTAAAACTAAGAAGAAAAAAAATGTATGACTGCAAAACAGAGGGAAAAAAAAGATAAGAGTGGCTACTCTTAGATTGCAAATCAGCCAACCAGATTCAAACATTAAAGAGTGACATGTTCCAAAGGAAAGAAGTCTATAGTTGCACCAGGAGACATAATAGTAGCATGGGCTAATAATGAGAATGCATTCACCCTGCATAAGAGTGTATAAAGCAATATCTACTGTTAGATAGATTGCCAAAACAAGGAACAATGACTAAAAAAATTGTTAAAATATAAATTGAACATATTCAATGCTAAACAATGCTTGAAACTACACCAGTTTGCAATTTAACATAAACAGTGCTTGGGACTCACTTTGTAGTTAAGATATCATTCGTGGATTTAGTGAAGTTTAGATACAAAATAACCTTAGGGAAGAATAGAAAACTATAAGGGTTTTCCCTTATAATTCCTAAGTGATGGAAAGTTTTGTCTAGACATTTCCTCGAACACTTAGAGGGAGCAAATAACACAAACTTCCAATGTAAATCTTCAACATTTAAAAAAAGGAAAAAAAAAAAAAATGGTTAGTTTCAAATTCAGAAGTTGAAAGACAGTTTCTTTAAAAGACTAAAGTTGGCTGCCCAAAAAACCTTTTTATAGTCTAATTACATAATTTCACTCAATTTTCAACAAAATAGGACATAATGTGATCATTTCTACGCTTACAACCGAGTAGAAAAAAATGTAAAGAATTTGAATATAATTTTCAGATTAACCTCGGATTTTGAATAATCAAATGCTGTAGTTTCAAAATATTTTTTGACCTTTTCGTCAAGGGGATACAATAGAGATAGCCTTCTCCCTTCTCACTATCTTTCTCTTCTAAATCAAGATTTAGGGGTTGAGACACGAGGGTGTATATGCACAATCAAAGAATACCTTTACCAATTGCTTTTGTGGGATGCCGGCCTGAACCAGGGTGCTTACTTTGAAGATAGTAGCGCCTAGATTAATCACACTCTCTCTCCCTATGCCTTATGTATGTTTTTCTTTTGGTTTTGGCAGTTTCTTTGTTTCAATATACATTTAGAGAAACCGCATTAGCTTATGCAAACTTTCCGTCTATTTTCCACCAAAAAAAAAAACTATTTTTTCTATATTACACACCCATTTTTACAGAACACTCACATCAGTCTATCTATTCTACACATCTATTCAATAAAATATTCATTCTTTTACAATTTTTTTATTATTTCCTCACTCACTACCCCTCTCTCTCACAAATCCAACACTACCAAAAAAATATTAAAATATTAAATGCACGAGCTACAGTAACTATGCATATATGCAAGATTACTGTAGTGCTTGTGCATTTATGCACAATTTTACACCCACTGATGTGGGTGTTTTTTTGCTCAAAATGTGTAAAATGGACTTTTTTTTTTTTTTTTTTTTGTATTTTGCAAGATTTTGCATGAGTTGATGGGGTCGCTCTTACGGGAAACGGTGTTAAATACTGAAACTTATATTGGCAAAACCTAAAGTCACAATTGTTTGGTGTTGTTTAAAGTAAATGTTGCACAAATTTATGTAACCACGTGGCGCAATTAGGAGCGGTCAACAAAAAGTTAAATGTTTCTACTATTAGTTATTACTAGTCACCAACCCGTGCGATGCACAGGAATAGCTACTAGATGAGTTTTAGGGGGAAAAAACCATTATTTTTTAGTTGGAATAGTAAGCAATAATGCATGAAAAATAAATAAATCTGATATTGAAAGAAATAGCACAGAGTTTTATTAATTAGGTAGTAGAAAACAATGTTGTTTTATTTATTAGTTTTTTGTAGGAATGAATAAGAGATAAAATGTCGCATATAGAGCTATATGTATGTATACACACACACACACACACACGAAAATGTGCTTATTGAAAGGTCATAACCTTTCAAATTGGATATACCAAAATATGCCTTTTGAAATGTCATAACTCTTCATATTAGATATACTAAAAAGTGTCTATTGGAAGGTCATAACCCTTTATATTGGATATATATTAAAGATGTCTATTGAATGAAAATGTGCCTATCGAATGAAAAAATGCTTATTGACCAAAAAGGTACCTATTGAATGAAAATATGTCTATTAACCAAAAATGTGCCTATTTAATAAAAAGGTGCCTATTGAAGGGTCATATTCCTTTGGGTATAAATAGTTGTTTATATTCATTTGATAACTTCTTCTCTTTTATCTTTTCTCTAAAATTGCTCTCTCTCTCTCTCTCTCTCTCTCTTCTAAGTCCTAATCTGAATGAAAGAATCTCATTTTGAAGCGCTTTCTCTCTCATGATCCAAACTCTCATCCTTATCACTTTGTTTTTGTCTTGCCTCTTTTTTTGGTACATGTTTTTATTATTTAATCTATTTGTATTTAATTTACCACTCCTAAAAAGAAAAAGAAAAAAAGAGAAACGGTATTGGAGCTTGTTTTCTATTTTCGAGTTCTAGAAGGTTCTTGGTTCCACAAGAATAGATCTAGTGAATTGAAATGTATTTAGCCTTTGTGTTTGGTTTTTCTAAAAGAAAACGGGGGAATATTTCTTTATGATTTCCTTCGGCTTCCTTTTTTTTGTTTTTTGCTTTTTTTGAGAAATGCTTATAAGTTTTATTATTTTAGTTTTTTTGGGTGAAAATCAAGGTTTTTAGACCCGGACCGTTCATTGAACCGTAAAAAGGAGAGGTTTAAGATTTTTGAGGTCGAATCAGGGTGGAACTGTGATGACGTCATAATTAATTTAATAATTAATTAAAGCCTAAAAATAGATATTAAATTTATTAAACTAGCAAAATTGACAAATATATCTATATATGTGAGGAAAATTTAATGATTTTCAAGCATATATTTAATAATTAAATAAGAAAGTTAACAAAATAAAATAATAACCATGAAAATATTAAAATTTATGATTAATTTTTTAAGTTGAATATCTTTGAAGGATTTTAATTATAATTTTTTTTATTCCTTGTAAGAGATGGATAATTTAATTAAGTAGAATAAAATTGTGTTAAGTTTTTATATAAAAAAAAAAATTGCTAAGAGGTTGGACCGCACGGTTCTTGCCACCAGTTCGTGCGGTCCAACCTTAGTTTTAGGGATTCACGAAATTGCCACATATGCCCGGTTTTCTATGCTTAAAAAACGGGATTTCAATCCGGTTCCTGGTTTTCACGGTCCGACCTCCCGATCCGGTCCGGGTCTGAAAACCTTGGTGAAAATGTGAGAATATGACATGCATGTGAGTTTGAGATCGCATAACGTCAAGAACCAAATGAATTTTGAAAATTGAATGCTGGGTTTGAACTTATTTACAATTTTGCGCTGTTTTGGGGGTTATGTACAGACTAAATAAAAAGGGACAATTGTTTGGCATTTTTAAATGTAAGCGAGTGGCACTAACCTATATAGCCACGTGGCGCAATGAGAAGCAGTCAACAAAAAGTCACTAACTCATGTGATGCACGGGATAGTTAAATGAAAAATAAAAATATTTATTTTGCTACCATAACTTGGCTTTTAAAAAAAAAAATGCTATGGTGATGACTTCACACAATGCTCAACTACAATTAAATCTGCTATTCACCATCAATATAATCTATGTTATCCTGCACATTTGTTTGCATAAAAAATGGGTTGTTTTCACCTTTTTAATAAAACAATCTATGGTAGAGGAAAGAGATAAACTGTTCCATTGAAGGATTCATGATGAATGTCAACTTTCCCAACTTGTTTAGAGTAGAATGATGTTCTCTTTCCTCTTCTTTTGCACTGCACTACATTTAGGTAGTGTTCAACACAAAGGATTGCACAGAACCTCTCCTAATCATGGATGTTTTGGTTGTAAACCTATGCACATATCATAAAGAGTCTATCCTAAATTATTCAAATGGTTAAATTAAGAAGGAAATAAAGAAGAAAAGTTGTACCAGCCACAAACTCAATTAGATTTCTCTGGAATTAAATGGCATTATAAAGTGTTATAAAAAATGAAAAAAAAAAATTGAGAAAGGGGAAGGAATACTTACACTTGAAAATAGAAAAATTGAAAATCTACAAAGTCAATGCTTGATAATAGATCTACAAATAGCATTCTCATATCCTCCATCTTCTACAAGTTAATTGGATATAATTAAAAAGTTTTCCCAATAAAATGCTTTTTCCTTCCCATTACGCTGTGCATATTTTCATCCTTACAAAGTTTAAGAAGTGCTCTGTGGTCACTACATAAAGAGTGTGTGCACAAGTTTAAAATCAGTAATAGAATTAAGGTTAATCATTAAAAAAAAACCTCCAAATGCCATAAAAAGGATAAGTATGGATCGGCTTAATAATCAACCTGCAAGAATCACCAATAAAGGATCTTTAGCATAAATGGATCACTATTTGCAAGAAAATCTACAATTTTTAAGGCTGGATTGAGGCATTAAAAGATAAACTCCATAAGAAGCATCTTTCCAATATTTGGGTCCTAATGGTACAGTGCAAAGATGGTGACCTGTTACACACAATTTTTTTTTTTTTTAAATTACAGTAAACATCCTAAAGCTATAACCAATACAGAAACTTGTATCCAATGGTATATACCAAGTGGAGTAAATGCCTCTATATCATCTAGAGCCCAATTGTTTTAAAGCATTTTGAATCGCAAGATCATCTGATGGCTAAAGTGCTTTTGCCAAAAATGATCAAATAGTTCTAAGCAACAAACTTTTAATATGCAATCATAGTTCTTGTAAATCTGACAATCTTAGGTAACTGATATTGAATCAATGCATTATTGATCATCTTTCCATACAATCTATAATAAATAAACGACAAAAAAGGGAAGAAAGAAAATGTTTAAATTAATCAATAAACAAATTAGGCTAACTAAGTTGGAGAAACATGTTTCATAGAAAG
This sequence comes from Quercus glauca, assembly GCA_023736055.1. Classification (NCBI taxonomy): domain Eukaryota; kingdom Viridiplantae; phylum Streptophyta; class Magnoliopsida; order Fagales; family Fagaceae; genus Quercus; species Quercus glauca. The sequence continues at coordinate 37,680,643 of CM043322.1, forward strand.
AGAATCTTGTATTTGCTAATTAACCTTTCATGGTGCTACCTCAATACACAACAAGATACGAAATTTTCATTGATCTAAATGCTCAAAAAAATAGAGAGTTGAGAACTATTATACCATTTAATTATGTGTCTCAAATTCCTTTGTTTCTATAAGTTTTTGATCTTCACTACTTACATCAGTAGAAGAATTGCTAAGCATGAACCACCATTAAATTTTGGCTTCAAAAAGATTTATATGCTTATATAATAGTGGTTGTGAACATTAGAAAGTGCTAACCATTACAATAGTGCATTCTTTTGGTTCCCTTTACTTCTCTAGTTCTATCAATAGACTCAATCTCTATTTCATGCAATTCAGCCTTATCATTGCAAAACATTACTGTGTCTACATATTTGTAAATGTTATTTGCAAGCATATAAATGTTCAACTTGTATATATTTATAAATGTTCTTCCTCTTTGAACCTTTTTTATGTTCTCAATAATAATGTAATAATACTAAAATGGTTACTTTAATTTAACTAAAATTTTTCTCAAATTTGAATCACATACACAAACCAAAATTCAATAATACATATAATTATTCCACCAGTTTTCTAACAATTCATGTTAAAAACCTATAAAAAGAAGCTACACTAAGTCTTAGAATAAATATTAAAAATTGGTGTCATATTGAAGTATTTGGGTTATAAAAAATAAATGCAGGGAAATGTTTGTTTTAGTAACCTTTTCAATTAGGCATCACATTGTTTGTCCCACATATTGACACAATGACAAAATCCATACTCTTATCCAACCCATACGCACAAAAATATAAGGTAAATATTTGATTTTCCTTGATATATATTTTCTAGGGATTTTTGTCAACTTCCTTAGTAAATCTGCTGTACATGATGAGAGGTATAAGTTTAGTAGAAGATAGTTCCTGAGGGCGTATCTGCCTTCTTCTGTAAGTGGGATTGTAGATGTCTTCGGTTTTTCCCTTCTATCAACCTTAATCAAAACCAATAACCCAAATAATCAAGGGTGTTATTGGATAAGTGGATAACAGACCAAAGACATTGGCTCGTATATCAATTATCAATAACACACCCAAAATACTAAAAATCTAAATAGATTAAAATGGTAGAATGCGAAAGAACTTAACTATTTATTTTCAATTCAGCCACAAAATTAGACGAACAAACAAAAAGAGAAGAAAGATGTAATACCTGTTTCCAAAGTTTTCAAGGGCTTTAGCAAACTCCTCATACTTATTCTCCATCTCCACCTCTGCAATATCTTTTAAATTAAAGCATGGACACAATAAAAATGAGTGAAAAAGATCATAAATTTATGTAAAAATTCAAAAATTCAGGAATTTAGATTTAGATTATGTAATAAGAACAAAATGGTTGGGTATTTTATCTTAAAGGTGCTGTCTAACACAGAACATATCGGATTTGCCGGGTTGTTTTTTCTTTATTTCCCACTAACAAAAGTAGAGTATTGTTTATGAGAAAAGTTTGAGTTGAAGCCAAGAGAAGATTTTTTACAGATACAAAATATTATGGGAAATTCATACTGGAGTGGAAGAGATTGTACCTGTCAAAGTCTCTGTTTCAACACCTCTATAAAAAAACATCCATTGGGTTTGAAGTTGACCTTCTGGGAGCCTGACCAAAACTGCAGTATTGATTAAAATCTTATTACAATTCTAAATCTTGATGCAATCATTATTACTTATACAATATCAATTAATCCAATATATCAACTATTTTGAAGTATCTGTGCTTCCTATTTTGAAGTATCTTTGAAACCTATTATTTGAATTATTTTGCCATGCAATAGCAAGAGTTTGAAAAAAGAATAAAAAATATTATAGTATGGAAGGGTAAAAGTTAAATGTAGAAAGCTTAAAGGAGAAAAAAATGTATAATTTTTACCTTTTTTCACATAAAGATTGCGAGCCTCATTCCAATCTATCTCATGATAGGGGACTGTATAAAGCTTCCTTTCTCAAAGACCGGATTGTGGACATGATAGGACCAACAAATCTTTTCCCATATAAATAAGACATGGACAAATACACCATTCGGCAATGACACCACATCCTTCCTATTAACAGAAAAGATGGAAATTCATAACCAAGAAATTGAGGACAAAGCCATTCTACTACAATTAGCAACCCCCTCAGTTGATACTCATGAATCAAAGTTCTTCCTCACAAATTTTAACAGAGAATATACAGATTGAACAAATTTTAAGTGATATATGACATTTTCCCAATGATTTCTAAATCATATTAGTAAGATATATATATTTTTTTAATAAGTAAGAAGAGAATATTATTGATAAAAGAATAGCAAGAGAAACACAAAGAGTTCACGGTAGTGAACAAAGGAAAAGAAGAAACAAAAAGACAGAAGTAGCCCCTAATCTATTCTAATAGATGAAAGAAAATCCAAAAGGGTAAAACAATCCGAATAACCCCAACATCGAGACCATAAGCAATACATGATACTTTTTCCTTGATGAAACTGAACATACATTGCGTTAAGGGAGAAGGTTAGGGAAGAGCCATATTTCTAGCGGCAGTGGATTATTCCTAGACCATTCATACACTCCAAGTACCTGAAACCAGAGAAAATCAACCACAAGTTTTTTGTTTTTGTTTTTTTTTTTGGGAAAATGTACACATTTTCTAAAAGAATAGAATCTAAAAGAAACCTAAAATCAAGTTCAAAGAATAGGTGCAATCCATAGAAGCCAGCAATTCATTTTAAGTTGGAGAAACAGAATCCAAATAAAAAAGTTTGTTGGCAACATTTGTCATAATGTATGGAAAATGCCATTTTTAAAAAATGCCCAAAAAAAAAAAAAAATCACTTAAGAATTTTATCAAACAGCTTGTGTGCATGTAAAAGAAACTACATTATGAAAATGTGCAATCCACGAATTGGGTTTTATGTAATACTTCAAAATATGTAAAAAATTTCAAATCCCACGTTTAGAATTAGGACATTTCATTCATATAGCAAATTTCAACGAAACCCACCAAACAAAAAGAGGGAAAAAAGAGTTTTGATCTTTGGAGTTATAAACCTGTTGGGCAACCTTTAAATCATTGTGCAAGACGTGGGGTTTGAAATGTCATCGAGGCCGCACTCGCCTTCAACGCATCGTTGTCAATAGCCCCAATTTAAATAGTTCGGATTCAACATGCTTCTTCATCGTTGTTAGATTCAAAGAAATGCGAGAGGTAAGAAGAAGGACGGGTTGTAGAATGAGAAAAGCTTGCTTTGGCGCTTTAGATAAAGGGACAGAGAGAAGAACGTAGAGAGAAAAGGAGAAATACTAAGAATTAGATTAAGAGTTTGAAACTGTAGGTTTTGGCAAAGATGAAGAGAGAAACTAATGAGAGGGGTTGGGTAAAGAGCAAAAACGGATGAGAGAGGAATTGTAGACAATGTAGAGCGTGTTTGTGAAAAAGGGTATTTGTTTGATATTTTGTAACTGCTAGGCAAGTGAAAATATAAAAGCATTCCCGTCAACAATTCTAAAAATTTTAGCATTTACCATCTCAAAACTCAATTTTATAACATATAATACACCACTTTACAATCTTCTTTACATCAAAACTTCTAATTTTTTTAACACTTCATTTAAATATTCTTTCTTTATCATTTTTTATTCTTTTTTATTCATCCTCTCTCTTTCTCTGTCTCTCTCACCTCTGTGTCTCTCTTTCACTACCCAGTGCCACCGGCCAGCATATCCACCCACCCATATCACAACCACCACATCCACCCACCATCGCCGCAACCACAAACAACAGCAGAAAAAAAAAAAAAAAAAAAAAAAAACCCTCCACATCCAAAGCCACAAAATCAAAGAATCATCCAAATCAAAGAATCACAACATCACAACAAAGACCCAAAACCACCCCGATCAACCCACAAACCCAGCCACCAAAATTAATCAAAACTACTAAAATTAAAACTCACCGATATCAAATTGCAAAACCCATTCACTGAACCACCACAGATACCCACCACGAACCACCGTAGAGACCCACGATCCATGAAAAACCACCGCAGCCCAACCACACCTAGCATCGCATCCCGGCCACACCTAAGACTCACGAACTCGAGATGCAGAGAGAAAGGGAAACAGAAAGGCAGAGAGAAAATGAAAGAAAGAGTAAGAAGGAGTGGACGGAGAGCACGAGAGAGACAGTGAAAAGGAAAGGAGTGGACAGAGAGCATGAGATCTGCGACGGCATATGGGTATGGAGATAGCCCAGAGATCAGAGGGTAATCGGATCGGACAGTAGGGATGGAGATAACAGCGATGATGATGACGAGGAGAGAGCATGTGAGTTTGGAGAATAACGGTGGCGACATGTTTTGGCGAGCTATGGAGGGCTTGCCTGAAAGAGAGACACTAGAAGGAGAGAGGGACGGAGAGCATGAGAGAGAGTGACAGAGGAGAAGTGAGAGAGGAGAGAGAAGAGACTTGGAAGGAGACAACACAGAAGAGAAAGAGAAAGAAATTAATAAAAAAGTATGGCATAGTGCTACATTGCGGTCTCAAAAATGAGAGCGCACTGTAGCAGTATTGCAAAATTTTTGGCATATACAATCTTTCATGGAGCATGTTTTTGGGTTAGAAATGCTATAAAAAAAAAAAAAAAAAGCATCTTTTAGCATATACCATGCTTAATGGGAATGCTCTAAGTAAAGCATTTCCTTTATTTCACAAAAAGGCACAATATTTAGTGTAATGTTGCAATAATTTAAGCGAAACTCTCTTATTCTGTAAAATGAAAAGATACAATAGTTAGGTTTTTAAATATAGGCATGTGGTATAAATTTATGTAGTCACGTGGTGTAATGAGAAGCGGTCAACAAAAAGTCAAACGTTTCGGCTATTAGTTATTATATATATATATATATATATATATATATGATAACTTGTATAATCGAATTATCTAAGGTTATTATATGTATAATATTATTAAGTTCAAAAAGAAAATATATATTGTTGTAAGATGTTATCAACTTTTTAATATTTATGAAGATATTAATTTTTTAAAATATATTAATTAATTTTTTCAATGGCATTTTAAGAAATTTTATTAATTAAAATATGATGTCATTCCACCACTTTCTTATAGTGGAATACTAAATAAATAATTAGAAATAGTAGTTATGTTCCAGCTTCTTATATTCCTTATAATACTTATTCTTATTAAGTTGTAATAATCATTAAAATGTACCAAACATACCCTACTATCTTTTCTATTTAAAATTTATTTTTTTCTATTTCCAAAAAACCAACTCAAGCAAATATCATTCCAAATCCGACCAATTAAATCCTAAAGCAACCAACACAAATAAACCCAAAAAAATTTCAAGAATCAACCCACAAATTAACAACCTCACCCACCGCAAGCAACCAACACACAAATCAACCAAAACCCACAAAAATTAATTGCACAAAATCAACGTAAAAATTCATCACCAAGCTTTACCTATGTTCTTGATATGGAGAGAGAGAGAGAGGGCTGAATCGCAACTCAACCAAACCCATTTCGTGACCCATCCAAAATGCATTTTGCAACCTAGCGAAAACCTAGATTAGACTTAGCCACCTTTGCCAACACCACTCACAGCCTAACCATAGTCGTCCATTACCTTTTATTTTTGCCAATTTGTGTAGATTCGGTACATGAGAGAGAGATGAGAAACTAATAAAAAAGTTTATTTGTTTTGGTGTATTAATGAATGATGCCTCAATAAGTGTATTCAGGTTTTGTTGATTTGTTAGTTTTACACATTAAACCATTGAGCTTGATGCACAGTGCATATTAATGAATGCATTTTAATGGGTTTAGTTATTATTTTAGCTAAATGCTATTTTACATATACTTTGTTGGGCTTAAATAAAATTTAAACAAGAAGAAAAAAAAGAAAGAAAAAAAAAAGTCTTCATAGGTGACGGAAATTTATTTCGTCACCAAAAACACCTACATCCTAATATTCGGTGACGAATTTATAATTTCGTAACCTCTGGTAAGTCTTTGGTGATGAGAATATTTCGTCACCCTAGGTTTGCCTTTTTTTAATGACCTATAGTGACGAAATAAATATTTCGTCAACAATTTGTACATCTTTGGTGACGAAATTTTGATTTCGTCAACAATTGGTACATCTTTGGTGACAAAATATTGATTTCGTCACCAATTTTTAAAATTTTAATAATATTTTGTGACGAATTCTTCTTTTCCTCACTAAATGTTATCATTTGGTGACGAAACTATTTTTTCTCAATAGATTTCGTTAGCATAGCCCACTTTTGTTGTAGTGCGACAAGTAAGGGGATACCTTGTATATGGGGTAGATAAGCTTGACAGATATAGACATAAACCCAACGGGCAGATGCTCCTAATCCTGACAGCTAGTCCATGGGCCCCACAAGCCTTTGCGTACACACCACTCATAAATCCCTACATGGCAATAACTTGCACACCACACCCAAAGACCCTACTACACTCTTGTATCCTGCCAATATGGGAAGCAAGATTCCAAGATCTGGGAACATTAACTCCGTATCTTCCGTACAAGGAAAAATCTTATGTTCATAGGATCTGGGACAGTCCTACACCACTATATAGGACAAAATTGCCCTTTGCCCTTTTTGGGCAAATTAAATAGCTTTATGCCCTCTTTCTCAAACTAATTAGGGAAATGCCATCTTTTTTAAAACTCAATTTTTGATAAATTGAGTTAAAAAAAAAAAATTCTGAAGCTCTACAGTGGTGTTTTAAGGAGTCTATAGTGACGTTTTAAGGACCTATACGCTGAAAATCTTTTAGCTCTTGTTTTCTTGAGTTATTAGAGATTCTTTTATCACTAACTTAACCTTCAGAGGGTCTTTGGCTGGCATCCCACCGATGCTCTCTGTATGTTGTTCACCTATTTGTTCTTCAGGTACTCGATTGACGCATATTCAGACGATTAACTTACTGACGATTTTTGTGCATCATCAGTTGGTGCCATTTGTGGGGATGAGTGATTAGCCGTATAACTGCTTCTAAGACAAAGAGTTGCATGGTCTAGACACGATCGATGGCTACCATTAACCAGGAGACTGGAAACCCCTCCAACGCATTGGAAAGGGAAGTGCAAACCCTTGCCGCGGTAGTCGAGCGACTCACCCAACGCAATTAGGAGGTGGAGCAATAGTTGAACTAAAGGGACGAACGCCGTCCTAGCGACCGATAGGACAAACGAGATGATGAAGAGCGGAATGATAGCCACCCCTCAACAGGAGATCAGCAGGAAGGAGAATACCTGATGGGAAGCAATGCCGCTAGTAGGCTAGACCAACGGAAAGTCACGGACCGTTCGTCCGAACTGGAAAGTAGTGCGATGCGCATGGCGTAGGACATGTAGATGACGAAAGAGAAAATGGTGGCTGGGTATTTTTACCCTTTTGCTCTTCTTCTCACCCACGCTTTTTATTCTTTTACCCTTTCAGAGCAAAAGTTTAACAGAAATGAGTAAGACTCAAAGGTTTATTCCAAACTCGAAATGGATTCACACCCAGAGCTAAGTTCTAGGCTCGACAAAAGCATTAAAAAAAATGCCTTGAATATTCAGAGCAAAACCAAATGCTTATAGTACTAATTTAAATTGACAGAGAAAACAACTAAATAAGATAAGAAGAAGCGTTGTTGTAAACAACTAGTCGCTAACCCATGCGATGCACGGGATAGTTAAATAAAAGAACAATTAACCAACATCACGTTAAGGTAAAAGAATTAATAAGAGACTGATTTGCTCACCAAGAATTTAAAAGAAAAAAAGATTGATATAATAAAATCTAAGAAATTTAGAAATAGAAAATTGGGTTAATAATATGCATATTATAGACATTTTGCTAGTTAGCGTTTAAAAAAAAAATGGATCTGTTATAATTAAATAAAATACAATGGGAATAAATATTTAACTTCTATGTTTTTCATTAGTTTAAAAGTGTTGTCTAATGTAGAATGTTATTGGGTTGTAAGAAAGATTTTTATAAAATGTTAATACCATATATATATACTTATATTGTCAATGTCTCACTGCAGGTACATAGTTACTGAAACCTACAAAGTAATTTACAATTCTTAAATTAATAAAGTAAAATTCCCAAAAGTTATATATATACACACACTCAAAACTGATATAAACTACAAAGATAAAAACAAATCTTATTTAGTCGTATTAATAACAATATAAACAATTCAAAACATGGAACATTATCAAATTTATAACACATAATTCCATTATCTTTTATGTTAAATCAAAACAAATAATTAATTGAAATTAATCCAAACAAATAATTAATCAACCAAAAATCAAAACATTAATTAAGAAAACAAAAAATCACATGAACCCAAAATAAAAATTCTCAATAAAGAAAAAACATATAAGGTAAAGAATTAAGATCAACCTACTAAGACGCAAATACCAAAAACCCCAAAACTTAAACCTTCCAAATTTTATAGAATCCCCAAATTCTACTTTAAAACCAAACAAAACCCTTCAAATTCAAAAAATTCATATATAATATACCAAATAAAAATTTACCACACATTGGGTTGGAAGACATAGGTTGCAGTTTTGATTTTTCTCCAAAAAATAGAGATGCTTCATCTGCTGTATACAATATAAAATAATTATTAGAAATTTCAACCCAAAAACCAAACTCACAAAAACACTATCAAAATATAGAGATTAACCCAAATACTTAGAAGAAAATAAATTCTAAACATAACAAAACAATAAGACAGAATGAAAATTTCAGGCACATATGAAAGCAAATAAAAAAGACAAAACCTACGTTTTTTTTTTTTTTTAGTTGAGTCTCTCTCCTTCTTATTTTTTTAATTTTAAAGTGAAATTAAGTTTAGGATTTTGAGATGGTAATTGCTAGGGTTTTAAGGAGAGAAGAGAGAGCCTACCAGGAGTCTAAATAATATAAACAATTCAAAAGATGGAACATTATCAAATTTATAACACCTAATTCCATTATCTTTTACGTTGAATCCAAACAAATAATTAATTGAAATTAATCCAAACAAATAATTAATCAACCAAAAATCAAAGTTTTAATAAAAAAACAAAAAATCACATGAACCCAAATAAAAATTCTCAATAAAGCAAGAACATATAAAAATTTACCACACATTGGGCTGGAAGACATAGGTTGCAGTTTTGATTTTTCTCCAAAAAATAGAGATGCTTCATCTATCATATACAATATAAAATAATTATTAGAATTTCAACCCAAAAACCAAACCCATAAAAACACTATCAAAATATAGAGATTAACCCAAATATTTATAAGAAAATCAATTCTAAACATAATAAAACAATAAGATAAAATGAAAATTTCAGGCACATATGAAAGCAAATAAAAAAAGAGAAAACCTACGTTTTTTTTTTTTTTTTTTTTTTAGTGAGTCTCTCTCCTTCTTATTTTTTTAATCTTAAAGTGAAGTTGAGTTTAGGGTTTTGAGATGGTAATTACTAGGGTTTTAAGGAGAGAAGAGATTTTAGTATTTTTAGGCAAAAAACGTTATTTTAGGTCTAGGTGATTTATTTCCTTGTTTTTAGGCTCTTTTAATGTTTTTTTAGGTCAAATTTGGTTCTTATTATGGTTAGGTATTAATTAGGACTTATTTTAGAATATATTTTCTTGTCCATCAAGTTTTATGGAGCCCTTAAATAGGCCTCCAAGTTTGTATACGTTTTTCAATATTATTGTTATAAGATATAAAACCTAAAATAAAAAGAATCAAAAATAAAAAGAAAAAGAAAATAGTGATGATGTGGAAAATTGTGAGAGTTTCAAAAGTTTCGGTTTTATCTATATATATATATATATATATATATATATATAAAACCGAAACTTTTGAAACTCTCATAATTTTCCACATCATCACTATTTTCTTTTTCTTTTTATTTTTGATTCTTTTTATTTTAGGTTTTATATCTTATAACAATAATATTGAAAAACGTATACAAACTTGGAGGCATATTTAAGGGCTCCATAAAACTTGATGGACAAGAAAATATATTCTAAAATAAGCCATAATTAATACCTAACCATAATAGGAACCAAATTTGACCTAAAAAAACATTAAAAGAGCCTAAAAATAAGGAAATAAATCACCTAGACCTAAAATAACGTTTTTTGCATAAAAATACCAAAATCTCTTCTCTCCTTAAAACCCTAGCAATTACCATCTCAAAACCCTAAACTCAACTTCACTTTAAGATTTAAAAAATAAGAAGGAGAGAGACTCACGTAAAAAAAAAAAAAAAAAAAACGTAGATTTTGTCTTTTTTTATTTGCTTTCATATGTGCCTGAAATTTTCATTCTATCTTATTATTTTATTATGTTTAGAATTGATTTTCTTATAAGTATTTGGGTTAATCTCTATATTTTGATAGTGTTTTTATGGGTTTGGTTTTTGGGTTGAAATTCTAATAATTATTTTATATTGTATATGGCAGATGAAGCATCTCTATTTTTTAGAGAAAAATCAAAATTGCAACCTATGTCTTCCAGCCTAAGGTGTGATAAATTTTTATATGTTCTTGCTTTATTGAGAATTTTTATTTGGGTTCATGTGATTTTTTGTTTTTTTATTAAAGTTTTGATTTTTGGTTGATTAATTATTTGTTTGGATTTAACGTAAAAGATAATGGAATTAGGTGTTATAAATTTGATAATGTTCCATATTTTGAATTGTTTATATTATTTAGACTCCTGGTAGGACTCTCTCTTCTCTCCTTAAAACCCTAACAATTACTATCTCAAAACCCTAAACTTAACTTTACTTTAAAATTAAAAAAATAAGAAGGAGAGAGACTCAACTAAAAAAAAAAAAAAAAAAACATAGGTTTTGTCTTTTTTATTTGCTTTCATATTTGCCTAAAATTTTCATTCTATCTTATTGTTTTGTTATGTTTAGAATTTATTTTCTTCTAAGTATTTGGGTTAATCTCTATATTTTGATAGTGTTTTTGAGGGTTTGGTTTTTGGGTTGAAATTTCTAATAATTATTTTATATTGTATACAGCAAATGAAGCATCTCTATTTTTTGGAGAAAAATCAAAACTGTAACCTATGTCTTCCAACCTAAGGTGTGGTAAATTTTTATTTGGTATATTATATATGAATTTTTTGAATTTGAAGGGTTTTGTTTGGTTTTGAAGTAGAATTTAGGGATTCTATAAAATTTGGAAGGTTTAAGTTTTGGGGTTTTTGGTATTTGCGTCTTAGTAGGTTGATCTTAATTCTTTACCTTATATGTTTTTTCTTTATTAAGAATTTTTATTTTGGGTTCATGTGATTTTTTGTTTTCTTAATTAAAACTTTGATTTTTTGTTGATTAATTATTTGTTTGGATTAATTTCAATTAATTATTTGTTTGGATTCAACGTAAAAGATAATGGAATTATGTGTTATAAATTTGATAATGTTCCATGTTTTGAATTGTTTATATTGTTATTAATACGACTAAATAAGATTTGTTTTTATCTTTGTAGTTTATATCAGTTTTGAGTGTGTGTATATATATAACTTTTAGAAATTTTGCTTTATTAATTTAAGAATTGTAAATTACCTTATAGGTTTCAGTAATTATGTACCTACAGTGAGACATTGACAATATAAGCATATATATATGGTATTAACATTTTATAAAAATCTTTCTTACAACCCAATAACATTCTACGTTAGACAACACTTCTAAACTAATAAAAAGCATAGAAGTTAAATATTTATTCCCATTGTATTTTATTTAATTATGACAGGTCCTTTTTTTTTTAAACGCTAACTAGCAAAATATCTATAATATGCATATTATTAACCCAATTTTCTATTTCTAAATTTCTTAGATTTTATTATATCAATCTTTTTTTCTTTTAAATTCTTTGTGGGCAAATCAGTCTCTCACAAATTCTTTTACCTTAACGTGATATTGGTTAATTGTCATTTTATTTAACTATCCCGTGCATCGCACAGGTTAGCGACTAGTATATATACATAGATAAAGACAGACTAGGAGTCCATTTATCAACAACCTGTAGGACCATAACACTAGTGGCCAATGCAAAACTGAGTCATTGGATGAGGCTGGTGAGCCCGAAAAGGTAGAGTGTCAAAAGGCCCGAAAGCATTTTCTACAGCCAGATCTGATAAGCCCAAGATGAACAAATTTGAAATGTACCTCACGACCCCATGCAAAGGTCAATGCCCATTTTGGATTGAAAGCTGGTAGAGAAACTTTAGTAAACATAGCACAATAGAATTCTGACAAGTGTGTGCGATGTCTATAAGCGGCAGCTCCAGAATTTTTTTTTTTCAAGGTGACCATTAGGAAACTTAAATTATACAAAATTTAATAAAAAGAAAACTTTATATATTGACAAAAAAAAAAAAAAAAAAACACGCGTAAATATATAAAGTCTTACGATTTACTTTAATGAGTTTTCTTATTTTGTAATTATTGCATGATAGTTTTATTATCAATGTTACAAACTACATTTCTTTCAAAATTTACTTCAATAAAATTTTTCTTAGATTTTTCCTTTTTTGTGTGTGTGTGTGTGTGTGTAAGGGTCTAATATATTGTTAAAGGGACCAAAGTTTGAAAATCTTAGGTTACAACCCTCACTAAACAAATTTTTACATGGTTACATATTTTGAAAATCTAACCGTTAAATACTTGAATTGCATATTATTTATGTTTTTAAAACACATGTCAAATCCCACAAACTTATTGTTATGTATAATTTTAGATAACAAAAACTCGAAATTTAAACATCTGATTGATGACATAGTTATTAATCTTTGATCTTGTTGAAATTTTGCAAGTATGGAGAATATAAGAAGAAATTGTAATCCAGTGGTGGGGTTATCAAAACTCATTCAATAAAAAAATATCAAGTGGGTTGTAATCTCGGTGTACAACCAAGTTTTTTGTTGAATTTTGTCCAAAATTTAATTATCTTGGGTCAAAAAAATTTAGGGTGGTCATAATTTTTTTTTAAAAGTAAAAAACATCATAAAATTTTACAAATTTATATATAATAAATTTTTTTCCCCAGGACCGCTCCTTACTTGTCCTCAAAACCAAGTAATTTATTATAAAATACTGCCTACTAACATTAATGCGGAAAGCTTAAAATTATTATGATGATTATGGAAGCTGCACATTGGTTAAAAGTTGAACAAACAGCGGCATAGCCTTCTCACTTCTCACCAACTGTGAGATCTCCCACATATAAAGTCCATGCCGTATGTTATTTATTCTGTGCTCAATAAAACTTTACACCCTTTTTTTTTTTTGCAAATAATGTACTAGCTTCTCTTATTCAGTGTGTTACATCTATCTCTTATTCAGTAAGGATCAATGGAAAGCCAAGGGGGCATGTAGTACCAACAAGGGGTATACGACAAGGAGATTTCTTATCACCTTACCTATTTCTTTTACGTGTAGAAGGACTATCAGCTTTCATTAAGAAGTCAGTGGATAATAGAGAAATGAAGGGCTTAACTATTTGCAGGAGCGGCCCTAGACTATCACACATCTTCTTTGCTGATGACAACATTATTTTCTGCAAGGCCTCTCTTGAAGAATGTACCACTCTACAAAGGCTCCTTACTGTCTATGAGCATGCATTCGGATAGCAGTTGAACTGAGCTAAAACTTTCCTATTTTTTAGTAGCAACAAACCCAATGATATTCAAGATGAGATCAAAAATAGATTTGGGGCACAAGTTATTAGACAGCATGAAAAACACTTGGGTCTACCATCTCTTGTGGGGAGGAATAAGTGGAATACTTTCGACGACTTTAAAGAGAAGACTGGGAAAAAATTAGCAGGTTGGAAAGAGAAACTTTTTTGTAAAGCGGGCAAGGAAATGTTGATTAAGGCTGTAGCTCAAGCTATACCAATGTGCACTATGAATTGCTTTAAAATCCCCGATTCCCTCTATGATGATTTGACTAGTATGATCCGGAATTTTTTGTGGGGTCAAAAATGAGATGAGAGAAAGATGGTTTGGTTTAGTTGGGACAAAATTTGTGAGCCAAACGCAGCTAAAGGTATGGGGTTCCATCAATTAAAGTAATTTAATCTTGCCATTCTTGCTAAACAAGGATGGAGACTTCAGACAATGTAGGATTCTTTAGTTTATCGTCGTTTTAAGGCGAGATATTTCCCCCACACCGATTTTGTTCATGCTTCAATTCGCAATAATCCCTCGTATGCATGGAGGAGTATTATGGCAGCTCAATATTTGGTACAACATGGACTTCGTTGGAATGTGGGAAATGGTGCTTTTATCTGAGTATGGGGAGATAAGTGACTACCATCTTCATAAACATATAAGGTGATGTCCCCTAGGAATTCTTGCATGCCAATGCTCGGGTTAGTGAACTAATTTCACAGGACTTAGCTTGCTGGAAAACATAGGTGATTGATGCAATTTTTCTTCCCACAAAGCAGAAATCATCAAGAACATTCTATTAAGAGTCTGTTTAAGATCCGTTTATTTTGCTGAAACTGAAAATTTTTGTTAAAAGTACTGTAGATAAAGGTAAAAGTTAGCTGAAATAGTATAATAGGACCCATGAATAGTACCAAAAAGTGTAGTGGGACTTATGAATAGTAGCAAAAATAAGCTGAATAGTAAAATAAGTTAGCAAAAATAAATTTTGCCAAACAAACACAAAGTCTACAACTACTTGAGTACAAACTGATATGGGCTGAAAATACTAATGGTTTGTTTAGTGTCTGTAGTGCTTATAGGGTGGCAATGGAGCTCTCTTGGTCTATCAATATTGGTTCGAGCTTCGATGGCAGTAGGCTTCAAAGGTTTTGGAGGTTGTTGTGGAAGATATCAGTCCCTCACAAGGTGTGTCATTTTGCCTAGAAAGCATGTCGCGAAATTCTTCCCACAAAGGAGAACCTGATGCGACGACAAGTATTGCATGAGGATCATTGTGGTGAATGCATTGAGGAAGCAGAGACATCGGGTCATTTGTTCTGGAACTATCCGCAAGCTAAGGGGGTATGGCAATGTACCAAACTTCACTTTGTCTTTGAGCCATCTAGCATCAGATCATTTTTTGATTTAATGTGGAACCTGCTAATGTCAGATTCATATGATGAGGATAAAGTGGCGATGGTGGTTACAATTGCATGGTCCATATGGTTTAATAGAAATGAAGTTAGGCATAGGGGAAGTAAGAAAAGTGGGGTGGCTTTAGTGCAATGGATAACGCAATATTTAGAGGAATATAGTGCTGCAAATTGTCTGCCTGCAATGACTCCTATGATTCAAGTCGTAGGGTGGTCACCCCCACCAATGTTGAGATGCAAAATCAATGTTGATGGGGCTATCTTCAAGGCTCATAAAGCAATGGGGGTGGGGGTTCTGATTCGTGACTCTCATGGACAGGTGGTAGCAGCATTGAGTAAAAAGATCAATGCGCCTTTGGGGCTTTGGAAGCCAAGGCAAAGACTTTTGAAGATGGTCTTCAGTTTGCAAATTATGTTGCTATTCATGATTTCATCATTGAAGGGGATTCACTGACAGTGTACAATGCTTTCTGTGGTCACTCCTCTTCTCCTTTTGTGGTATCTATCTGCATATCAGGTATGATTGTGACTTGTGGAGCTTTTTACTAGGTTGAATTTCACATATTTGCAGGCAAGGTAATAAACCAGCTCATTTGTTAGCAAAACATGCCTCTAGTATTGTTGATTTTACAGTATGGATGGAAGAGAATCCTTGCTTTATAAAGCAAGCTTTTATTCATGATGTATCTTTCTCTTTATGATTTTTATATAAAGTTTCAGTCTTCCCATAAAAAAAAAAAAAATAATAATAATAATAGTAAAGTACTAGCTTCTCATTTATCTTGAAGTCCTTCATCCATTCTAACTATGGCTCATCACCAACTCCCTTTCATCTAGCCATGGCAAAATTGGACCAAACTTGATAACTCGACCTGCATCCGAATATTTTTTTACATGGAATAAAATGGGTTGATTGGTCACCTGATCCATTTTTTACAGGTTGATCTAACTTGACCTATTTTTTTTAAAAAAAAATAATAAATAAAATTTAGAGATTGAAATGTCATTAACGTTGTTTGTAAAGAAGAAAATGAACAAGTTTGAATTCGAACAAATAATTTCACAAATAACTTACTTCTTAGCAATGTGAAAGGGGCATCAAAAGGAAGAGGCCTCTTATTGTTGTTGTTGTTGATGTCCTTCTGAGTTAGTGTTAATGTTTATGGGATGTAACCTATAAAAGTTTGGTTTAGAATTTCCATGTTCTTTAAGTAAAATGTGATTTAATTTAATTGCTTGAAATTCAATAGGCTTTTTTGGCTTGGATTTACTAATGATGAAATTCTTTGGAAACTAATATCCAAATTAATATTTCATCAGGGCTCATGCTCATCAGGATAAGATATATTCATGAATCAGTGTTAATGAAATTATAACGAAAAATAAACAATTTTTCGACTCATTGTTTTGACTTTCATAGAATTCAATAGTAACATAAAACTCAAGAATGAGATTTTATAAATTCTAATAGAAAAATGCATGTATTATTATTATTATTATAAGTTATTTTGATTTGTTTTACAGGATTTAGATATAGTTTTTCGTATAGATCAACTGTGATATTTTAAATCAAGGAACATAAACTGTAAATATCTAAAAAGTTGTTAATTAAAAAAAAGTTAAATATAATTAACACCCTTAAGGTTTAGGCTAACGCCAACTAAATCCAAAACTTTTTAAAAGTGACTAATTTGGTCCCTAAATCCAACTGGATCTTCAAACATTACTTATATTTTTCTTCACTCTTACAATTATGAGGGACTAAATTGGTCAGTTTTGAAAATTTCTAAACCTGACTGGCATTGGCTCAAATGGTAAAAATGTTAACAATATTTAAAAATTAAATAAAAAAGAAAAGAAAAGAAAAAAGTTTGGCATGTTTTGTGCGTATTTGACCATTGGACGATACAACAACAGTGACATCACTGAAGAGTGAAGACAAGACCAACTTAACGCGTCTAAACCAATACAGCTATACTCAAATAAAGACAATTTACCTATTTACATGTGCCTTATAGTGGCCAAGCTTTTCGAAAAAAGAAAAGAAAAGAAGGTTCATGCGTATATCCAGACAGACCTGGTTAATTCCATTATCTTATCTTATAGTGGCACTTGACTTAAGTTTAAAGAGAAATTGACTTTTGACATTTTACTCAATTTCAAATGTCCATTGCAAGAAGCATTTTCAAATATAAATAATGATATGGTTAGGTGATAACGTATTTAACTTTAGTATTACAACTCTGGTGCTGCACTAACGATTCTAGTGTCTTCCAATGAACTATTCATACACATACATGATTTAAATAAAGTTGCACACAATACCATATACAACTATGATGAAAATAATATTGATCCAAAATGTGGGACGCAGAAGTTATTTCTCACAATTTTCATAGTCAGTTTAACCATAGATTTCTGGACTAATTTCTTGATCACAAATTTTCATTTAAAATCAACTTATTAGATTTTAGTGAAAATGTAATTTAAGTTTTTAAAACTTGGTTCAAGTTTGATATATATTTTTTCCACCAACTTTTATGAAGTTATAATTTCATTCCCTAAAAAGTTTAGAAGATATCAATTTCATCAATGTCCATTTGTTATTAATTTTATTCCAGGCTACATATATAAGCTTTTTAATGTACCATGTTTGTAATTTGTTTACTTTGTATGTAATTTCCTTAAGGTATATGGAGGAGAGGATACAGTTCATACATTTTTAATTTTCTACTGGTGAAATTATAATATTTTAAATTTGAAGAATGACAATTAGATATACCAAAATTCAACGATGAGAATTATATTTCAGCCTTAGTTTTTTTTTTTTTTTGACAATGTGATAATTAAGGGAAGGAGAATTTGAATTCTAGATGTTTGTGTTAGAAACATCAAAATGTGTCAATTAAGATAGCTCTTGGCCAAAATTTCCTACGCTTTATCATTTTTTGTTCCAAATAAGTGAATATTGCACATAATAGAAAATCAATTTTACTTATTTTCGGTAGCTTATTACTATAGTGTTTATGAAAAGATATAAATTTTTCATTAGTAACTTTTATATTAAATGTGTTACAAAAAAAATTAAAAGCTAATTTATTTCAAATAAACTAAAAGCAAAAAATCTAAATTTTTTTCAACAATTCCCAAACACAGACCTGATTACACCCGCACTTTTCTTTTGTTTTCAACCCATAACTTGGATCATCAGCACGATTGCTTGAGTTATAGAGTTAGACTACTACTTAGGGTCCGTGAAATTAAGGAAGAAAGTTGTGTTCTCGCATGTCAATGGAGGGTTTGAGCTGCAAGTCTTTTTGACTCGAAGTAGAGTGAGAGGTCTTGAGTCATTTAATGAGCCTGAACTACATTAGACCTGGGTTTGGGCTTGTGCCTTGTGAGCTTAATTAGCCCCTAAAATCTCATTTTGAAAAAGGTCATCAATAGGTTTTAAAAATATTTCTCTCTTTTTGTTCTGTTTTGTTTTTCTAAGCGTAAATAAGAGGATTTAATTCTCTAAACCACATCTCACAAAAGAGATAATTGCCGTTGAATCTCAATGCTACGTGTTATTTTGAATCTTTGATAAATAATTTTAAACTTGTTGCACACATACTATTTTACACTTGTGAATTGTGACTTAACTTTGAATCACAATTTTTTAATTACTTTTTGAAATATGTGTAGTAAAACTGTATAAAATAATTTGTGTATTAAACACTATTTTTTCTTTGATAATAGCTTGAGCTAGCCATTTTGTCACAAGTTTCATTTATGTTATCAACCCTAGTTTGTACTCAAACGAACTCCTAGCATCAACAAATTTTCTCCTGTGTCAGAAGAAGGAAAAAAGAAAAAGAAAACTGAAAACCCAATGGAAAGCTTTGCATATAATTAGGCAGATTTGTCGGCATATTGGCCTTAAAAGACCCCGCAAGTATAGGGGAAAAAAAAAAAAATAAATAAAAACACTCACATATAAATAAAGGTCCCTAAAAAGCCGTCCATAAACCTTTGTGAAAAACACTAGCACTCGCAACACTACCACCAAAATAGCATTATCAAAAGCTATATAGAAAAGTTTCCTTTCCAACCCTTCTCTTCACCTCTCTAACCAGACTCAAAGCCCATAGCAACTTGCAAAAATTCGTGCAAGGATTTACTCCCCCAAGAAGATGTGGCGTATATTGGCTGCAGTGGGAAGAAACCTGAAGAACATAAAAAAGAGTCCACGAGTAGCTGATGAGAATATGTTTGCTGCAGGAAATGGAGCTGAATTACCAATCTATGCTCGTGATAGGGAAAGAAGGCAACGTGGGTGGAATGGCTTTTCGTTTATACATAGCGTTGTGCGTGCTCCGATTTCAATTCTTTCCTGCTTCTCTCACCCACATGTTAATGGTGCTGATGGGGTTTGGGTATCTGGTGAATTTGCTCAGATTTCAGAGATGAATCATCTTATGGTAAGTGATAGCATGCGCTATGCAATATTAATGTAGAAACGGAAGTGATGTTGGTTTAGGGTCTTGTTTTCTGGGTTCTCTTGGAAACGACATGGGCTTTCTTCGTCTTTTTATACTAGTAGACTAGACAAGAAATAACCTAGCTAGCTACTTTGTGGTGATCCATGTAAAAATATTACTCTCTTAATTTTTTGTTTACCTAATGAGAAAATGTTTGAGGTGAAGTTAATTGTACATCCATGTATGAATGGAGATCTTTGGTGTATCAATTAATATCAGTTGGTTCGGATGGTGTTTGCTTCTCTTAAGTTGTGTCATATACTATGTAGTATGTAAATGTGAAAAGAATTTAATGATCTAAAGCTTACAGAATGAATGAATTATTATTAATTGTGTTTTAAATTAAAATTTAATGCACAAGTGTGTCATTATTTAATCCTTTTGTTTTAGAAGTACCTTATAAGATAATATTAATAATTGATTGCTGCAATTTAAAATTTGGCCTGTTTATGAGAGAGAGAGAGAGAGAGAGAGAGAGAGAGAGAGAGATGGGTGTGTGTGACAGATTGAGACGGGATGCAATTTCTCCCACAGTGGAATTGGGAGTGACTATTTTTATAATTTTTTTTTGAAAAAAAAAAAAAAAGAAAAGAAAATAAAAAGAAGAAGTAAGAAATTGCATAATAAGGGAGTTTCCGGTTACATTCAAGCTGCTCTAAGTACTGATTTAAATAAAAATAAACCCGCTACACCATAAGCTGTCTTTAATTTAAATGACACCAGGATTTTCCACTAAGTTTGTTTTGTTTTGATTTTTGATTTTTTCTTTTTTATATCCTAATAAGAAATGATACTTTTTATGTACCTATTTTCATTTTTTTAATTATTAAAAATATTAGTTAATAAATTTTTAAAATATCAATAAAGAGAAGCAATAATATAGTTAATTTATAGATTGTTCAAACTTTAAACTAATTAACAAAGCATTAATCTAAATAATTTTTTTTTGGTAAAAATGTAAATAATTTTCAAACTTTATGCTGAACACCTTTTATCATGTTTAAAATTTAGAAGTACAAGGATGGACTTCTTTAACTAAAATTTGGTTTGAGAAATTAAAATATGAACAAAATTTTTTTTTTTCCTTTGTTCTTTTGGTGTTCAAACCTTTAAAACTGAAGTTCTAAACTCATAACTTAGGAATCTCAAACTTTGAGGCTCACTATAATCTTTGGAACTCTATTTCTTTTTGCTTCAAAAAAAAAAAAAAAAAATCTTTGCAGCTTTTTTATTTTTAGTGATACAACTTTGTTGCCTAATTGGAATTATAGAACATCAGCACCTGATCATGGTTCACACACTTTGCATGCCCATCGAGTACTGGTTTAGATTTTTATAATATGAAGTTTTCGTTTAATCTTCCCCACTTAAAAACATTTTGTAGGCCATCAAATTGAGCTGATAATCGATTCTCCAAAATAATAATAATAATAGTTGATAATCCTTAATGATAGCTATAGCATGATACTCAGGCCTGTCTCTATTTGCTTTTCTTTTCTCTTCTTTTTCAATCAAAGCTACGGGAATAAATTCCATTGGGTTTATCTACAAGTCCCTACTTTGTTACCAGATATCTATTGTCTACCACAACATGGATTCCATGATACCAAGCTCACAAATAAAACAGAGAATGATATCTTTAAATTTATTTTAGATCTCTTGCTTCTGTTTTTCTTCTGCTGGGTGCAGTTTAGCGAATATGTGCTATCCACAAAACCTTGATTCGGTATCATCTATATAATCCATATCTCCAAAGAAAAAGAAGAAAAATGTTTTGGTAATCATTAGAAAGGCCTAATGAATTTCGAAGTGTTTAGATGAGTGTAGAACCTAAAAGAAGAGCAATCATGCTGTTGGTTTTATGACCATAATAAGTGGGAAACAATGCATAGAGTCAACTGGATCAACTATGTGATGCTTGTCTAATGGGAACTAATATTCACTAGTGGTGGAGAGTGGTGGCCCGTACAATGTGGTAGAACCTTAATTGGTATCAAATTTCACTTTATCTCACCTGTTTCTATTTGCAAGCTTAATCCCTTTGATTTTGCCTACTCGCACTTTGAACAAAATTTTCTAGGCCAAATGAAATTATTCATTCATGATCATCTCCACTTTTAATCCGCACTTATCCCTAGTTTTTCAACACGATTTATTTTGTTCACTCAATCTATAATTATTATACTAGGCCTTAATTTAAAATTTCTCCATCAATTTGGATACGCTCGTGCTTGTGTGTGTGTCTACATATATATAAGAAGGGGATACGAACCCATATTTCCTTTCATGGAAAAATAGAGAATACACCTTTTTTTGTGTGTAAATAATTACAATATGTTACTAATCTCATAACTCAAACTTTTTTACTCCTTAGATTTTCAAGCACTTTATATATGAGGAGGTGTCAATTCAACTATATGAGCCTTAGCTAGGGACAGAACCAGGTGAAGGCCTGGGCCCTCCTTGTGTCCAATTTTTTTTTTTAGTTATTATATATTTCATTTTTCTAGTTGGGCCTCCATTCCAAAACCTTAGCCCCCTTCTTCCCAATCAGCTTAGCTAGCTTAACCTAAATAACAACTATCCAACCCAAAAACTTAATAAAAATAATAAAAACATTCACAATAGTGATTGTATTTTAGCAAAAAAAATGATTTTACCACCAAAGAACAAAAAAATCATGTGTTATTGGATAAGGTAGAGCTAAATTTTTTGTAATTACAGTAAACAGGTATAAATACCGGTTGACTGTAACAAGTTATTAAAAATAAAATATTTTATTTTATTAAAATGATATATCTTCTTTCATTTAAAAAACTCAAATTCTCTCTCTTCCTTATTATTTTAATGAGTTGTTTATATTATTTTAAATGAAGTGATAAGAAAAAATAGAACATTTGATATTGGGTGTATTGTAAAATGGGGCGGTAAAATAGATAAAATATCTTTTTGAGGTGCTAAAAACTAAAATTTTTAGCATCACCAATATGAATGCTCTAAATTTTAAAAAAAATAAAAAATCATAGCCAGTCTAGTATTAAAAAAAAAAAAAAAACATAATTTTGTTTTTGGTTTGTCTTTGTTCATAGATGATTGCATTTTAATGTATTTAGAAACAATGATTTTGTGGATTTATAATTTTTTAATACTATATATATGTCCTTCTCAAAAAAAAAAAAAAAAGAAAAAAAAAGAAGAAACTATATGGATGTCTATTTAGAATTTTTTTTTTCTTTATACTCTGGCCCCCCGCTAGCTTAAAATCCTAGGTCCATCCATGCCCTTAGCAAACAGAAAATACACCTAAGTCATAAGACTCATGACATGTATTTTTCTATTAGAAAAAGCTAAGATCTCCATGACATTAAATTTGTGGAATTAACAAATTTAATGATAAATCACACCAGTTAAAAGAAAGACCCAACAAATAAATTAAATCTATCACAGTTATGCAATAAATAAAATCAATCAAAGCAATAAAGATAATGCACAAATATTTGGTTACGAAGTGGAATTTTATTTTTTATTTTTAAAATGACAAATTATTTAAAGGAAAAACTTTTTAAAAAATGCCAAATTCTTTAAAGGAAAAACCACTAGGTAGGCACAAATAGTCCCGTAGAAAATCCACTAAATAAGGAGCAATTACAAAGTAGTCAATGATGATTCAAAAAACTTTTGTAGCCTAGATTCTATGCAACCTCTTCAAATGTCAATTGCCTTCTTACCATAGTAGCTCTGAACCTCTAGAATTATTATGTAGTGATTCGCTCCACAAAGTCCTCGCTTGCAAAAACTAGAATCTCTTGCACTCAAAGGAACCTCCGTGAAGGTTTGACTGCAGTGAAACTCATTGGATGGCTCCATGGTTTCAATCTCTCACACACACTTTTTGGTATTGAAGGCTGAGTGGGGAAAAAAAAGGATATTCCTATAAAATCCTAGGCATAGGTTCTTGGAAGATCATGGTTATAACATAGGGACTTCAGGAACAAAGGCATAAAATGAAGGAACCTTAAACATCAAGAGAGAAGGATTTTTCTTTTGAGAAAATATACTTTCATACTTGTTTAAATTTACTATTTCACACACATTTGAAATTGATGCAGGAATGTCCACAATTTAAAATTTTCCACTTTTTTAACACATAAAAATGGATGTGAAAAAAGAGATACACTACAAAACACGCGAGCCATAGCTGCGTTTTTAGAAAATGCGACTATAGGAGGGCTATAGCCGCGTTTTTAGAAAACACAGCTATATTGAACAATAGCCGCGTTTTAAACATGCGGCTATAGAATATGTCTACAGCCGAGTTTTTTAGTGTTTATATGCGCATTTTTTGTTTTGGAGCTATTGCCGCATTTTAAACACGTGGCTATAGTACCTTTCTATTTATTATTATTATTTTTTAGGCGTAAATGCACTTTTGGTCCCTACATTTTGCACTTTTTCCATTTTGGTCTCTACATTTTATTTTTACGACTTTTAGTCTCTAAACCAATTAACGCGTGATATTTAATTCCTTACCGTCAGCTAACTAACGGAAAAAGCTGAGGTGGCAAACGAAACACCCTATTAGCTGACGTGGCGCTGATGTGGCGATTAAAATATTATTTGGCATTTTTATATGCCACGTCAGCATTTAAAATTTTTTTTTTTATAAAAATTCACGTCAAACAATTTAAACCAAAAAAGAAAATAAGTTTTTTATTTTTATTTTTATTTTTTTACTTTCATTATTTTTTCGTAAGAACTGAAGTTATTCTTCATGTTCTTCCTAAATCCATGAAATAAACCAATCTCCAGCAAACCCCAAATCCAAATCCAGCAACCAAATCTACTCTATCAAATCTAGAAAAACAAGGAATAAATCCAAGAAACCAAACCAAACCATAAATAAATCAAAGAAATAAACCCATAAACTCAGTAACCAATTCAATCTCTAGCAAACCCATAAACCTAGAATTTTTCTTCAGAAACAAACACACAAAAAAACCCAGGGGAGTCATACTCACCAAACCCCCATTCCCAACTCCTCCTCTCACTTGAACCAAACTACTCCCTCCCTCATCACCATGAACCGAACCGGCTTCGTGCTTCTGAGCCCACCTGAACTGTTGCTTCATCGAAACCCTAACGCCATGCTTGTTTGGAGTACGAAAAGGCAACGAACGGTTAGAGCTTCTGCCCTTGTTCACCTTCATCGGAGTCCTTTCAACCTTACTCCCTTGCTTAGGGTTTAGAACCGGTTCTTGGATTGCGTTGAGCGAAGGCCTCGACGAGTCGGTGCCGAATCCTTAGGGTTTACAGGCACATTCTCGATCTCCTCGCTCTTGCCGGAATTCCAATGCAAGAATTTGAAATCCTTCAACATTCTAATAAGTAGTAGGAATTGGAAAAGTGTGAAAAATTTTCGTGGATTTGTGATTTGAAAATTGATTGAATTAGTGAGTGAGTGAGTGAGTGAATGTGTACCTGAAAGAGGAAATGGAAAACAGAATCCCGAGAGTTCGAATTCTTTGAATTCCTGAAATTTCTTTTTTTGGAAAAATAGAGCGTAAGTTGTTTGTTTTTATGGGTTTTTTTGTGTGTTTGTTTCTAAAGAAAAATTTTGGGTTTATGGGTTTGCAAGAGATTGAATTGGTTACTAGGTTTATGGGTTTATTTCTTCGATTTATTTATGGTTTGGTTTGGTTTCTCGGATTTATTTCTTGTTTTTTTGGATTTGATGGAGTAGATTTGGTTGCTGGATTTGGATTTAGGGTTTGCTGGAGATTGGTTTATTTCTTGGATTTAGGAAGAACATGAAGAACAACTTCAGTTCTTACGAAAAAATAATGAAAGTAAAAAAAAAAAAAAAAAATAATAATAATAATAATAATAATAATAATAGTAATAAAAAATTTAAGTTTTGTTTTTTAATTTATTTTCTTTTTTGGCTTAAATTGTCTGACATGGCTTTTTATAAAAAATTAAAATGTTGACGTGGCATATAAAAATGCCAAATAATATTTTTTTAATAATATTTTAATCGCCACATCAGCGTCACGTCAACTAATAGGGTGTTCCGTCTGCCACCTTAGCTTTTCTCGTTAGTTGGCTGACACTAAGAACTAAAATGTCACGCGTTAATTGGTTTAGGGACTAAAAGTTGTAAAAATAAAATGTAGGGACCAAAATGAAAAAAAGTGCAAAATGTAGGGACCAAAAGTGCGTTTACGCCTTTTTTTTTTTTATTAATCTAAACTACGGCCGCATTTGAAAAATGCGGCTTTACCTTCCCTATAGCCGCGTTTTATAGACACAGCTATAAACTTAGTCTGTAGCCGCATTTATAAAACACGGCTTTAGTTTAGGAAGTGGCTGCGTTTCTTACACGCGGCTTTAGCTTTGCCTATGGTTGTAGGTTAAAAACGAGGCTTTAGGCTTTGTATAAATAGCATATTAAAACCTGATTAGCCCTAGCTAGCTCCCATCGCACATCAGCCTCCATCTGTTACTCTCAAGCCCTCACCCTCCATCTCTCCGATCTCAAGCTAGCCCTCACCCTCCACTTCCAAACCTTTCGTCTCCAACCTCCTGACATTTCAAATCTTTGGTTGTTTCGCAGAGAAAGAGAGAGAGATAGAGAGCGAAGCGTAGAGAGCCGAAGAGAAAGAAAGGGAAGCTAAGAGAAGTAATTATATTTATATTTTTTTGTTTTCAGATAGTGGACATGTGAGAATTGAGAATCGAATCCCTTTTCTTTTTGGCCATACACTTAGCTTTTTCTATATTTGGCTGAGCCAAGAAAAAATGGCTGTATATTACTAATTTTAGCTTAGGAGCATGGAAGCAAGATGCCCTCCTCTTTTTAGGTT
This sequence comes from Quercus glauca, assembly GCA_023736055.1. Taxonomy (NCBI): domain Eukaryota; kingdom Viridiplantae; phylum Streptophyta; class Magnoliopsida; order Fagales; family Fagaceae; genus Quercus; species Quercus glauca. Next base: position 37,707,222 of record CM043322.1, read on the forward strand.
TGGAGCTTCAGAAATCAGAATCCCATTCTTTCTCTATCTACTTGTCACACCAAAACGGAAGATCATGAACTTATAAAAACCCCAAGCTTCAAGAGATCAAAAAAATGGCTGCACTCATCCAAACCCAAAAGCCTCTCTATATCTTTCTTGGTATTAATTAAAAATTTTCTGATTTATTAATATTGCATGATAAGTGGTGCAATAAAGAGCATAAAGTAGTAAATGTGAAACTAATGTGGCAATTCTCTAGAGTACAGAGTAGGTAATTAAAGGCAGTTATAAACTTTCTGCTATTAATTCAACAAATAACGCCTACGTTGATTACAAATGGCGCCGGCAAAGTAAAATTTGAAGCAATTACAAAAATTTCGGAGCATCTGTAATCAATTCAGTAAGTGTCACAACAAGTGTGCTTTATGTTATGTTTGGAAGTTTGGAAGGAAAGGAGAGTAGAGAAGAGGAAAATAGTGGGGAGAAGAGTAGATGGAAATGGTTATCCTCCATATTATTTGGATGTTTTTAAAATTAAGTAAAGGAGAGGAGAATAATTAACATTTTCATAGTTTGTAATTTTGTTAATATGGGAAAGGTAAATTTGGTAATGTATTTGGTCATGCATTTCTATGCTCTACTCTTTTTCCAAATCTCTCCAATTTTGGGGAATTAAAAATGAGGGGTTAGAAGTAGTTAGAACTCCTCCAAACCCTTCCAAATCTCTCCCCCTACCCATTTAAAATACATCCAAATGAGGTAATTTAACTTACTATTCCTCCCTCTACTCCTCCTCCATCCAAACAAGTTATTAAGCTCAATGAGAAAGCAACACACCGAGTAGGTAAGTGACAATAATTGTTGAGGCCTTTTGATGTAGGATAGAAACTACTATTTAATTTTTGTAATTTATTAATTTTGGTATTTAATTTGTAATTTTTGTTATTTTAGGTTTAGGCTTTTTTTTTTTCTTTTTTAGGTGTTCTTGATGCTTTTTAGGTCAAATTTGGTTCCTATTATGATTAGGTATTAATTATGACTTATTTTAGAATATAATTTTTTGTTTGTCAAGTTTTACGGAGCCCTTAAATAGGTCTCCAAGTCTATAAAATTTTTTTTAGAGATTATTGATATTAATAAAAATTTAGACTTTTGTTTAGTGTTTCTATGGTGGATTCGAAAACCTTTTCTCCTTGTGGGTTCGAGAAACTCTCGCGGATTCGAGGTTTACTACCAAAATCTAATAGTTTAGTTTTTGTTCCAATAAGTGAGCATCTTGTGTGTTTTCTTCAAGCTTTCCCACATCAATTAGTATCAAAGCCTTCACTTTTCCTAGTCTTGTGGCTAACGTATGTGATGGTAGCGATTTCAGTGACAGAAAGCTAAGCAAGTATTACGTGATGTATTGCCAATACTCACATATATCTTTGCTAGGATGAAACCATTGGAGCATGGAAACAAAAGAGATAACTACTGTGGAAACATACCTCATGGGCAACCTATTAGTAAACAAATTTCATATAGGCCTTATAAAAGAATTGCAAGTTTTAATGGTTATTTCTATAAATAAAATTTTCTTGATTGGTTACTTGATTTAGAGGATTTATTTGAAGTTGAGAATATTCATGATGAGAGAAAAGTTAGACTTGCTTTGTATAAACTTAGTGAGTATGTCTTACGTTTGTGGGAACAAGTACAATCTAATAGAATCCAACAAGGTAACAAATATTATCCTTTGTTCATGGCCAAGGATGAAAAAAATGCTTGCTAACAAATATTATCCCATGGATTGTGATGAACTTTTGTCATATACAAAATAAGATTATTGGCCAAAAAGTTCATCCTTGAATTATTTTGAAGAGCCATATATTCCGCCATTTAGGGAAGATTTATATGTTGAAGAAAATACATTTCTTGAAGATTATGTAGAAGTCAAAGAACAAAATATAGAGATTTCCAAGGAAATTAATGAATTCCTTGTTATGGAAGATCCTAAAATCAAGATTATTGTGGAGGAGAATAATGAAGATCCTATTCTGGAGAAAGATATTGAAGTCGAGACGATAGAGACAATTGAGGAAGAAATTGAACAGGAAAGTTTCAAGGATCTCAATGAAATGAAATCATATGATTATCAATTTCAAGATCCTTTTATTTTGGTGGTAAGTGATACATCAAAGTTTATTAATTTTATTGGGGTTGATAGATTTGATTCAATTGCTAGTTCTTATTTGGTAAATCTCTACAATTGTATGAAGACCAAGAAAAAAGAAATTCCAGTTAATTTGTTTATTCCATTGATGAGCTGCAAGTATGGAAATAAGATCAAGGGGCTTAAGTATTCCAAATATTTGTTTGCTTGGCATGGAAGATTTCAAATCTCAAAGATGAACTCGAGGATGAGTTTGTTGCAAGTGGAGGGGTTTGATGTAGGACAGAAGCTACTATTTAATTTTTGTAATTTATTAATTTTGGTATTTAATTTGTAATTTTCGCTATTTTAGGTTTAGGTTTATTATTTTCTTATTTTTAGGTGCTTTTAATGTTTTTTAGGTCAAATTTGGTTCCTATTATGGTTAGGTATTAATTAGTACTTATTTTACAATATATTTTATTGTCTGTCAAGTTTTACGGAACCCTTAAATAGGCTTCCAATTCTGTAAACATTTTTCAGAGATTATTGATATTAATAAAAATTCAGACTTTTGTCTACTGTTTCTTTGGTGGATTCTAGAACCTTTCCTCATGGATTCAACAACCCTCATGGATTTGAGGAACCATCATGGATTCAAGGTTATTTTCAGAAACAAAAGTGTTTTGTTTCTTGTTTTTTAAAAGTAAACGTATTCTGCTTCTTGACGCTTCTGCATCCCACATCACCTTCAGTACAAATAAGAGGCTTAGTTCCAGGAGAAAGGCACAACAAACAATCTAAATAACTTAATGAGATGATTTTTGAGATCATTGTAATGTAGTTTTCTAGGAGATCATCTTATAGTTCACACGGCATAGTGAATAATTTAACTTGTAAGTGTTTCTTTGTAACTTTGTGATTAGTTTAAGCATATTACTCAAGTTTCATCCAAGTATTTAGTTGTAGTCTCATTTTATCCAAAATACATTTGCTTCAAATCAATTGGTGTCATTGTGACAACTTAGGCTTTGATCCATTTACTATGAACATTTGAATTAGATTAATTTGAGTAAGTTAGGCTGTGTTTGGTTTGCTGTGTTTTCATTACTCATCACTCAAATTTTGTGGGTCCCACACCAACTAGTATCGTTTGGTTTAGTTGGTGTTCTCAATTTCCATGACATAATACTCAGAAAACTGAAATCGAGATATGAAAAATGAGAACAAATTTTTCTTGTTTTCGAGTATAGAGTTATAAGTTAACATGAAATTTTTGTAAATTTAATCAAATTTGTGGGACCTATCTTAGTGTTTTGTCTCATCAAGTTACACTACACTCTCACTAATGGCTCTTTCTTCAGTTAGCCTTAATTCACAAAACCCTTTTCTTTTTCATTTTTCTTCTTCACTAGCACCTAGAAGCAAGCGATAGATGTACTTTCTTCTTTGCCTTTTCTTTCTTCTTTCTTCGTTCTTCTTCTTCGCCTTTTGACACCTAGAAATCTTCTTTCTTCTTCGCTAATTTTTCACAAGGGAAGAGGAGAGAGAGGGTCGATCTATCGTGGTGGGTTTGTGGTTTTCGATTGGTGTTTTGTGCAATGGTTTCGGTGGGTTGGGTTTTTGAGGGTTGGGATCAGTGGGTTGTGGGTTATGATCGGTGGGCTTGTGGGTTGTTTATGTAACGTCCTAGTAAAAAAAAAAAAGGTTTTGGTTGGATATTTTTGGGGCCACATGTGCCCCACCTACCACATCATTCCCCACCACTCAATTTCATTCATCTCTTTATCTCTTTAACCGGCCAGCTCCTCACTTATCCTTTCTTTCTTTTTCTTCTTTTTCATTTTCTGTCTAACACTCCTATCCACTGCCTCACACTCTCCCACCGGTACCTCCATGCCACCATCTCCACCATCATTTTTCCGACAATGTCACCATAAAATCCTTAGGAACCTCTAAGCATCTTCATCTTTTATTTGAGGTAAAATTTCTAAACCTTTTGGTGAATTTTATATTTTGCTTGATTTTATATTTTTTTATCAAAGCTTTAATAATGATACCTATGTGATTTATGAGCATTGGAAGTGATATTTTTGTGTTTAATTGTATGGGTTTTGTATTGGTGGAATTATTTGATGAGTGGGTTTATGGTTTGTGTTAATGATGACCATCTAAGGTTTATTTATGGTGGAAATTTAGGGGTTTTGAGTTATAACATGTGATGGCTGGTAAATCTAATTTTTCCCTTACTATTGGGTTTATTTGGAGTTAGTTGAAGTTCAAAATTTCTTGTCTTGGAGGATATTTTGATTTTACTTACATGGGTCTCTTGATGATGTTGTGTAAATCTTATGGAAGCTAGTCATAATGTTGGAGATGATATTGAATGGGTTAGAATTTTAAATTGGAGTCTATGCCTTGTGAATTAATTTGTTGAGAAACTTTGGAAGAGGAATATGTTATTGATGAGGTTAAATACTAGGCTTGCCTAATTAAGTGCATATTTGGCAATTCCTAAATTGTAGCTAGATACAATTTTAAGCTTCATGCTTATTGTGTTAGGTTTGCTTGATATTGTTGAGGTTCTAGCTAATCTCCTTTGGAGCTTGGAGAATTAGGCTTTCTGCAGGTTGCGAGGTAAGTGGCTTTTTAATGGGATTTTGAAAAATAACCATGTTGTATAAATGTTGTTTTTGGGTTAGACACGCTTTTGGAAACTACTTACGGAAATTATATTTTCTTAAAAACTATTGTGTCGTAACCTTAATATATATATGTGTGTGTGTGTGTGTGTGTGTGTGTGTGTGTGTGTGATTATATATATGAAAATGCATCATATTTGATATTGCATTTGGAGAAATGAATGACTTGTTGATATGGAAAATTGAGCATTTTTTATTTAATCTTTGATAGGAAAATCATAGATTTTATGGTATATTAGAAAATTTAAAGATGCTTATCTTGTCTTGTTATGAGGGAAATTGATAGAAATTTTTATTTACTAGAATGAAGTTGAAAACCTTACAAACTTTGTGGAAGTCAAATTATTTAAGGTTTTTCTGAAACTACCTGGATATAAACTGTGTGTTTCAAAGTAATGTAACCTGTGACCGTTATGTGGTTTTAACACCATGCCATGTGTGATTTCCTGGTGATCACCCGATTTGGTTTCCGTAGTCTTTGTGACAACGGAATCAAATCTAGGTCAGTGCCCTTTCATTTTGGATGACGCATTCTTCCCTGCTGCCCATGGGAGGAAGATGTTCCTTGATTATGTGTGGGTGAGGCTGCTGCCCATGGGGCCAAGAGACCACATGTAAGAGAGGTCCTATTTGATGCGCTCTCTCTGCTGCCCATGGGGAGAGAGAAAAATCTTGAGGGTGTGGGTGAGGCTGCTGTCCATGGGGCCAAGAGTCTGCATACCAGAGATGACAATATCATACCAGTTTTGAATGGGTGGGTCCCCTAACCGGTCTATGTGGTAGTGTGGTATATTTGTGAAAAATTACCTTATGTTGGATTTTATGGCTTTGGAATTATATTATTAGTGCTCACAGATTATAATATATAGTTTCATGGTATTATTTTGAGAAACTTTGTGTTTCATCATTTAATCATTCTTGTTACATTATTATTGAAAATAATCTTGCAATATTTAGTTAGCAATTTCCCAAGCTAAAACATGTTTTGTAAACTGTTCATTATCATGAAACTTGCATTTCCCCCACCCCTATTAATTATGCTACTTACAAGGCGTTAGCTCATCCCACCCTCTAACAGTTTTTCAGATTTATTAGCTATTCCTTAGGTATAGAGCTTAATTCTTTGGTGATAATTAGAGTGCTATGTTAAATTCTGAGACTTTTGCTGTAAATGGTTAGTGACTCGATCTTGCAATGTTCAACGAAACCTTAATTAATTTTATTGGAGGTGGGTCGCTTGAGGTTTGTTAGCCTTTGGCGTGGTAGGACTAGACTCAATGTTAAGGTTCTTATTCTTGATAAGATTGTGACTTTGTGTAATTTATTAAGAGTTTTGCAATATATTCATGTATTATGTGGAGGCACATGATTTTTAGTTATTGTTCGTAAATGTGTTATAGAGTTCTGATTTGTAATGTGGAGATTTTGGCTTGGTGGTGGTTGTTGTGTTTTGTGCAATGGTTGCTGGGTTTGGCTTGGTGATGATGGTTATCATGTGTTTGTGTGGTGGTTGCGGTTGTTGTGGATTGATGTGTGGGAAAGAGAGAAAATTGAAGATAAGAAAGAGGAGAGAGACAGAAAACTAAAAGAAGAATAGGGAAGAGAGAAAAGAGTTCATGCTAGTTGGGCATCTAATACTATATAATAAAAGTGAAACATATGATTTGTTACCATTGCTCTTGCAAAAGAAGAAAAATTAATATTCTAAGAGTTAGGCCATTTTGAATACACACCATTGTTAGTTTTTTTAAGACATTCTCTCCTCTTCCTGTATGTGTGTTAAAATATTTAGTATTCTCAAAAGAAAAAACAGTGGGTTAATCCCATATTGGAAAATAAGTGTGAGTTAACGAGATTTAAAGTCTGTACTGTATATCCAAGAGTTATGCCATTTTGGATATATACTACTGTTAGTTTCTTTAAGACTTTCTCCTATTTTTCTGTATGTGTTAAAAGGACTTGGTTTAGGTCCAGTGCATCCAGTGCACTAGACCTGGTTAGATGGTGACACGTGTCTAAAAGTGAATACGTGTCATCATCTCAACGAGTCCAATACTATTAGACATTGGACTTAAGCTTGACCCGTGTTAAAAATACTTAGTATTCTTAAAATAAAAAATAAAATAAAATTAATACTAATACAAATAAGAAAAGTTCATAGCATTAACAATTAAAAGACATTAAGTCATCCTTTAGAATAAAGCATTGATGATTGAACTGACGTTACTTTTTAGTTATTACCCACCCAGCAAAATTTTTGAATAGGCATCAGTGCATCACTACTAGTTAATCCCATTATTGGACATGACATCAACAGCAATAACTCAAGCGAAGGGTTTTTTTTTTTTTTCATTGATGATTGATGAATTGTAAGATTATAAAGACATTTAATTGTGAGTTTAAGATTAATTTTGTTAGTTATCCAAAAAATTTTGTTCTTCATCTTAAGTTTGTTATTATCACTATTGAGACAAAAGAATCGAACCACATGCCTCATCTTTTAAAAGAATGGAATATACTACCAATTGGATATATATATATATATATATATATATATATATATATATATATATATATATATATATATTTGAAAAAAGCAAAAAGCAAAAATCAATAATAATAATAATAATAATAAGTATGAAATTAAAGCAAGATGTCTTCACCCTCCAGTAGTCATTAAGAAAAATGACATGGAACTAAAGTACCTTTCCAGAACCTTTTATCTTATCTCTTGCTTAATGAACACGGTTTCAAAGTGCTAAGCTCGTATGCCTCCATAATTCCTCTCACCTTTTTATTTTATTTTATTTTATTTTTTATACTATTTTTATTTTATTTTTTTATATAAGAGCTGAAACTGACATGTGGAATAAAGTAGATTATCAAGTTCTGATGGAAATAATTGAGTTTTGATAACGACTGAGATACAAACTTGATGAATTGCACCTAAAATAAATCTAATTTAGAGGCTAAAGTTATTGGGAATAAAGTATACAATGAAATGTTTATCAAAAAAAAAAAAAAGGATACAATGAAATTTGATTTTTCTATAGAAAAGTTAGATCCAGAATTGCACTCCAGAGGCGAACATTTCCTCATGGATTATAACTGTAAGCCTAATGATGTGTCTGCCGACAATTATTGACAAGTAAAATAACTTGTTTTACGGTTTTAGATTCATTTTTTTTCCACCCTTCGTATGAAATAAACAATTTAGCCGAATAATTTTTGTCTTCCAACATCATTGATTTATTCTTATTTATTTAATTTTATAGCTCAATAGTTAGGAAAGAGGGATTGAACTTTGTGATAGGACCAACGATCTCTCTCTCACAGACGAGATAAACAAATATATACGTCAATAAATCCACGGCACTGATGAAAGTAGGAAAGCTAATCAATGCAGTCAATAATGACTCAGACGGTTACAAAACCAGCTGTACAAACCGGTGGAATCCCATCAAAGCCCACATTACTGGACATGAGGCATTACCAATAGAGGCATTAAAATCACAATAACAACCACAACGGCTAGGAGCTGTGGAAACATATATAAAGACCTCACAGCACTAACACAAGGTACATAGACACTCCTAAAAACACTCATACTTATTTTGTTATTCTAAAGGCTTCCTTGTACTGACTTTAGCATCGAAGACGTCGTGGCAGGCACCACATCGGTGACCACCTTAAGGGAGCCATCTTTCCATATTTGCAGGGACACTGACAAAGACTCAGCTCCATCTGGACGCACTCATAAATACTGACGATTTTTGCACTTCATCAGTTTGGCGCCGTTTGTGGGAACGACATTTTCTAACTTAGGTTCAAAAGCTTAGTTTCTAGTTAACTTCTACATTTAGATGGAGTCCAACCAATATTCAGCAGCGTTAGCCCTGCAAGTCTAGGCTCTTGCCACTACCGTCAAAGAACTCACCAGACAAAATCAGGAAATGAGGCTATGGCTTCAATAGGGGGAGAACCGATCTAGGGCCAATCAAGAGGATGAAGGAGATAGCCATAGAAGGAGTGACCATCGAAGGCCGACTACTCCAGATGAACAAAACTTAGATATTCTCTGGGAGATGAGAAAGGAGATGGACAAGCTAAAGAATGCCATTAGAGAAAAAACAAACCGAAGCATGGATAGAATGGTCAGGGCAACAGATTCACCCTTCGCCACGATAGTCTTGGAATGCCCTATGCCATTGAAATTTCGCTTGCCTCAGCTTAAGCCGTTTGACGGACTTAAGGACCCTCAGGACCACCCTAACACCTTCAAGGCGACACTAGTCCTTCAATAGCCTCCTGACGAAATATTGTGTCGTTCCTTCCCCACTACTATTAAAGGAGCTACAAGGGAGTGGTTCACAAAGTTACCAACATCGTCTATCGACAGCTTCGAGCAGTTTAGCAATGCCTTTTTGCGTCACTTTGTCAGGGGACAATGCTCGAAAAGGCCAGCGAACCACTTACTTACCATTAGACAAGGGGAGAAAGAAACCTTGAGATTGTATGTAAAACGCTTTACTCGGGAGACTCTGGAGGTGGACGAAGCTGACGACAAAGTGCTGTTGACGACCTTTAAAGCAGGGTTAAAGTCCAGAGAGTTCGTGATTTCACTCGCAAAAAATCCTCCTTAGAAGATGGTAGAGATGCTACTGAAGGCGCAGATGTACATGAATACTGAAGATGCTTTAGCCGCCATTAAGGACGTGGAAGGCAATGGGACAAGGGAAGGAAGGAGGATGATCGTAGGGGACGAAAGAGGGAGCGCACAGATCGTTAGACTAGTGATGGGAGTAAAAGGAAAGATGAAAAAACTCCTCGAACGGTAAAATTCACTCCTTTAGTTATGCCTGTTGACAAAATTCTGGCGCAGATTAAGGATGAGCACTACCTCAAATGGCCAAGGCCATTAAATTCATCGCCCAACGTGCGTGATAGAAAGAAGTACTGCTGGTTCCATAAGGATCACGTCACTACACAGAGGATTACAGGGACCTAAAGGAGCAGATAGAGGAGCTTATACGAAAGGGAAAGCTGCAGAATTATGTGAAAAAGGGGGAATCTAGCAGGTTCAGAGGCGACAGTAAAAACCAGTGCAAATCTTCACCCAGAAACGAGGATCACACAAACCAGTGCCCTCCAAGTATGATCGAGGAGATAAAGACGATTACAGGTGGCCCATCCACAGGTGGGTCGTTTAGATCCTTCAAGAAAGCATACCAGAGGTAAGTGAACAGTGTCCACAGAATGCTCCCATTTAAGCAAAGATGGACAAACTGTGATATGTTTTTCTCAGAAGAAGATGCTAGGGGAGTGAAGTAGCCTCATGACGACCCTTTGGTTGGAATGCTCGTGATAGAAGGATTCAATACCAGGAGAATCCTTGTGGATAATGGTAGCTCGACAAACATTATTTACCTCTCCGCTTTCCAGCAGCTGAAGCTAGATCCAGGAAGGCAGCGCCCATTTGACTCTCCCCTCATCAGCTTCAGTGGAGACAGGGTATATCCTAAAGGCATAGTGACACTGATAGTTACAGTGGGGACTCACCTGAGGCAGTTGACTCGTCAGTTGGACTTCTTGGTGGTAGACTGTCCTTCATCATATAATGTGATCATCGGGAGACCCACACTCAACTGTTGGAAAGCAGCCACATCTACCTATTGCTTGAAGGTAAAGTTTTCAACAGAGAACAGGGTGGGCGAGGTGAAAGGAGATCAAGTGCTGGCCAAGGAATGCTACCAGGCCATGCTAGTTGCAAAAAAAAACCATACATGGATGATCGAGGAGATGGAAGAAGATAAAGTGGAATCCCTAGAGACAGTGGAGTTGGTCGAAGGAGAAACAGCAAAGACGACCAGGATAGGGATGACATTGAGTCCCGAGATGAGGACGAGACTTGTCCAGTTCCTTAAGGAGAACCTGGATCTCTTCACATGGAGTCACAAGGACATGCCAGGCATATCCCCAAGAGTCATCGAACACAAGCTAAATGTGGACCCCAAGAAGAAACCCGTTCAGCAAAGACGACGGGTCTTTGCTCCAGAACGGAATCAAGCAATTACGGATGAGGTTAACAAGTTATTATTAGCAGGCTTTATTCGAGAAGTTTACTATCCAGAGTGGTTCGCCAATGTCGTCCTAGTGAAAAAAGCAAATGGGAAATAGAGGATGTGTGTGGACTTCACGGACTTGAACAAAACTTGCCCAAAAGATAGTTTCCCTCTGCCAAGGATAGACCAACTAGTGGATTTCATAGTAGGGCATAAGCTACTGACGTTCATATATGCCTTCTCGGGATAAAATTAGATAAAAATGGCTGAAGAGGACTAGGAGAAAACTGCTTTCATCACGAGCCACGGGCTCTATTGCTATAAGGTAATTCCTTTCGGACTGAAAAATGCAGGAGCAACTTATCAGAGGTTAGTGAATAAAATGTTCAATAAATAGATCGAGAGAAATATGGAGGTATATGTAGATGACATACTCGTCAAGAGTAAAGAAGAGCTTATCCATCTAGACGACCTCAAAGAAACATTTGCCACACTTAGACAGTACCAGATGAAGTTGAACCCCAGTAAGTGTACCTTTAGAGTAGCCTCGGGAAAGTTCTTGGGATTCATGGTGTCTCAAAGGGGGATAGAAGCATACTTGACATGACATCGTCAAAGACCATCAAAGAAGTCTCACAGGAAGAATAGCGGCACTTAACAGGTTCGTCTCTAAGGTGATGGACAAATGCTTACCCTTCTTTAAGACGTTGAAGCAAGCCTTTGCCTGGACCGACGAATGTGAGGCGGCATTTCAAGAACTTAAGCGCTACCTGAGCAATCCACCTCTCCTAAGCTCATCCAAAGAAGGGGATGATAGGCCAAAAACATATTGACCTCTTGTGATGAATGAATTAATTAATTAGCCAAGTTCAATTAATTAATCAAATTAACATGCAAGATGTGTAGTAGCACAAACAAATCGCCAATTAAATTATGTATGCAGCGAAAAATAAATTAACACGATGATTTGTTTACCAATGGAGAAAACCTACACGGCAAAAACCCCACCGAGTGATTTTAAAGTCACCACTCCCGAAATTTCACAATTATCATAACAAGCGGTTATAAGTAAAGGAATCCAAGTACCTTATACCAACCTACAGTTGAACCCTTACCCCAATACCCAATTAGACTTGTTCTATAGTGACAATTTCTCATTTTGATGCAGGACTCCCAGTACGTGACTAACCAATTATGCGGATCCCAGTACGCGAATTCAATCACCAACTAGAGAGGGTTATTCGCTGCAAAGTTCTTCAGTTCATCCACACGATGAAGATCAAGAAGATGATTGGTTACAAAACCCTACGGTGCACATACATAACAACTTCTTCACAAGAATGATGAATTAGGGTAAAACTTCGTCTCTGGTCACAATTTACTTGAACAAACTTTACTCAACACTTGTGCAACTTGTGAACTCTTTGATGACCTTTAAAATAATCATTTTATATATCTAGGGTTAGGAGAAAAGAAGGCCCAAAGACACATTCACGGATCCCAAGAAAATCATATTAGAATTCTGAAATTCTTAAACCTCAATAGATAGGAGCTGTCGAGAAGCTGTCGAGTAGGTGTTGAGCATACGGGCTGAGACAGCTTTCTTAAGCTCAATAGATGCAGCTGTCGAGTCAGCTGTCGAGTTTTAAAGAATTTGCACTATTTAACTTATTTCTTGGACAGACTTGAATGGCTTTAACACTTGATCTTGAAACCTTGTTTCTTGAAGTATTAAAAACACCTAGATCTACCCAAATACAAGTAAAGTGCGTTTTGTCAAAGGATTAGCCAATTACATAAAATAGTGACATATGTTCCTAATAAGTGAATCACATATGACCCAACAGGAGAAAACCTATATTTGTACCTGGCAGTATATAGCATAGCCGTGAGTGCAGCCTTAATTCGAGAAGAGGACAAGAAACAGCTCCTAGTTTACTACGTCAATCAAGCTTTCCAAGGGGCAAAAGCCAAGTACCCAAGGATTGAGAAGATTGCTTTTGCATTGATAGTAGCTTCGCACAAGCTGCGACCTTATTTCTAGGTGAGCCCCATCTTGGTAATGATAGACCAACCCATTAAAAAGTCCAAGAACAAACCCGAGGTAGCAAGAAGAATGGTCTAGTAGGCAATCGAGCTTAGCTAGTTCGACATTGAGTACCACCCCAAGACAGCCATTAAAGCGCAGGCTTTGGTGGACTTCATCACCGAGTTCACTCTTCCAGACAAGGACAGCCCCATCGAGGAGACAGAATAGTGGACGATACAAATTGATGGTTCGTCAACACAAAGGAGGGGAGGAGTAGGGGTTGTCATGATCACTCCTAATAGAGAAGTACTTAGATATGGAGTTCAGCTAAAATTCCCGGCCACTAATAATGAAGCTGAGTACAAAGAAATACTGACAGGGCTAAGCATCAGAAAAGCACTAGGAGCTAAAAATTTGCTCTTCTAGAGCAATTCTAAGCTGGTAATAGGACAGATAAAGGAAGAGTATGAAGCAAAGGAGGAAAGGTTGCAAAAATACCTTAGGCTGACGAAGCATTTGACACAGGAGTTTGATAGGGTGGAATTTGTGCAGATCCTAAGAAGCCAGAACATGATAGCAGATGAAATCACGAATCTAGCCTTGTCAGAAGAAGGACCAACAAGCATGGACTTAGAAATGGAAACAAAGAAACATCCTAGCATTGCAGAAGTCTCTACATTTGCAATCTATAGTACAAATAGCTAGATGACCCCAATCATGTCCTTCCTCCAAGACGAACACCTCCCACAAGACATTAAGAAAGCCAAGAAGGTCAGGAAGAGAGCAACCAGATTCACGATCCTAAATGATACCCTGTACAAGAGAGGCTTTTCCATGCCCTACCTGAAGTGCGTAGATGAAGAGAAAGCCAAGTATATTCTAGAAGAGATTCACGAAGGGGTGTGTGGTGACCATGCAGGCCCTAGATCTTTGGTAAGTAAAGTCATCAGAATAGGTTTCTTCTGGCCTACTATACAAGTAGACGCAAGGGAGCTCATCAAGAAGTGCGACAAGTGCTAGAGGTTTGGGAATGTCCAACACCTTCCAACCGAGAGACTGACGATGATAGCTTCCCTTTGGCCATTTGCACAATGGGGAATTGACGTCGTTGGCCCACTGCCCCAAGGTAAAGGACAAGTAAAGTTCCTACTAGTCGCTATTGATTACTTCACGAAATGGGTTGAAGCGGAGGCATTAGCAACCATCACCGAAGCGAAATTCCAGAGCTTTGTGTGGAAGAACATAATTTGTAGGTTCGGGATTCCACGAACAATCATATCAGATAATGGGTGGCAGTTCGACAGTTAGAGCTTCATAGATTTTTGCTCAGGTCCAGGGATCAAGAACCAGTTCTCATCCCCAGGACATCCATAAGCAAACGGATAGACGGAGGTGACTAATTTAACACTGCTCAAGATCATCAAAGCCAAGCTGGATGAAGCTAAAAGGGCCTGGCCTGAGGAATTGCCCAATTTTTTGTGGGCTTACAGGACTACAGCAAGAACCCCAACAGGAGAAACCCCCTTCAGACTCACTTATGACACCAAGGTTGTAATCTCGGTCGAAGTGGGAATAAGTAGTATCAAACGAGAAATGTTCCATGAGGATAGCAACGATGATCAGTTAAGAGTCAACCTAGACTACCTAGAAGAAGTCAGAAACGGAGCCACTAACAAGATGACGAAGTATCAGCAGAAGATGATTGATTACTACAACAAGAGAGTGAAGCTCAGACGACTTGATATAGGGGACCTTGTCTTTCGTAAAGTGACCCTGACGACCAGAGATCCTGCCCAAAAGAAGCTCGGCCCAACCTAGGAAGGACCTTACCGAGTCGTCCATTACTCTAGACAAGGCAGTTATCACCTGGAAACCATAGACGGGCAAAGATTCCCACGACCATGGAACATCAAGCACTTGAAGAAGTACCACCACTAGATGTAACAAGCAATTGTATTTATTTTTGAAAGCAATAAAAGAAATATTCAGTCAATGACTTAATGCAAGTAAACACAACAGCCAAAAAAAGAAAAAAAAAAAGGAAAAAAAAAAGATGACAAGATCCCTTAAATGGGTTTAAGTCATAAAAAATGGCTACGTAACAAGATTTCGCTTAGACAGATGTAAGTTACTGACGAAGCCAAAGATGAAAAAATCCCTTAAATAGGTGTAAGTCATAAAAAAATGGTTAAGTAACAAGATTCCGCCTAGACGAATGTAAGTTACTAATGAAGCCAAAGATGACAAAATCCTTTAAGTGGGTGTAACTAAAAAAATGGCTAAGTATCAAGATTCCACCTAGACGGATGTAAGTTATTGACGACGCCAAAGATGACGAAATCCCTTAAGTGGGTGTAAGTCATAAAAAATGATTAAGTAATAAGATTCCCCTTAGACAGATGTAATGACTGACGAAGCCAAAGATGACAAAATCCCTTAAATGGGTGTAAGTCTTAAAAATGGCTAAGTAACAAGATTCCGCCTAGACGGATGTAAGTTACTAACAAAGTACAGGTCAATAAAATTTACAGACGAGTTCAGTCCTTCTTCAAAAGGACATGTCACAATAGAAAATTTAACTAAGTACAATGTACCAATTCAAATGAAGCAACTAAATGGACGAAGCAAGCAAGGATCATGCAAAGACAAGAACACAAACAAGCAAGTAAGTACAGAATTACAAACATAATTGAAAGCCCAAAATCGATCGGCAACCAGCTTAGTGTCATCGTTATAATCAAAAGCCTATAAATACAGGGTAAGATTGTTCTCAGATTAGAATAAAGATATTGTTCTCAAAATAGACCTAAAAGGCCCAAAAACACGCTAGGCACTTACAAAAAGAAAAAAAAAAAAAAAAAAAAAAGAGTGAAATGAGTAACAGGTTCAGGCATTTGTGACTGCGTCATCACCAGTTAGAGGAGGAAGAGCACTTTCAGGGGCATCACCTTTAGGGGTTGTGGGGTGGAGGCCTCGTCAGCTACCATCTCCTTGTCTACCTCTTCGAGGTCAAGGTTTTATAAATCCACTCTAGAGGGGTGCTTGATGAAGTATCGTCTCAAGAGCTTAAACCCTTTGAAGTACCAGCTGAAGAGCAAAGTATTGTACTCGTCAGTCTACTAGAAAGCCTCGACGAACTTGGCAGCCAGGAGTTGCTCATCCTTTTCCAAGGTTAGCTGCCATTTAGCTCTAAGATCGTCACTCAAGGTCTTGGCCTTTTCCTTGGCAACGTTAGTCTCATCCATGGAGGTTATCAAATCTTTTTTCAATTTTGAGTTCTCTGCCTCTAAGAACGCCACCCAGGACACTGCAGACTTGGACCTTGGCCTCCTGAGTAAGATACTCCGAGGTAAGGTGGAGGCTCTCCCCTAACACCTAAGGAAAAGAGTCAAATCTTAGAACCAAAAAAAAGAAAAAAAAAAAAAAAAGAAGAAGGGCGAAGAGGAGAGGGGATGAGTTGGCACAAGTGCATTACTTGGACAAGCTTATGGAGATGATGGCTCACAAGCTCACTTGGAGACTAACCTATTACCTTCATCTCTTGGATGGTAAAAGTCTCCTGCGCTTTAGCCACCGCGACCCCAGCATCGTCCCAAACATTGGACGAACGAGAGTCAGCCTTGTCTTTCCCCTTGTCATCAGTCCGCTGCCTCTTCCATTGGGGAGGAATTTCTTCAACTGAGGTAGCTGGTGAGGCCATCTACCTTTTAAGTCTTGTCCTTTATGATGGAGGCACACTTGTCCTTTATCCTCACATTTTTTTCCCCAAGATTGGAAAAGGGCTCGTTCTTCTTGGCCCTTATCCTGGCATACATACTTTGATTAAAATTCGTCGTCATTCCTAAAAAAAATAAAAAAAAACACTTGTGAGCAAAAGTATATTCGCAAGAAGGTCAACATTGACGAGATTAACACTTACTCTTTTTCTCCTAAATATCAATATTTCGTAGGATGTAGGCAGACGGTTCGAGACCAAAGCAGCAGAAGGCAAGAGTTTGCGGATCTACCAGATCATCGAAATCCTCGATCGTCCTCGCGTACTTGATAACCTTCTCAACACGTCCCTTGTACCCGCTTTTTAGCTTGAACCATCTCTTAACTACACAAGACAGTGGGCAAAGGAGTTAGTGACGATAAGTAAACACGATGAAAATTAATGGACTAGGAGGAATAATGATGCACCTAAGTTTGGGGCACTCTACCGACGGAGCAGCCTTGGGAGATCTCCTTAAACTTCGTTAGAGGGAATCTCCCAACCATCCCCGAACACAAAAAAGAACCGGGACTTCCAATACTAAAGGACGAAGGCAAATCTTGGACAATCCTAGTCCTCTTCTCCCATGGCACCAACTCATAATACCCGTCCTCCTTAGACGCCTTTAAACGGTACAGGTAGACAAGCTCGTCCACTCTGATCATGTCTCCGTCCGTAGTGGCCAACCATATCCCTATACAACTGACCACTATTTTCCACGAATTGGGCATAAGTTGCCCAGGACCAATACCAAAGTGACCTAACAGCTACATAATAAAAGGGTGGGTGGGGAATCTAAGCCCAGACAGGAAGGCAGCCTCGTAGAAGTATACCTCCCCAGGGAAGAAGTGGCAAGCCCGTTCCTTCTCACGGGGTAGACGAACCCTAACCCTATCCAGAAATTGAAATCTGTCCTTAAACCTAGAAAGTGTATCGTCGTCCAAACCACATACCTCTTTAAGGGCATGGAAAGCCCTAACCTCTCGAGGGACAGAGACGGCAGTATCCCCCTTCACGGGTCTGTCACTGGACGATAACCCGGTCTCTAACTCACTTGACCTCACCTCAGACATTATCCCTTGCTCCCTTACCAAACTTTCAAACCAATCAATCGATTGATGAAGCAAAGGTAGCAAGTCAGCCAATGAAACACTCAAACTACTACCCTCAAAGACAAAATTCTCAAGGTTCAGGAAAACACCTAAAGATCCCCCTTAATGCGCAAAAAGTAGGAAATTGAAGGACAGACTATCCTAACCTCAGAGCTACTAACCATGGAAAACCAGAAAACAGAGAGAAAAAGATGAATCCTAAAAAACCTCAAAAAATTCAAACACAAAAAAAAAGAAGGAAAGGGAAATTAGAAATTTGTCACAATCCATGTCTATGCTGAAAAAGTAAAACAGAGGACGGAAGAAAGGCATACCTCAGAAAAAAAAAAAAAAAAAAAAGTGTAGAGAACTCAGCCACTAAACGCACCGGCTCGGAGAAAATCACAAAGGAAAGTTGGGGAAGAAGAAGCTCAAAGTAATGATTGGGAGTTGGACAAAGTGAAAAGGGAAATGAAAAGAGGAGAAGTTTAAAAAGCTAGGCACAGAGAACTGAAAAATAGCGGGAAAACCGACGTCACGTGGCCACAACATACCCAGTGTCGCCGCTACGCATTGAATACGGAGGGAAATCCCAAGAGACATAAATAAAAAATAAAAAAAAATAAAAAAAAACTTTTCGCCTCTTAGTGATTGTCATTACACGGATGACCATAGAGCCTGGGGGGCAGCTGATAGGACCAACGATCTCTCTCTCATAGACGAGATAAAAAAATATATGCGTCAATAAATCCACGGCACTAATGAAGGTAGGAAAGCTAATCAATGCAGTCAATGATGACTCAGACAATTACAAAACAGCTGTATAGACCGTTGGAAGCCCATCAAAGCCCACATTACTAAACATGAGGCATTACCAATAGAGGCATTAAAATCACAATAACAACCACAACGGCTAGGAGCTGTGGAAACATATATAAAGACCTCACAGCACCAACACAAGTTACATAGACACTCCTAAAAACACTCATAGTTATTTTGTTATTCTAAAGGCTTCCTTGTACTGACTTTGGCATCGGAGACGTTGTGGCAGACACCACACCGGTGACCATCTTGAGGGAGCCATCTTTCCATATTTGTAGGGACACTAACGAAGACTCGGCTCCATTTGGACGCACTCACAAATACTGATGATTTGCACTTCATCACTTTGAATATTTATATTGGAAATACCAGAAGATACAAACCTCAGGGATGGAGCCAAGATTAGGATTTTACATTGGGTGGCCAAAGTATAAACACATTTTATTTTAAAATGCAAACCAATATTTATTTAACATATATTAACAAAAAAATAAACAAGGAAAATACTACACTTGCTACTAATTGTATTAAAAATTTACAAACTAATGTAATAATGAACTTATCGGGATTAGTATCAAATCAATAACATAATAAATGGATAAATAAAATACCAAAACTACTACCATTTTACTACAATTTTTTTTGGGAGCAAATATTACAAAATATTTACAAACTGATATGACAATGGATGTGATTGATGACACATCAACAATATACTATAATATAATATAATATATATATATATATATATATATATTTATCTAAGATAGAATTCTACAATAGTCTAATCAAAGTGTATATATGTGTGAAGTTCACTCCTGAATATTTAAACACTGCTCCTTATCCTCTCACTTCACAAGAACTTGTACTTATAAAGTAACCACTATGCATAGGGTGCACAATGACAATAAATAAATTTCTTAAATACTTATTTGTCATGTTTTAATAATTGATTCATCAATTTACAAGACTTATTTTTATTAAATTTTATAATTCTTGCGCCAACAACATTCGAAATAAATTTTTTGACCAATCAATAAAAGAGAAATTACAAAATAGTCCTTCTCTTTTTCTTTTTTAATAATATGGGTCCAGCCCATATTATATATAATAAAAGTTGGGTTTAGACGCCGTGGTTGCGTCACGTGGCTTCACCAAATTGCGGAAATTTTATTAAATTTTTAGACTTTTAAAGAATTAAAAAGAATTTACTTCCAGGACTCTAATTCATTCTTATCATTAAATAAAATTAGATTAACATTATTTTTTTATTTGTTAGGATATATTTCTTAAATTAAGGGATAATATTTAACATAAAAAAATTTAATTTAGATAATATATATCATCTAATTAACCTTATTTTTTTATTTGTTAGGATATATTTCTTAAATTAAGGGATAATATTTAACATACAAAAATTTAATTTAGATAATATATATCATCTAATTAACCTTATTTTTTTGTTTGTTAGGATATATTTCTTAAATTAAGGGATAATATTTAACATACAAAAATTTAATTTAGATAATATTTATCATCTAAATTTTCAAAATTTTAATTCTACTCTAGCTAAAAGTCTATTTTAAAAATTTTCTAAATTTAAATCTCGTCCCACATTTTTGTTGTTTCTATTTTCCTTAAGTTGCAACTTAAATTTTATTAATTATTATTATTATTAAATTAATATTGTGGGGGCGAGCCCAACGCTGCGAACTGGGCCTAGGGCCCAATTTGTATACCATTGTTTGTCCGAAGAGGTAAAAAAGGTCAGTGCTGGGCCTGTTTGGTGGAAACACGCGCGGAGGGACACTGGGATACGTCCGAAGGCTACCCTGACTGTCCGAAGTGGTCCCAACGTTCGGATCATCATAGTGCTTAATCAATCAAATATGCCGGGGGCAAAAGTGACATTCCCAACTGATTCCACGGAGGAGAGCAAATCCTGGACGTGCCTGGGGATGAGGAGGACATAAAAATATCTTAAAGGAAAAGCTGCTACCACTGCATTTAATGCACCGCAGCAGCTTTTCTGGCCGCATTTATGTGGAGAAGACACCTGAATAGTTCAGCCTCAGCTACCACCACTCACGGTGTACTAAAGAAGATGTCTGATGTGACGTGTACTCAAGTGGATGCTTGGATGAAGAACAAATGTACGATGAAGATGAAAAAGGTGGGGGATATATAAGGGGAACAATACTCTGGAAAGGTGGAGGAAAAAATTTGTATTCACTAAGTTGATAAATACTAAGCCTCTTCGGACCAAAGAAACTTTTACTAAATATTAGTCCAAATGCCTGTTTACCCTTATTCGTTTGCATTGAACCGTTGCTAAATCTGTAACCAGCCCAGCTGTTTAGCCCATTCTCTACAAATTTATTGTTGGGGATTCGTTGGGCTCACGATACGTAAAGTTAGTGCCTAGCCCATCAAATTTCAACCCTACAATTGGCGCCGTCTGTGGGAAATAGCTTGAGCAAAGGTGGAAGCAACACCTCAAGGATGGCTGAACCAAGGCAACGACCAGCGGAGTCCAGGTCATCTTAGTACACCGATCCCTTTCTTAATCTAGAAAAAAGGCAGGATCGTGAGGGTAGCGTACACACCGCACATGACGATTGAAACCAGTCATATGGAGAGAGCCACATGTCCCATGCAGAGAAAAACCAAAGCATGCAGAAAGAAATTGATAGGTTAAAGAGGGAGTTGCGCCATGCGAAGAGGAAGCGCAGCCCTTCGTACTCTAATGAAGATTCTGAGGACGAACAGGATGTTGTCTACAAGCAGAAACATCGAACGCCAGTCAGCGAGTCCTTTACCTATGAGGAAATGTGCCATCATTGGGGGAACCCTCTAAACCCCTTACCTAGGGGTGAAGGGAACGACGCTATGAGTAAAGCCCTGGATCAGATTTCCAGATCTCCCTTTACATGTAACATCGAGAATGCTAGACTTCCTCGACGTTTCCACCAGCCTACATTCACCATCTATAACGGCCGGACAGACCCAGTAGAACATGTGAGCCATTTCAGCCAGAGGATGGCCGTCCACTCCAGGGACGAAGCCCTAATGTGCAAGGTCTTCCCATCCAGCTTGGGACCGATAGCCATGAGATGGTTTGATAGCCTGAAAGCAAACTCTATAAGCTCTTTCCAAGAGCTAACTCAGGCATTTGGTTCGCGTTTTGTCATGTGCCGAAGGGTTCCGCAATCCATGGCTTCCCTGTTGTCCGTCAGTATGAAAGGGGCTGAGACTTTGAAGTCATATTCGGATAGGTTCTAGGAAACGTATAATGAGATAGAGGATGATTGCGACTTGGTGGCCATCAACTCTTTTAAGCTGGGCCTCCCCACTGAGCACCCCTTGAGAGCATCCCTAACGCGCAAACCTGCTACCAGTATATGCCAGTTGATGGATAGGATTGACAAGTACAAAAGGGTTGAAAAAGACCAACAGCAGAGCAAGGGAAATGATAAGGTTATCCCTCAAGAAGGGAGGGATTTCAGGTCGGACAGGCAGAACCACAACAGGCCGAGAAAGGACTGGATCGGACAAAGTACAGCGAACTTCCAGACGGTCAATGCCGTTTTTCGCAAACCAGTGCACCAAGTCCTGGATAAAATAAAAAATGAACCGTTCTTCAAAAGGCCGAACAAGATGGTCGGAAACCCTGAAAGGCGCAACCACAATCTTTACTGTCAATATCACCTTGACCATGGGCATACTACTGAGGATTGCAGGAGCCTGTGGGACCATCTGGATCAGCTAGTCAGCAAAGGCAGGTTAAAGCAACTTCTACACCACTCATACGGTCAGGGAAATCAAGCAAATGCGGGGCCTAGGAGAGGCGATTCTGTAAAACCTCCCTTGGGTACAATCAATGTCATTTTTGCCGCACTAGGGAGGACGGGATCTTGCCATCCAGAGTATTGTCGGTTGCTCGGATGCCCTCGGAGAGTGTTAACAGAGAGCCTAAAAGGCCTAGGATGGAGGTTCCAGTTTTGGGCTTTTCGGACGAGGACAAAATCGAGACCATACAGCTGCATGATGACGCCCTGGTAGTTACTCTGAGAATAGGTGGATACGACATGAAGAGGGTGATGGTAGATCAGGGCAGCGCCGTAGAGATAATGTACCCAGACCTATATAAGGGGCTGAACTTATCTCCCGAAGACCTAACTCCGTACAGTTCCCCTTTAGTCAGTTTTGATGGCAAAGTGATCATTTCGAAGGGCCAAATCAGACTACCTGTGCAAACCAGACCTGAGACGGTGGAGGTAGATTTCATAGTGGTAGATGCCTACTCGCCCTACACTACTATTGTGGACAGACCTTGGCTTCATACCCTCGAGGTCGTATCCTCCACACTTCATCAGAAGATTAAGTATCCATCCGAATGGATAATCGAGGAGATCCGAGGAGATCAGTCTACGTCCAGGCAATGTCTAATGGCAGCTATACAGCACAAACCTCAGGCTGAGTCCTCAGACTGTAACAAAGAGAGTTTATAGCAATTAAAACCTTCGGTGCTGGACACCGAAACCTCAGCCGGAGAAGCAGAGTGCGAAAGCTTGGTAAGGATAGTTGTTGATAACAACTCAGAGAAGTTTTTTCAAGTCGGATCCACTCTGCCTCCTCAAGAGAAGGAAGAGCAAATAGAGTTCCTCAGGGCAAACGTTGATGTATTTGCATGGGACTCTGCGGAAGCCCGGGGGTAAGTCCAGATTTTATTTGCCACTATCTAAACGTTAATCCCACCATCGTCCCCAAGAAGCAACCGCTCTGGCGTCCATCGAGGGAACATGTAGATGCGGTCAGGAAGGAAGTGATGAAACTTAAGCAGGCAGGGGCTATTAAGGAAATTTTTTACCTCGAATGGCTGGCTAACACCGTGGTGGTAAAAAACAAAAGCGGAAAATGGCAGGTGTGCATGGACTTCACTGATCTTAATAGAGCTTGTCCGAAGGATCCGTTTCCCATGCCAAAGATAGATTAACTAGTTGATGCTACTGTTGGACACCCTCGGATGAGTTTCTTAGACGCATTTCAAGGTTATCATTAGATACCACTGGCTCTCGCTGATCAGGAGAAAACAGCTTTCGTAACCCCTGTAGGGAATTACCACTACAAGGTAATGTCGTTCGGCTTGAAAAATACAGGGGCTACCTATCAGAGAATGATGATCAGAATGTTTGAGCCGCAGCTGGGCAAAAGCATGGAAGTTTATATTGATGACATGGTGGTGAAAAGCAAGGTCATAGCTGAACACATTGGGGATCTTAGGGATGTTTTTGAAATCCCGAGGGGACACAGGTTGCGCTTGAATGCATCCAAGTGTTCGTTTGGTGTTGGATCAGGCAAATTCTTAGGGTATGTGGTCATTAACAAGGGAATCAAAGTTAACCCCGATCAGATAAAGGCCATCAATAACTTGCGAGCTCCTCGGAATCCCAAGGAAATTCAGAAGCTGACTGGGATGACTGCTGCCTTTAATAGGTTCATTTCTAAGTCAGCAGATAGGTGTAGGCCTTTCTTCTCATTGATCAATAAGTGGAAAGGTTTCGAATGGACGGAGGAATGTGCTGTTGCTTTTCAGCAACTTAAGGACTACTTGGCTCGGCCACCAATCATGTCCAGTCCTGAACCAGATGAGGTATTGTTTGCTTACATCGCCGTCGCTCCTAATGCTGTGAGCTTGGTGTTGATACGGACGGACTGTGGGGTGCAAAAACTAATCTACTACGTAAGTAAGTCACTGCATGAAGCTGAAATTCGTTATTTGCCACTGGAGAAGGCCATCCTAGTTGTGGTGCTCGGTATGAAGAAGTTGCCTCACTATTTTCAAGCCCACATCGTCATAGTCCTCACCCAGCTTCCGCTCAGAGCAATACTCCGAAGCGCAGACTACACAGGAAGGATTGCCAAATGGGGGACGATCCTAAGGGCTTTTGATATCAAGTACATGCCTCGCACATCAGTGAAGGGTCAGGTCCTTGTCGACTTGGTCGCCGAGTTCAAAGAGACCCATCTAGAGGAAGTAACACCGATGCTGGGCATGGAAGAAAGGCACGTTGGTATGGTTTCTTCACGGAACTCTTTGCCCTAGGAAGTGTACGTGGATGGCGCATCGAATCAGAGAGGCTCTGGAGTGGGGCTAGTGCTGGGGCTAGTGCTGATATCCCCAGAGAGAATTATCATTGAAAAAGCGTTAAGGTTGGATTTCTCAACAACGAATAATGAGGCAGAATATGAGGCTCTATTGATAGGGATGAAGATGGCACGAAGGATGGGAGGAAAGTCGGTTGAGATATTCTCGGACTCAAGATTAATCGTCGGCCAAGTGCAGGGAGAATTCGAGGCGAAAGACGAGAGGATGCAGGGGTATTTGAACCTAGTTAAGTCCCTGCAGTCAGAGTTTGAATATTTTAACCTGCAGCACATCCCCAGAAGTGGCAACACACATGCCGATTCTTTAGCCACTCTCGCCACCTCTTCGGCACAGGAATTACCAAGGGTTATCCTCATTGAGGACATGCAGAAACCTACGGAATTAAGAAAAAAGGCATTCCAAGTTCATTACCTCGGAACCAACCCGTGTTGGTCGGATCCCATCATCAAGTTCTTGAAGGACAATATGTTGCCCGAAGAAAAAGGGGAAGCGGACAAAATACGGAGAAAAGCTACAAGGTTCTGGTTGTCCGAGGATCACAAACTGTACAAACGATCCTATTTAGGCCCATATTTGTTGTGCATGCGTCCTAAAGCGGCTGAGTCACTGTTAGAAGAATTGCATGAAGGGATCTGTGGGAGCCATACTGGAGGAAGATCCTTAGCTCACCGAGCCATTACTCAGGGTTATTGGTTGCTAAATATGCAAAGAGAGACCCATGAATACGTTAAAAAGTGTGACCAGTGCCAGCGATTTGCGCTGAACATACATCAGCCAGGTGGTACCCTTAATCCACTATCTAGCCCATGGCCTTTTGCTCAATGGGGACTGGATATCGTAGGCCCATTTCCTAAAGCAGCAAGAAACAAGAAGTACCTTCTGGTCGGAATAGACTACTTCACCAAATGGGTCGAAGCAGAACTTCTAGCGAATATCAGGGATGTAGATGTAAAGAAATTCATCTGGAAAAATATCGTCACTCGGTTCGGGGCCCCCCATACCCTGATCTCGGACAATGGGCTTCAGTTTGATAGCAAAGCTTTCAGGGGTTATTGTAGCGAGCTGGGAATCACAAACAAATACTCCACCCCTGCTTACCCTCAGGGAAATGGGCAGGCCGAAGCTGTTAATAAAGTCATAGTTAACGGACTAAAGAAAAGGTTGGATGATGCGAAAGGTAGGTGAGTAGAAGAATTACCCCACGTATTGTGGGCGTACAGAACCACGCCTCACAGGTCTACCGGAGAAACCCCTTTCTCAATGACCTATGGGGCTGAGGCTGTTATACCTCTGGAGACTGGATTCCCAACATACAGGACTAGCTTTTTTAATCCAATCGGCAACGATGGGAAGCTGCAAAAGAGTTTGGATCTAATTGAAGAACGAAGGGAAAATGCAATGGTCCGACTGGCACATTACCAGCAGAAACTTAAGCAGGGCTACGACGCCAATGTAAGGCTAAGACCCCTAGAGCCTGGTGATCTAGTACTGAGGAAAGTGGTAGGTAATGCAAATAATCCAGCTTGGGGGAAACTAGAACCAAACTGGGAAGGACCATATCGCATTACTTCAAGGGCTGGCATTGGAGCATACTTCTTAGAAGATCTGGACAATCATGTAGTGCCCCGGGCATGGAATGTAAATAACCTCAAAAGGTACTACTATTAAAAGAATTCTCCTTTCAGTCACGATACCATTTTGTTATGCTAAGAACTCAAGTGTTTAAACTTAAATCCAATCATGCCTGTAGTCTTCGGACCAGATGATTTGGGTTAGTTAACACTCCTTTACAATTCTCATAAGTGTTTAAACTTAAATCCAATCATGCCTGTAGTCCTCAGACCAGATGATTTGGGTTAGTTAACACTCTTTTACGACTCTCATAAGTGTTTAAACTTAAATCCAATCATGCCTGTAGTCCTCGGACCAGATGATTTGGGTTAGTTAATACTCCTTCACGATTCTCATAAGTGTTTAAACTTAAATCCAATCATGCCCCTAGTCCTCGGACCAGATGATTTGGGTTAGTTAACACTCCTTCACGATTCTCATAAGTGTATAAACTTAAATCCAATCATGCCTGTAGTCCTCGGACCAGATGATTTGGGTTAGTTAACACTCCTTCACGATTCTCATAAGTGTTTAAACTTAAATCCAATCATGCCTGTAGTCCTCGGACCAGATGATTTGGGTTAGTTAACACTCTTTGACGATTCTCATAAGTGTTTAAACTTAAATCCAATCATGCCTATAGTCCTCGGACCAGATGATTTGGGTTAGTTAACACTCCTTCACGATTCTCATAAGTGTTTAAACTTAAATCCAATCATGCCTGTAGTCCTCAGACCAGATGATTTGGGTTAGTTAACACTCCTTCACGATTCTCATAAGTGTTTAAACTTAAATCTAATGATGCCTGTAGTCCTTGGACCAGATGATTTGGGTTAGTTAACACTCCTTTACGCCTCTCATAAGTGTTTAAACTTAAATCCAATCATGTCTGTAGTCCTCGGACCAGATGATTTGGGTTAGTTAACACCCCTTTACGATTCTCATAAGTGTTTAAACTTAAATCAAATCATGCTTGTAGTCCTCGGACCAGATGATTTGGGTTAGTTAACACTCCTTCACAATTCTTATAAGTGTTTAAACTTAAATCCAATCATGCCTGTAGTCCTTGGACCAGATGATTTAGGTTAGTTAACACTCATTTACTAATTCCTATACGAACAGTTCTTAAGCATTATTGTCTACGTCGTCAACACGCTGCAAGGTCTGAGTTTATAATTTCCCCAAGCATACTAATCCGAACTTAATGGCATCAACAGTTCTCTGACCAGGTTACTATCGCAAATAAACATTCCAGTGAAGTCGTTATCGCCTTAGGGCCTACTTAGCATCGTTTAAATTGAAATCCTGGCATTAGTTGTTTCTCAGTTGTCAATCTATTGTTATTTATTGTAATGACACATCATGACATATAACATGATAATAATAAAGATAAAAAGTAAGCTATTTCATTGATGAAAGGAAAATGACAACGTTGCAAAGCAAAGTCAAATGGCATCAAAACAATTACAAGTCCAAAAAGAGTCCCCTAGACACCTAAGCCTTCTCCGGAGGCACTGGGTCAGCCTTTGACGGATCGCCCATATCCCCAGTCCGAGCAGGAGCGTGGCTTGCCTCAGCGGGGTCTGGGATGCTTGGACCGACCGGAGGAGCTTCGGAGGTATCTGGTGGCTCGCAGATATCGGGGTCGTAGTAAACACTCCCAGGCTACCTCAGGGCAGACTCTGGGGGAACTCCAGCCGCATCAAGGCATTTGCCCCACGTTATCTCGTAATACTCGCTGCAGACCTTGGCGAACTCCTCGGTCAGCCTCGCCTAGGTCTCTTGCACCCCCAGCAAGTGAGCGGCCTTCTTCTCAGCCTCAAGTGCTTCCTTGGCCAGCTGAGCGTCCTTCTTGGCCAACTTAGCAGAATCCTTGGCTTTGTCGAGCTCGGCCCGAAGATCCTTCACCAACGCTCGCTCTGTCTCCAGATTGGGCTCAGTGGTGTACAGCTTTTTGCGCTAATCTTCGGCCTGCTCCTGGGCGTTCTTGAGGCCCGCCTTCAGAATTTTTCTTTCTTTAGCCTCCTGTTTCAGCTGCTCGGACATCTGGAAGCACTCATCTTTAAGGCCGCCCAAGGCCTTCTCGATATCCGAGAGGGCGCTGATCTCCGCTTGGACTTAGACGTGGGCCTTCTTGTTCCACTCCTCGGCCACAAATATCTGCTGGGCGATCTGCGCAACAGACAAATTCTTTATTATTAGTTGTTAGACATAACAAAAGGAGGATAAGAGGGTCAATTCCCTTACCATGGCTAGATCCCTTTTTAGGGATAGGAAAAGATTTTGCTGGCTGAAATGCCTGTAGGACTCCATGTCTCCCGGAAGAAGCAAAGGCTGCTCCAAAGCCTCCGCGATGTAGCCGGCTTTGCCTCCACCATAATTTCTGATGGAGGCATCATATGGGATGTCCGCACCATCCAGCGTCAGCTTTGGGGGCCACGTCCGAGCGCCCCGGCGTACATCGGCCGCCGAAGTGTCTTCCCTACTTTCAGTAGATGAAGCCCTTTTGCCCTTGGTGTCATGGGCCACTTTCTGTTGCTTGGGCCCTTTTTGAGACGCAACCTCAGTACCTTCAGCCTCAGTCGCAACCCTCTTCTTTTTTAAATCCGGCAACGGCTTTAAGCTAGGATCCGAGGGGGCTTGAGGAGGAAGAGGAGGAAGAGTCGCCGCTGGCTGGGATGGGCCAGTGCCTTTGGACGCGGCCTTCGACTTCCTATTCTTCATCAATTCTGTTAGACTCTGCATGTCTTCGTCCGAAGAGTAAGCCGACACGTTTAGTCTCTTTGGAAGGACAACTGATTGCCTATCTGTCTCCTCGTCAACATCTATAATTTGAATCTCTTCTGAAGCTTCCCCTTCAAATCTGAACTGGTCGATCTGCTTGTCAAGGGAAAGGGTAGAAGAAGCAACTCTCTCTTCCACTGCTACTGGTTCAAGAGGAATCTGTTAAACAAGCTGAACAAGTAGTGGTACACCCTGTGGGTTAGGATGTGGCACCGGAGCAAGGTCGAAGGAAGCTAAAAAATGCTTCTGAGCGACATCAATACGGTTGATGCGGTGGTCTCCGAGTGTTATTGCGTTGCTGATCGGCTTAAAATCCTTTGAAAGTGGAGTGTAGCCGATGACGAGGTGAGCGGCCCTAAGCTGTCCGTCTTCGCTTGCAAAGATCTCTGACCGAAGGAGGTAATTGAGCGCCGCGGTGTTTGTAAGGCTTAGCTGAGGAGCGACGTGATTCCTATCTGTAAACATTGCAATAAAACTGTCAAAAAGGACTGAAGCTTGATGAAAGAGATGGCCGAATAGCTAAAAACGAAAACCCTAAGCCTATTGTTAGAAAATCTTAATGGGGGATATCCCACCTGGCTCTCCTGGCTGGGTTGGGCAATGAATTTCGTCATGCCATGCGCCCGAGATGATTAGATAATCGTCTTTCATCCCTTTATTGGATTTGGGGAGACAGGAGATGAGCCTGACCACATCGAATCGGGACCTTAGGTAGTATCCCGCTCCTACTTTGGTACGGCACTCGTACATGTGTACCACATCGTGCCAGGTAAGTCCTAACCCTAAATGACGGTTTAGGTCGTCAACTGCTCATAAAATCCTAAACATGTTAGGTGCGCACTAATCGGGGCTAAGTCTATGGCCGGTAAAATAACTTCTGGTAACTGGCCCCATGGGGATGGTCATTCCTCCCTCCAGGAAAGCGATAATGGGGATTATAACCTCACCCACTTCTCGGTCCGTTAGTAACCCCTCTGTGGAGCAATACCTCAAGCCCACGTCTTGAATAATGCGATACGTTGCCCTAAACTTCTCTATCTGGGAGGGACTATCCACTAAGTATTCAAATCTACCCATTTTCAATCAGGTTAGAGGGGGAAGTGCGAAACAGTAACTGGGGAAAAGCTACCAGAGTCCGAAGAGGCAATCTGAAAAGAGTTTGAGAACCTCGAACAAGGGACTTACGCGGAATTGAATGGAAGAACGACCTTGATGCTCGCAGAGAGATCGTAGTGTGTTCTGGGGTAAGTTGGAACTGATGACAGGAAGGGCGTTGTGAGCGCAGATGCCTAAGTTCGCTGAGAGTCTGAAATTTGCAAAGTAAGGGGGAAATGACCTCTTTTTGAGGATTTATATAGGGGCCAGCAAACTGGTGGAATTTATCCCGCCCAAATTTCGAGGAGAATCACGACCGTTTATCATTAACCCATAGTTGGATCTCATAGACAAGATGCCGCCTGGAGCAATTAATGGTGCTTGGGAAACAACGCAACGACAGCGGCAATAATTAGGCGCCCAAATTTATGCGCGCACACGTGTGAATTCAGCGGTTCAATGTTTTCAAAACTTCTATTTTTGCAACGGATCAAAATCCTATTTTTTTTCCCATCAGATGTGTGGGAAAAATTAGAATTTTGAGGGGCTATTGTGGGGGCGAGCCCAACGCTGCGAACTGGGCTTAGGGCCCAATTTGTATACCATTGTTTGTCCGAAGAGGTAAAAGAGGTCAGTGCTGGGCCCGTTTGGTGGAAACACGCGCGGAGGGACACTGGGATACGTCCGAAGGCTACCCTGACTGTCCGAAGAGGTCCCAACATTCGGATCATCATAGTGCTTAATCAATCAAATATGCCGGGGACAAAAGCGACCTTCCCAACTGATTCCACGGAGGAGAGCAAATCCTGGACGTGCCTGGGGATGAGGAGGACATAAAAATATCTTAAAGGAAAAGCTGCTACCACCACATTTAATGCACCGCAGCAGCTTTTCTGGCCGCATTTATGTGGAGAAGACACCTGAACAGTTCAGCCTCAGCTACTACCACTCACGGTGTACTAAAGAAGATGTCTGATGTGACGTGTACTCAAGTGGATACTTGGATGAAGAGCAAATGTACGGTGAAGATGAAGAAGGTGGGGGGTATATAAGGGGAACAATACTCTGGAGAGGTGGAGGAAAAAATTTGTATTCACTAAGTTGATAAATACTAAGCCTCTTCGGACCGAAGAAACTTTTACTAAATATTAGTCCAAATGCCTGTTTACCCTTATTCATTTGCATTGAACCGTTGCTAAATCCATAACCAGCCCAGCTGTTTAGCCCATTCTTTACAAATTTATTGTTAGGGATTCGTTGGGCTCACGATACCCAAAGTTGATGCCTAGCCCATCAAATTTCAACCCTACAAATATTATTTTATCAGAATATCAAGTTTCAAAACTTGATTATTAAGGGATAAGCAAAATCCTAATTCTTCAAGAGGTGATTAATATAAATCTATCCCAAGAAATAGTATATATCTCCATTAATTTGATAATCTTTATCCATGCCAAAAAACAGTATATATCTCCATTAATTTGATAATTTCTACGTTGATGACATTTTAAACAAAATAATAATAATAATAATAATAATAATAATAATAATAATAATAATAATCTATCAGAATAAGAAGTCTGAGAAACAGCCTCCAAAGGAACACAAGAGATTCAACTTGAAGAAGCTTTCATATGAGGAAAGGAAGGCCAAATTTATTAAGAGATTGAATGCTTTTAACTTTGTAGCCGATGATGATAAGGATGATGAGAGAAAGTAGTGTTGGATTCAGTGCTTGATATTTGTTGATTATCTGTGATACATTTTTTTTTTTTTGTCAGGGCAACTAAGAACCTAGCTGTGTTTTTCTTTTTGTAAAATTTGTCATTTTTGCAGGTTGTCTTTCATCATCTAGATGTTTAACTAGATATGATTTTTTGCATCATTTATATATAAAAAAATATCAACCACGTTCTCTTTCTCTTTTTTAATTTTTAATTTTTTTTAATTTCCTCCTTTTACATTATCGTAGCTCCTCTTCTCTCTCTCTCTCTCTCTCTCTCTCTCTCTCTCTTTAAAACCCTAGCATAAATCTTAGTGCCCACTGCATTATGGGTACGTTTTCAAATCTCTCTCTGATTATTGTGAATCTAAATTTGTGTTTTTTAAGCTTTTATTTCCACATGCATTTTTCGAAACAATCTTTTACAGATCTTTGTGTTTATGTGAGCTCTAATCTGAATTATCTTAACTTTTATATGAATTTATCAATAAACTTTGCGAATTTTTATTTCCCATTTTTTTTTTTTTTTGTTTATCTTTTAGTGGATTTGATGAGAAAACCTATTTTTTTTTTAATGCAATTGTTGTTAGTTATAAATTGAGCTTGGATTAGTGGAGATTATTGCTCTCACTGGATGCGAATTTTGAGAAATTAATATATGAACTTAAATTGCCTTTCAATATTTTGAATGCTTTATTATTTTGCTAGATGTGATTAGGCTCAAAAGTATGTGCTTCATTATGTGCTTAAATTAATATTATTTTATTAGAATGTCAAGCTACAAAACTTGATTATTAAGGGATAAGCACAATCCAAATTCATATTATAAATATATTTTTTCTTATCTTTTTCTCCTATAATTTCTAAGTTGATAAAAATTTTGATTTGATTACAATCAAAATTCTTCAACTATTCCTTATCTTATTATCTTATTATCTTATTATAATATATAAGTCGATAAGTAGAACACTTAAAACAAAATTCAGCTTCACACTTCTGTAAATTTTTTATTACACATAAAAAATTGTAGAATTTTTTAAAATTTTTTTTAATATATATTGTAAGGACTCAAATTGTATTGGACTCAGAAAAGAAATGGGATTCAAGCCCAACAAGCCCAAACAATAAAATTTGTAGAGAGTGGGTGTAAGAACTAGTTCCAGTGAGTGGAAAAAGACATCGCTCTTGCGTAGCAGAAGGAACTTCAAAGTAAATAAAAGAAAAAACTCTTTCTTTTCCTCTCCTTAGCTTGGTTTCTAGTGTATATCTCTCTAGATCTCTTTCTCCTTCTTTTTCCCTTTTCTTTGTCTTTTGATTTCACGTTATATACTACTTTCTTCATCCTGCTCTCACCGTACACGTGTAGGTTCCATTCTGAGAACTTCTTTCTGTCCCATCCAGAACTTCCTGAATCCTCCACTTAGTGGCCATAAGGCTGCTTGGTTACTGTTCAGGTATCACCTCCACATTAATGCGGCTAGAGAGTTAGCTGGGAAGCATTTAATATGGAGGTAGCAGCTTTCAGGAGATATTTTCCGTCTTTCCCGGTTCCGCCTTCGTTCTATATTTACTTTTTCAGTTCATACATAACTTTGCGAAGTACCTTAATTGCTAAGATAATTACATCCACCTCGGACCGTGGTATCCGAGGTGGATCTGATCCTCGGATGCGGTTTGGGCAATAAACCTTATCCTCGAACATGTGAGTGTCCTTGGACTGGGCCGTTGGGCCACAAGCCCACTTCCTATGTACTCTCTGTTTAAGTTTTCAGGTAACTGGCCCCACAATAGCCCCTCAAAATCTCACTTTTTGTAACCTCGGAAAAAGGGAAATTTTGATATCACGTCTTTAACTCCTTCGTTGGACTTTTCTAAATTTCAGAACGCCTTTCCGTCTGCCCAAGACACGTCCCTGACGTTTCGGCGACAGGGACACGCCATTATTAAATGATGGCGGTTTCCCTGTCCTCCATGTTTTAGCAGGATGCGAATCAAACGGTGGAGGGCATACAAAATTTATGAGCGGGACTTTTCCCGTTTACGATTTCTGCGCCCCTATAAAGAGCTTTTCAAATCAAATTTCTTTTCAGTTATAAAAAATCTCACAATCTTTAGCGAGTATTCATTGAACCTGTCCCCTTTTCTTTCTTCTCAACGTTCTCATAAATACCTGAAGTTTGTTCGAGGAGCTCATTTTTCACACCTATAAGTTTCTTTAACCTTCTTTAGTCTTCAATCCTCTTCTCTAATTTTTCTTCACGATTCCTAAGAAATGGGTAAGTTTAAGTATTTAGTTGATTCCGAAGAGCAAATAGAGAAATTTAGAACTAAGTATAGGATTCCCCCAACGGTGGGCATGAGGTATGCTTCCCTGGAAGAGTGGTACGATGAGAAGAAAACAGGGGAAGTAATTATCCCCATGATCGCTTTCATAGAGGGAGGGATGACTATTCCGATGGGCAGTCTCATTAGGAGTTACCTTAGGTTCTTTAGATTGTCCCCCACACAATGCGCCCCAAATATGTTCAGGGTGCTAGGGAGTATAGAAGCCCTTAATGTAAGGCTGAACCTAGGCCTTACCCATCACGATGTGAACTGGGTGTACAACCTCCATCATCTGAAGGATCAGGGGTATTACCTTAAGTCTAGGTTTCCCAAGGTAAGGCTAATCCAGTGCCTCCCTAAATCGAACAAGGGCCTAAAAGATGATTTTCTCATTTTTTTTGGAGCATGGCACAACGGTTTACCCTGTCCGACCCAGGAGGGAACACCAGGTGGGGCTTTTAGGCTAGACGCCTCTGTACTTTAATTTATATTCATCAATTCAAGTTGACTTCAGTTCTGACGGAATTTTTTGCTGTTTTATTGGTTTCGCAGATAAGCATGCCACCAAGCCTCAACGCAGTCTAATTAATAGGGAGAGCTTGGATAAAATCCTATGGTCCGAGGTGTATGTAAACCCATCCGACGGTCAATTAAGAGCAGCGCACGTAATCCTGCAATACAAACCAATCTCCACCGCCTTTTAAGCTTCCAAGTGTGTGATAAAGGCTAGAGATCCTCGGCTGCACTGAATCAGCGTAGCCTTCGAAGGATTTATTGTTCCTGAAGGTGTTCCCATTCTTGAAGGCACCCCCTATACTTAGCCATTACCTGTAGCTGCTATTTCCGTAGGGGCTTCCTCGTCACGCTCTGCTATTCAGGAAGTGGAGGGGGAAGAGGAAGAAGAATAAGAAGAAAAAGTTGCAGAAGTATCAGATTCTGCAGACGGATTTGAGGTCTTCAACCAACCACAATCTCTCGAGGTGGTTTCTGGCGATATAGGCATCTAGAGAAAGAGCCAAAGAAGTTTGTTGGATGTTATTGAAGGTAAATCTGGAAAAGAGGCACCAGGGCAGTCTACTCAAACCACTTTCCCTCCTCCCCCTTCTCCTAAACCTCCCCAATCTTAGGGGGCAGAACTTGTTGATCCTAAGAGGAGGAGAGAGCAAAAAGGTAAAGATGTGGTGGAGATTGGGAGATCTCGTCCAACCCAAGAAAGTGAGGATCAGCGACCTCCAAAACAACAAAAGACAACTCATGGGACTTCAAAAATTACTGCCAAGCAAACTGTTCAGTCCTCGGAACCCGAGGCCTGGCTCCCTGATCCCATGCTCGGTGGTGAGCCCTTGAGGGCAGACGCATCCATCAGAGACTACAATGGTGGGATTGGATGCCATGTCGCCTCGGCCCTAGAAGAAACCCTCCTTCTTCCCAGGGACATGGTCGTGCTCAAAAACATGAAGAAAAATGAAATCTTCATGAATATGAAAAGTCATTTAGGCATGGTATAGTATCCCTACAGCTTTACTTGTTCCTTTTAGTTTATTTTATTTCTGACTCTTTTTTTTTTATTTTTTTTTTAATTTTTATATATATATATAGGCTATTCAAACCACTTTTAGGCTAGAGGAGATGACCAATTCCTTCTATCTCCAGCTGGACGAGGAGAAGAAGAGAAGAAATGAAGCTGCTAAGACACTTACAGTCAGTGAGCAGAACATAGTAGAGCTGAAGAAAAAGTTGGCCAATGAAGAATCCGCTCGAAAGAGTGCTGATTCAGCCTTGGCCGGCTTTCAAAAGCAACCTGAAGATCAGAGGAAGAGCCTCCGTGATGCCAATGACCAACTGGCAGCTTCTATGGAACAAGCATCAACGCTGATGAAACAACTGGAAGAAGCTCAAAGGCTAAGGGGTCAGGCTGAAAAGGAGAGGGATGAGGCTGAAAAAGCAAGAGCTGAGGCTGAGAAAGCAAAGGATGAGGCCGAACAGTGGGGTTACGACGTCGGCGTAGCCGAGACCGAGGATAGATTCCGAAATGAGGTCCCAGTTGTGTGCCGGACATACTGTGCGCAAACTTGGGAGGAAGCTCTAAATCGTGCTGGGGTCGAGCCATCATCTGAGCTGAGAAAACCTGAGAACACTTACTTCCCCTCAGCCATACGAGCCCCAAGTCCCTCTTCTCAACAACAAGAGGTCTCCTCTACTGTTGTTGGCTCGGCTGAAGAAGCTCAGAATCAGAATCCTCTCCCAACTAATCAGCAGAAGCAGCCTGAAGTGTCCGAAGTAGTAAAAAAGACCTCTTCAACTAAGGCCGTAGAGGATCCTAAGGATGGAACAGCCTCTCAAAGCTTTGAAAAGGACTTAGCTTCTACCGTTTTGCTTGCTGGGGAGGCTTCAAAGGAGAAGGAGAAGGATGTTCCTCCTCAGGAAACTGCCAAAGTTCCACCACCCAAGCTACAAATAAAACTAAACAAATAGTTGATGTAATAATTTTCTTTTTTAATTTTAATTTTATTTTTTTCCTTTTTGAGGATATTCTTGGGTGCGACGTATAGTTCCCTTCTCATATTTATATAAGATATTATGGTTTTATCTATTACTTGTATAACTTTCTGCACGAATATTCTTTTACTTTTATATTATCTCAAGCTATAGAAGAGCAAAATTTGACACTATGAGAGAAAATTTAACCTTATGTGTGCCAATTGAAAATCAAAGCAAACTGGAGATAGCATTCCGAACAATTAGTCCTTGGAGGTATTGAACACCCTAAAATGCTTTAAGTGATGCTCATGGAATTTGTCTTGATATATAAAGATAATCACACATATCCCATTTAAGAAGCGCTAACTTTCACAGTGTGCATTAATTTTCACCGAGCTGTGGGCCAAGAACCTTACATGATTTAAGTTCTGCTTAACACTTCAATAAAAATGAGTGTATTAATTTCCACCAAGTTGTGGTCCGAGGACCTTACATGACTTAGTTTCTGTTTAATACTTCGGTAAAAATGAGTGTATTAGTTTCCACCAAGTTGTGGTCCGAGGACTTTACATGACTTAGTTTCTGTTTAATACTTCAGTAAATATGAGAGCGTATTAATTTCCACCAAGTTGTGGTCCGAGGACTTGACATGACTTAGTTTTTGTTTAATACTTTAGTAAATATGAGAGTGTATTAATTTCTACCAAGTTGTGGTCCGAGGACCTGACATGACTTAGTTTTTGTTTAATACTTCAGTAAATATGAAAGTGTATTAATTTCCACCAAGTTGTGGTCCGAGGGCCTGACATGACTTAGTTTCTGTTTAATACTTCAGTAAATATGAGAGTGTATTAATTTCCACAAAGTTGTGGTTCGAGGACCTGACATGACTTAGTTTTTGTTTAATACTTCAGTAAATATGAGAGTGTATTAATTTCCACCAAGTTGTGGTCCGAGGACCTGACATGACTTAGTTTCTGTTTAATACTTCAGTAGATGTCACAGTTGTATTAATTTCCACTAAGTTGTGATCCGAGAACCTTACATAACTTAGTTTCTGTTTAATACTTCAATAGACTTAAGGAATACAAGTAATAGGATTCAAATTAGTTAAAAAAGAGACATATAGCAAAACTATTCGTATTAATACTAATACCTCTTTAAGTTGCTTACATTCCAAGGATGGAGTACAGTTTTCTCGTCTAAATCTTCTAAGTAATAAGCACATATTCCTGCTACAGATGTGATACGATATGGTCCTTCCCAATTGGGCCCTAATTTTCCCCAAGCTGGATTTTTGGTATTCCTCAAGACTTTTCTCAACACCAAGTCCCTCGGAGCTAAAGGCCTCAGCCTCACATTCGCATCATAACCTTGTTTCAGCTTGTGTTGGTAATAAGCTAACTGAACCATCGCTTTTTCTCGTCGTTCATCTATCAGGTCTAGATTCTTACCCAAAAGCTCATCATTGCCATCTAAGGTGAAAGTACTAGTCCTTAATGTGGGGAAACCCGTTTCGAGAGGAATCACAGCCTCAGCCCCATACGTCATTGAAAATGGGGTTTCTCCTGTTGACCGCCGGGGCGTTGTTCTATATGTCCAAAGGACATGTGGCAGCTCCTTCACCCATTTCCCTTCGCATCATCTAGCCTTTTCTTGAGCCCACTCACAATGACCTTATTGACAGCCTCGGTCTACTCATTTCCCTGTGAATAAGCTGGAGTGGAATATCTGTTCTTTATTCCCAAGTCGAAATAATACTCCCTAAAAGCCTTGCTGTCAAATTGAAGGCCATTATCTGAGAGATAAGAGATTGAGGAACCCCAAATCGGGTGATGATGCTCTTCCAAACAAACCTTTTGACATCCACATCCCTGATATTAGCTAGGGGCTTAGCTTCGACCCACTTCGTGAAATAGTCCGTGCATACTAGCAGGTACTTCTTATTTCCTATTACCTTAGGGAAAGGACCAATAATATCTAAGCCCCATTGCGCAAAAGGCCAAGGACTAGAAAGAGGGTTAAGGACTCTCCCAAGCTGATGGATGTTCGGAGCAAACCTCTGACATTGATCACATTTTTTAACATATTCCTGCGCCTCCTTTTGCATGCCCTGCCACCAATACCCTTGGGTGATTGCTCGATGAGATAAAGACTTTCCTCCAGTGTGACTCCCACAAATCCCTTCATGCAGCTCCTCTAGAAGTGCCTCTGATGGTTCAGGGTGCACACAAAGCAGATATGGCCCAGAGAACGAGTGTTTATATAACTTCCTATCCTCAGACAACCAGAACCGAGGAACTTTTCTTCGTATCTTGTCAGCTTCTAATTTGTCCTCAGGCAGTACATCCTTCTTAAGGAATATCATTATAGGATCCATCCAACTAGGCGCCGAGCTGATTTGATTGACCTGAAGCAAGTCTTCCGCTAACAGAGTGGGTGTACTCAAATCTTCAACCATGATAATCCGAGGTAAGTTCTGTGCCATGGAGGTAGCGAGGGTAGCCAGAGAGTCCGCATGTGCATTTCCATTTCTGGGACGTGGGATAATTCAAAAGATTCAAAATCTGTTTGCATACACCTAACTTGGCCCAAGTAACCTTGCACTCTGGTGTCTCGAGCTTCCAACTCCCCTCTAACCTGGCCCACGACCAGGCTTGAATCCGAGAACATCTCCACTGTTTTTCCACCCAGCTTCTTGACCATCGCTATTCCCACTAATAAGGCTTCATACTCTGCCTTGTTGTTAGTGGCTAAGAATCGCAACCTTAAAGACTTCTCGATGATGGCCATTTCAGGAGATATTAGGACCAGCCCCACACCTGACCCCTTCTGGTTTGTTGCTCCATCCACATACACCTTCTAGGGAGTGGGAAGTTGCGTGGATATAAGGCCAACCGATTTTTCATCCATGCCATGCTGGCTTGTACCTACTTCCTCAGGGCCCTCAGAAAATTCGGCCACCAAGTCGGTGAGAACCTGACCCTTCATAGAAGTACAAGGCATATACTTTATATCGAAAGCCCTAAGGATTGTGCCCCACTTAGCAACCCTGCCAGTGTAACCTACACTTCGAAGTACAGCTCTAAGTGGATACTGAGTCAGAACAACCACGGTGTGTGCCTGGAAGTAATGAGGGAGTTTCCTTGTAGCATGCACCACTGCCAAAATGGCCTTCTCCAATGGTAAATAACGCACTTCAGCCTCATGAAGTGATTTGCTCACGTAGTAGACTGGCCGCTGTACGCCATTATTCACTCGTATCATAACAAAACTAATAGCATAAGTGGCTATCGCCAAGTAGGCAAAAAGAACCTCGTCCACCTCAGGGCTGGACATAATGGGTGGCTGAGATAGATATTCCTTGAGTTCCTAAAATGCTAGAGCACACTCCTCAGTCCACTCAAACCCTTTCCATTTATGGAGTAAAAGGAAAAAGGGTATGCACCTGGATATAAATCTGTTCAGCCCAGTGGTCATCCCAATCAACTCTGTACTTCCTTGGGATTCCGAGGTGGTTGCAAGCTATTTATGTCCTTAATCTGGTTGGGGTTCACTTCAATTCCTCGGTGGGTCACCATGTAGCCCAAAAACTTCCTAGAGCAAACCCCAAAGGAGCACTTGGAGGCGTTCAGTCGTAACTTATGCTTCCTAAGAACCTCGAATGTGCT
The DNA here is from genome assembly GCA_023736055.1 of Quercus glauca. Lineage (NCBI taxonomy): Eukaryota > Viridiplantae > Streptophyta > Magnoliopsida > Fagales > Fagaceae > Quercus > Quercus glauca. The sequence goes on from CM043322.1 coordinate 37,747,663, forward strand.
GGTGAGGTCCGTCACATGCTCGGACATTACCTTGCTCTTTACTACCATGTCATCAATATAAACCTCTATGTTGTTGCCCAATTGTGGCTCAAACATCTTTGTCATCATCCGCTGGTAAGTTGACCCCGCGTTCTTCAAGCCAAAGGGTATTACCTTATAGTGATAATTTTCATTGGGAGTGAGAAAAGTTGTCTTCTCTTGATCACCCAGTGCCAGTGGGATCTAGTGATAGCCCTGAAAAGCATCTAAGAAGCTCATCCGAGGATGACCTACTGTTGCGTTAACCAGCTGATCTATACGGGGCATGGGAAAAGGATCCTTCGGACAGGCTCTATTAAGATCTGTAAAATCAACACACACTCGCCATTTTCCATTTTTCTTCTTCACTACACCTGTGTTCGCTAACCACTGAAGGTAAAACACCTCCTTGATAGCCCTTGCCTGCTTGAGCTTGGTGACCTCGTCTTTAATAGCCTCGGCATGTAACCTAGATGGACGCCGAGGTGGCTATTGCTTCGGAGTAGCGGAGGGATTAACATTCAAATGATGACAGATGAAATCTGGATCAACCCCTGGGGCTTCATAGGCATTCCATGCAAACACATCTACGTTTCTTCTTAGAACCTCAACCAATTGCTCCTTCTCCAGCGAAGGCAATAGCGCTCCAACCTGAAAGTACTTATCCGGATCATCACCAACATTCACCCTCTCCAATTCCTCACACCCAGCTTCCTCGGCGGTTGTGCTGAAGAGGGTTCCTAGGTCCTTTGATTGTTATGATTCATCCTTGGCCTTGGCTGATGTACCTATCTTTGGCCTATGCTGAATAGCTGCTACCATGCACTGCCTTGCCATGGCCTGATTTCCCAATATTTCCAATACTTGGCCACCTGACGGGTACTTCACCTTCTAATGAAGAGTGGAAGAAACAGCCCCCAGGGTATGCAACCAGGGCCTCCCCAAAATCGCCGTATAAGGAGAAAAAACGTCTACTACAATGAAATCCACCTCCACCACATTTGAACCTGTCTGCACAGGTAATCTAATCATACCCAACGGAATGACCGATCTGCCCTTGAAGCTTACCAACGGGGAGCTATAGGCTGTCAGGTCTTGGGGTGTCAAATTCAACCCTCTGTATAGGTCAGGATACATCACCTCGACTGCACTCCCTTCATCAATCATCACCCTTCTTACGTCATACCCCCCAATCCTCAGCGTAACCACTAAAGCATCATCATGCAGTTGTATGGTTCCTCTCTTGTCCTCCTCTGAAAATCCTAGCACCAGCGAGGTGCTCAGTTTCGCTTTTTTCGGCATTGAACTTGAGCTCCCATCTGAACAATGAGACACAGACAGTATTCTGGAAGGACAAGACCTTGTTCTCCCTAGGGTAGTAAATATAACATTTATTGTGCCCAGGGGGACTCCTGAAGAGGCATCTCCTCTCAACGTCGACCCTGTCTGGCTTCCTCGGACACTAGAATAGTGCAGAAGGTTGGTCAACCTCCCTTCTCGGACCAGCTCCTCCAAGTGGTCCCACAGGTTTCTGCAATCCTCAGTAATATGCCCATGGTCCCGATGGTATTGACAGTAGAGGTTTTGGTTGCGTTTCGCAAGATCCCTTGCCATTCTATTGGGCAATCTGAAGAAAGGCTCGTCTTGTATCTTTTCTAGAACCCGCTATACTAGTTCTCGAAACATAACATTAACTGCCTGGGAGTTAGCAGATCTTGATTGCCCTACAAAGTCTCTCCGAGGTCGATTGTTGTTATACCGATTCGACCTAAAATCTCTCCTCTCTTGAGGGATCACCTTAGACTTTCCTCTACCCCGTATCTGATCTTCCTCTATCCTCCTATACTTGTCAATTCTGTCCATAAGCTGTCGCATACTGGTAACAGGTTTACCAGTTAGGGAACTCCTCAGATCATGATCGGTTGGAAGGCCCTTCTTGAAGGTATTAATAGCCACGCTGTCATTGGCTCCATCTACCTCGTTATACATTTCCCAATATCTGTCAGAATAGGCTTTCAGAGTTTCCCTTTCTCGCATAGACATGGATAATAACGACCCTAAGGGCTGAACAACCCTCCTGCAAGTAATAAAACGAGCACCAAAAGCTTGGATGAGTCCCTCAAAGGGGTCAATAGTATTCGCTCCTAAACCATTGAACCACCTCATCGCCACTAAACCTAGGCTTGAGGGAAAAACCTTACACATCAGGGCCTCGTCCCTAGAGTGAATGGCCATTCTCTGACTGTAATGGCTAACATGCTCTACCGTGTCCGTCTGACCATTATAAATGGTGAACGTAGGTTAATGGAACCTCCGAGGAAGGTTTGCATCCTTAATGCGTCGCGTAAACGACGACTTGGAAACTTGACTCAGTGCTTTGTTCAAAGTGTCGTTCCCTAAGCCCTGCCGAGGTGGACTCTTATACGTTCGCCGACGGTAATGCTCTTCATCATGCAAAAAAAGCTCACTGGGCGGAGTTCTAGACCATCGTCTGTAGCTTGTGTCATCTGACTCATCAGAGGATTGCCTCGAGTCATGAGTCGTACGCTTCCGTCGCTCGTAACGTAATTCCCTTCTTAACATATTAATCTCACGCTGCATGTCCCCATCGTTCTTCGCATGAGAGACATGGCTCTTTCCCCGAGACTGACCCTTTTCCATGTGGGTTATTCGCGCACTTCCCTCGTGATCCCCCCTTTGTTCATGGATCACCAACGGGTTACCATGTTGAGGCCCCCTGGACTCTGCCTGGTGTGGACTAGTATCCACCTGCTGTGGTGCTCCCTCTACCATCAGCTGTTGCACTTGTCTTTTCCTACAATCGGATCAAGCTCTTCCCACAGACGGCGTCAATTGTAAGGACTCAAATTGTATTGGACCCAGAAAAGAAATGGGATTCGAGCCCAACAAGCCCAAACAATAAAATTTTTAGAGAGTGGGTGTAAGAACTAGTTCTAGTGAGTGGAAAAAGACATCGCTCTTACGTAGCAAAAGGAACTTCAAAGTAAATAAAAGAAAACACTCTTTCTTTTCCTCTCCTCCGCTTGGTTTCTAGTGTATATCTCTCTGGATCTCTTTCTCCTTCTTTTTCCCCTTTCTTTGTACTTCTGATTTCCCGTTATATACTACTTTCTTCATCCTGCTCTCACCGTACATGTATAGGTTCCATTTTGAGAACTTCTTTCTGTCCCATCCAGAATTTCCTAGATCCTCCGCTTAGTGGCCATAAGGCTGCTTGGTTACTGTTCAGGTATCACCTCCACATTAATGCGGCCAGAGAGTTAGCTGGTAAGCATTTAATGTGGAGGTAGCAGCTTTCAGGAGATATTTTCCGTCTTTCCTGGTTCCTCCTTCGTTCTATATTTACTTTTTCAGTTCATACATAACTTTGCAGAGTACCTTAATTGCTAAGATAGTTACATCCACCTCGGACCGTGGTATCCGAGGTGGATCTGATCCTTGGATAAGGTTTGGGCAATAAACCTTATCCTCGGACATGTGAGGGTCCTCGGACTGGGCCGTTGAGCCACAAGCCCACTTCCTATGTACTCTCTGTTTAAGTTTTCGGGTAACTGGCCCCACATACATATATATATATATATATATATATATATATTTAGATTTTTAGATTTTAAATATATATATATATATATATAGATAAAATTTTTCTTCTCCTATAATTTCTAAGTCAATAAAAATCTTACTTTAATTACAATTCAAATTCTTCACTTAATCCATCTAATCCTTATTTAATTATTGTACTATACTACACTTAAAAAGAGAATATATATATATATATATATATATATATATATATTATAAAAAAAGAGCACGCATCCAAGCCTCCCATTCACACAAAACCCTAAACCTAGAACAATAGAACCTACTCCCATTCACTTCCATCCAAGCCTCTTCTCTGCGGTATCTAGATCTCTCTCAATCTCCTTCCATCTAGTTTCGTTGTATTTGATGTTTGTAATAGAAAGAGAGTCAAGCGGATCCACTGGAGCCTGGAGCATACACATGGACATGGCGGTACTTGGTCAATTTATTGAAAAAAAAAATTAAAAACACCACTACCACATGACATGACCATTTGGTGGCTTGCCAAAATTTATAGTACAAAAAAAAAAAAAAAAAAAAAAAAAAATCCGAAGCTGATTTAGCTTAGTAGCATCTAATTGTTCTTAATAATTATATTTTATTAAACTATTTCAATATGTGACTGCCTAAATCTCATGACAATGTAGGCGTGCATTCTTTCTTATTTTATTATTATTATTTTCATTTTGTTTATTTTCTTTAGTGTTATTATTGGTTTTTTGTCTTCATGTGATTTTAATTAATGAATTCAAAAGATTAGAAAACATTGTCAAGTTTCTAAAGGCTCCTTTGTTTTTGTATTTTGTTTTTATTAAATTGATTAGGTTTTGTGTATTGGTTGCTTTTTGTTTATACTAATTTTCTTAGCTTTGATCTAATTTATATGCTTAGGGTTAGGGTCTTAGAATTAATGATTAAATATGATTAGAATTAATAGATTAATTTTAAAAAATATCTTATTTGATTTTTATGTTACATCAAATTAAAAAGATGTTCTACATGTGTATTCTTGAATTATCAACTTTAAATTTTAATTTATAATATTATCAAGATTATATTAATTTAGATTTATCAATTGTTTAGTACGTTTTTTAAAATAATTATCAATTTAAAATTCAATTTGGAATTATAAATTTAATTTAGTTTTAGGAAGAAATCTTACCCCTTATTTTAGTGAGATAATTATTTACACTTGATAATTTTTTCTTTTATCTTTATTGAATCTATTAAAATATATAATTATTTATACATTTATTCTATAAGCTTTTTCATAAAACTGTGCAACGCACAGGCCTATAACTAGTATATTATGAAACTGAAACTTTTGACTTTTTATTAACTTTACGAGAGTTCGCCATGTAGGCTTTGGAGCTCCCACAACTTTCCACAACATTTTTTTAAGTTTTAAAATTTTTTAATTTTTAAAACTAAATAGTAAATAGTACGTGAAACCTTTGAGAAACCCGCAAGGAAAAGAAAAAAAAAATTCCTACATGGAAAGAAAAAAATAATTTAAAAAAAAACTAAGAGAAAGAGAGAGAGAGAGAGTGAGAGTGAGAGTAGGTGCTTTTTTCTTTGTTTTCCAAAACAAAATAGCAAGTTTAAACACAAACACACAAAAAAAAAAAAAAAAAAAAATTTGAAGCATCACGGCTTAAGACAACAATGGAAAATTTCGATTTGGTAAAAAAGTATTCAATACTATTCATTTTTCATTTCATTTATATTGTAGGGATAATAGGCCCAGTAGAACATATCTATGTACATATTGGGCCAGGGGCCCAATCTAAGGACATTAAATAGTTCGAGGATGAGTAAAGACTTTCATGAGAATCCGTATTAGTAAGTGAAGAGGTGAAGTGTGATCATGATTATCCAAAAATGTGGTCCGAGGAGGAATGCCTCCTCAGCTAAGCAAAGCCGAGGTCGGAAGATACGGTCTGACATCAAAAGCAACGTTTTGGACAATTTCACTGATGAGGATAAGTATCAAGAAGGAACATGATATAGGGAGGCTATGAAATATCTAAAGGGAAAGCTGTTACTACCGTATTAAATGCTCTGCAGTTAACTCTCCGGTCGCATTAATAAGGAAGTGATATATGAGCAGTAACTTTCAGCCTTACAGCTACTACCCAAAGATTTCAGATGGTGCTGATGGGATAAGGATCAACACCAACAATTTGATTTGCACGTGGAAGGTGGAGATAAAAGGGCAAGATAATATAAAATGGAAGAGATACCCTAAGAAAATGAGATCGAGAAATTAATAGAAAAACACTGTAGCAATCAAGAATTAAACTTGTAATCAAACTTGAGAGAAATATATAAGAACTGATCTACTCGGACTGTGCCGAGGACGATTTTCTTTAGATTAAACCAGTCTATCTTCATTTTATTGTCATCTAAATCCACTTTACTTATTGTCTGATTCATTAAAGCCCAGTTTTCCAACTTACTCTCTACAAACTTATTTTATTTGGCTTTTTGGGCCTAAGTTCATTTATCATTTGGGCTAGGAACTCAAATTGCGTCCTTATAGGTATTCTTTTGTAGTGGCATCTATTTATGGTATTTTATAGGGTAGTTTTTATTTTTATTTTATTTTTATTTAAGAATAATTTACAGGTGATTTTAATTTTAAGTTTGTAGTTTTCTTAGTTTGACGGTAGAGAAAAAAAAAAGTTTTTTTTTTCTATCCCCAATTTTTTTTTTTTTTAAATTGAAAAGAAAAATAATTCAAAAAATTTTAAGATTGAAAATGTAGTAATTCACCCGATTCATTTCATTTTTTTTTTTTTTAAATTTTCAATGTCAATAGTGGTTGATTCCTAAGTCAAATTGTAAAAAAATATATAGGTATATAAGTATTTGCTCTTCCTAGTGAAGGAGGGTATGCTTCTATGCCGAGAAGGTTGCTATTATAATTTGTGATGGTGTGAATGTGTAGCTGATTTTTTTTTTTTTTTGGCTGAAATGCGTTTGTGGATTTGTTTGTGTGTGAATGTAAGGTAATGGGTTGTTGTTGGTAGTGGTGGTGGTTGTGGCCTTGCCCTTTATGGACGAGTTTTTTTTTATTTTTATTTTTATATTTTTTTATTATTGTTTTTCTATTATTCTGTAAATTGCTGTTGTATTTTGGTAATTAATGTTATTACCTATATATTTATAATGGGTTTAATACAATCACCATCACTGGAAGTATCTCTAATGTTCATTAGATGAGGAGAGAAGTATTGAAAATTTGAAATATACATTTCCACGAAACCTCCAAAATATTTCCAGAAATTTTATCTAGGTTTCACTATTTTTTTGTAGATAATCTGTGCCTTTGGGGAATTTTTTTTTTCCTATTAATATAGTTGTTCAACCTGGTAAGTACTATGCTTATATGTCTTTTGGAGATTAATACATATGACTTCTGAATCATGGGAACTATTTGCCTATGTCATAACATGCCACCAATTAATTAATTTGCTAATTTAAAAGAATAATACTTTATTCACAATGATATGATCTTTTGTCCTTAAGTGATTGTGTTCTAATTCTTAACCAAATTATTTGACCTATGAATATTGAGGCTGTTTTAGTTCTCTTTGTGTTTCAGATTTACATGAAGTTGCAAGAAAGTTGAATTCTTTTTTTTTTTTTTTTTCTTTTTTTGAGAATCAAGAAAGTTGAATTCAAAGACATCACATGGCAAGGCATTGCATCTTCAATGTTCATTTACTTTTATATTTATTTTGTTAGATCTAAACACAAAAAATTACTCGTGCATAGTTAGTTTCCTAAGCACTCATGGTAGTGTGTAAATATATTGCACATTTTTATATGAAATTGTTGCTGCTTTGTAAACGGCTATTATTCACGAATTGTGTATCACTTCCTATTTTGGTGAGTCTCAATTGAGTAAATTAAGAAATTTTCTAACTTGCTCCAGCAGTTTGGGATCCTCCTTAAGCATGTACAAACAAAGCTATATAATTTTGTGCATCGTACGGATTAGCGACTAGTATATAATATAAAAGTTTGATCCTCAAACTGAAGGATACACACAATGGTGACACGTGTCTCATTCACAATGCAGAAAAAAAATGACACATCTTAAACACCACGTGGTAGACAACTATTGGCACATGTCACTCATCAAATGCCACGTGCTAGACAACTATTGGCATGTGTCACTTTTTTTGCTATCAATCACCAGTAAATAAAGAAACTTAAATCCCCACTATCAGTCCCACCATTTAAATAATTACCCACTATAAACTCCTTAAATTACTCCATAAATTTTCCCATTTTTCCTAAAAGCCATCAATTGTAAAAAGTAATATATATTAAAATTGCATTTTCTTTGCTGGAAGCCTGGAACGTGGTGGACTTCCAAATTGAACTCCCTATTGTTTCTTAAAAAAAAAAAAAAATCTTATTCAAAAACATTTATATAAGGAAACTTAACAGATAAAGAAACTTAAATCTGCATTATCAAATCCACCATTTTAATAATTACCCACCATAAATTCCTTAAATTTTTCCATGATATTTTCGGTTCTTATTCAACAAAATACGTTTCCCTTACTAACCTTTTATTTATTTGTTATTTTTTTAATACAAGATAGAAATTTTACTCTACTCTAATCTTAAGTGTATATTTGTGTGAAATTCCCTAAAACCCATGATTTGTAAAAAAAAATATTTAAATTACACCCAGTAAGCACTTATACTTGCAGAGTGAGCATCACTTTAAGTGTGTACGGATAGCTTTCAAAAAACGTAGTGATCAATCTGAAATGAAACATTTCAAAAGTTAAATGCTTATTCAAAACCCTTTATTTTATGCGAGGAAACTGAATAGTGAACAACATTGCAACTCTGTAGAAAAGATAAAACATGCAGAAGATCAACTGCTTACGAAGAGTAACTTTGTCTTTGCTCGCCTATCCAAGGGCACTGAAACGTTATTCAAGTAAGAACTCTTTAATGATGACTCCTTAATGATGAGTCCTTTTAAAACCATTGGAGCTAACTAATTAAGCACTTCATTGCAGGTACTTTGATACACAGGAAATTCCTAATCCATAATAGTAGTCTTGGTATTAGAGGTACACACCGAGAGATTTCTTTTCTTTGTTTGGGAATGTAAGGTTGAATTTAATAAACCATCTTATTGGCTTTATTCTGTGATCAATTTGTTTGTAATTTAGCACTTAGTAACCTTGTATTTAGGTAGGAAAATTGTAAGGGTAGTGTGTGAGAAGATGTGAAGAAAAGCTCAAAAGTGTGCAAGAAAAATAGAGTCTCGCAACTGGATCTCACGGGTGAGTTGCGGCTTGCAAGTCGCCAAATGTTCGCACACGTGCCAAGCATGCCAGAAGCTGAAGAGTGGCACCAGCTGTCGCACTATAGGACAAAAGTCCCAGGTTGGCCAGGCCGTTAGCTCACGGCTTGAACTCGCGACTTAACCCAGTCGCGAGGTCAAGTCGCCAAAATGCCCTGTTTGGCAAAAACTGACGTTTTGCATTCCCTTCTCACCCTACTATATATACACCCTTATACCCACCATATTGAGAGAGCTTCCAGAGAGAATTTTTTGAGAGAAACCCTAGAGAAATACAAGATTGATTCATCCACAATCTTAACCTTAGAGACTCTACAAATTCCTCTACTCTCTTCCTCTCCATTGTCATACCCTTGAGAGGCCTTTACCCAAATCCTTATCTCACCACACCCACGTCTGTGAGAAGGTCTATTTGGTACTGTTGGGAAACAATTAAGAAGGAACCAATTTACATTGGTTGATGCTATGGTCTAGTAGTGGAATCCGGTAAGCTAGAAAAGAAAAAGGTTCGGCGCAACCTTGTTGGAGCAAGAAGCTTAGAGGGCTTAGGTACCTGGGTAGATTAGGCTTGGAGGGTCTATTGCTATTCATGTATCACAACTACATTTTCTAGTGGATTATTTGACCGCTTGGAGGGCGGCGGAGAGGTTTTACGCCGAGGGCTTCGGTTTCCTCTTCGATAACACATCGTGTGTTGTCCGAGTGTTTGCATCTTCCTTCCTTTATCTTTGCCTTATATTTACTGCTGTGGATGTGTTTATATTTGGCTTAGATTAGTTATCAATTCTGTTATAAGCTTGTTATCATATTCCACACATTAACTGTTTGATATAAAGCTTGAATTGGTATTTTTGTTTTTAGGGTCTAAACGTTCAAGAGTGTTATATACCCATATTGAACTTTCATTTGGTATCAGAGCGGGTACACTTGTTGTGGTTCAATTACCTAAGTGTGATCCTTGACCCCTCGGTGTTGTTTGAAAAGTGTCTTTGTTAAAATCAACATGAAGGAAAGCAAAGATGTTTGTGAAAAAGACTCTATGAGTATTTTTGAAGATTGTTCTAGTAATGTGTTTTTAGAGCTATTTAAGTCAAAGAAACATGCTAGAATTTTCTGTCACATGCTGAAATCTCTAGTTCATAGAAACCATGATATTCATAACAGCTTATGTGAGTCAAAGTCCTTAGTCTATGAGTATGAGAGGAGGAATAGTCATTTGTGTGATAAACTTGATCGTTTAAAAAGAAAACTTCACTCATCCTAGAATGAAATAAAGGAAAATGAGTCCTGCTTCGAGGGTCAAGAATGTCTCTCTCATGCATGTCTTTTTGTTCATACCACTTTGAAAGTATTTAATTCATGTTTGTGGTACCTTGACAGCGGTTGTTCAAAGCATATGACTGGAGATAAGTCTCTGTTCAAAACTCTTAAAGAAAAGGAAGATGGCTTTGTGACATTTGGAGATGGCAGTCATTCACAAGTTCTTGGAAAGGGAACGGTGGACATTCCGGGACTGCCACTGTTGACAGACGTGCTGTATATTAAGGGATTGAAAGTGAACTTGCTAAGTATTACTCAGATTTGTGATGACGACTTCTTAGTTCAATTCTCAAAGAAAGGATGTTTAATCTTGAATGAAGAAGGTGTTCAAGTTTTGAAGGGACTTAAGACCACCGATAATTGTTATGGGGTCATTTCCAAACCAAGCATAGCATGTCGGAGTGCCCGGGTAGATCTCTTGGAGTTGTGGCATCAACGACTTGGACATGCCAATTATAAACAAGTGGCCAATGTCTCGAAGCTTGAAGTAGTGGTTGGTTTACCAAAGTTTGGGAAAATTGAGAAGAATGTTTGTGGTTCATGTCAATTAGGAAAACAGACAAAGTCAAGCCATCCGAAAGTGAATGTGGTTGCAACCTTTCACCCTTTAGAGTTACTGTATGTGGATCTTATGGGTCCAACAAGAACAGAAAGCATGGGTGGAAAACGTTATATTATGGTGGTGGTTGACGACTTCTCAAGGTATTCTTGGGTGGACTTTCTTAGAGAGAAATCAGAGGTATGTGACAAGATGGAGAAATTGTGCAAGAGATTGATTAATGAAAAAGGAGTACCTATTGTCAAGATCAGAAGTGACCATGGGAAGGAGTTTGAAAATGCGAAGTTTGAAGCATTTTGCGATGAACACGGCATCAAGAAAGAATTCTCTGCCCCAAAGACTCCACAACAAAATGGAGTAGTAGAAAGGAAGAACCAGGTAATTCAAGAAATGGCTCAAGTAATGTTACTCAACAAAAACCTTCCACAGAAGTTTTGGGCTGAAGCGGTGAATACTTCATGTCATATTGGGAATAGGATTTACTTCCGAGTAGGAACGAAGAAGACATCGTATGAAATTTGGAGAGAAAAGAAACCGAAGGTAAAATATTTTCGAATATTTGGAAGCAAATGCTATATTTTTAATGACAGAGAGAACCCTGGAAAATTTGATGCTAAGAGTGATGAAGGGATTTTTCTAGGCTACTCATTAAATAGCCGAGCATATAGAGTGTTCAACAAACGTACTAAAACTGTGATGGAATCAATAAATGTGGTCATCAATGACACCATATCTGAAAGGGATGTTGATGATGGTGAAGGATAGGACCTGAAGAAGGGGGAGGTTGAGGACAACATGTCACAAGCTGATGATATTGAGAAAGAATCACCGGAAAAAGAGTCCACACCCCCTATACCAAGAAGGGAGACTAGATCAACCCAAGGGCCTCCTAGTCCTCTTACCCCTCCGGAAGTTCAACCTCCGATCTCTTGAGATGAAGAACCTTCTACCTCCAAGAGACCGTTATCAAGGGTAATTCTCAATCATCCATCAAGTAATATCATTGGTGATGTAAATGAGGGACTTCGGCTGAGAAAAGGACCAAAATACAGTGCAAATCATGTGACATACAATTGCTATCTTGCTCAATTCGAACCTAAGAAGGTAGAGGAAGCTCTTAGAGATGAGAATTGGATAGAGTCTATGCATCAAGAGCTACATCAGTTTGTTAGAAATGATGTATGGGAGTTGGTTCCAACGCCCAAAGACACCCATGTAATCGGAACCAAGTGGATCTTCAAGAACAAAACTGATGAAGACAGTGAGGTTGTCAGAAACAAGTCTAGGCTGGTAGCACAGGGATATACTCAAGTGGAGGGCATAGATTTTGATGATTCGTTTGCACCAGTAGCAAGACTAGAGTCGATTCGAATTCTATTGTCCATAGCATGTGTTATGGATTTCAAACTGTACCAAATGGACGTGAAAAGTGCCTTTCTGAATGGCTTTCTAAATGAAGAAGTATTCGTTGAGCAACCAAAGGGATTTCAAGATCCTCACTTTCTGGATCATGTGCTAAGGTTGAAGAAAGCATTGTATGGGTTGAAGCAAGCACCAAGAGCATGGTATGATCGCCTCACGACATACTTGTTGGATCATGGATTCAAAAAAGGCCAAGCTGATCGAACTTCGTTTGTCAAAAGAGATGAAAAATCTCTTCTTGTCGCTTAAGTGTACGTGGATGACATTGTTTTTGGATCAACAATTGACCAACTAGCTCATGAATTCTTGGAAGAAATGAAATGGGAATTTGAAATGAGCATGGTAGGAGAGTTGAACTACTTCTTAGGGATTCAAGTGAAACAACGGGGAGATGGAATATTTATCTCTCAAGAGAAATATGCCAAAAATCTTGACCTGGATTCGAAGAAACACACTTCTACTCCCATGAGTTCATCATCGAAACTAAGTATAGATGCAAATGGTGTTGACATTGATTCAACACTATATCGAAGCATGATTGGCAGTCTTCTCTATCTCACAGCTAGTAGGCCGGATATTGCATTCAGTGTTGGGGTTTGTGCTCGATTTCAAGCTGCTTCTAAAGAGTCCCATTTGACAGCAGTCAAGCGAATCATTCGCTATATGAATGGCACGTCTGAATATGGGATTTGGTATTCTAAAGATTCGAATGAGTGTTTGGCGGGATATTCAGATGCAGACTGGGCTGGATGCATTAATGATAGAAAAAGTACTTCAGGTGGTTGTTTCTATCTTGGGAATAACTTGGTCTCATGGATAAGCAAAAAGCAAAATTCAGTCTCTCTTTCAACTGCTGAAACTGAATATATTGCAGCAGGAAGTTGTTGTGCCCAACTGTTATGGATGAGAAAACTACTACATGACTATGGAATTTCCCAAGACACCATGTGTGTGTTCTGTGATAACACCAGTGCAATAAATCTATCAAAGAATCCAGTTCAGCACTCCAAATCAAAGCCTATTGAGATCCGGTATCATTTCATTCAAGACTTGGTAGAGGACAAGATAGTATGTCTGGAATTCATCAACACAGAAAATTAGAAGGCTGACATATTCACTAAACCTCTTGATGGCCCTAGGTTTGAATCCCTGTGTAAGACCATTGGTGTCAGAATCATTCCCTAAACGCTATCTTCCATATGTGCTTTGTGTAGAATGTTCTACATTATGTTTGTGTTTAGCATTTCTTCATATGATTCATTTTGTTTGTGAGTTTTTGATAAAAAAATTTTTCTTACTGACTTTGTTTTGTTCAATCAATACTTGTGTTGTGTCAAAAATTCAAAAACACATAAAAAGTAGAAAATCTAAAAAGTTTGATCAACTTTGTTGAGATTTTGTCTCAAATCATGTTTTGCTTTGTACCTTTGTAGTAATGGCTTTGTGCATCTACGAGCTTAGCTTGTCTTCTATGCACTCGTATCATTGTAAGAGAAATTCTGAAATCTATGTGACTGTTGTAAATAGATCTTTAACCTTGTCATGAATGATTAGTAAATGGTTTTGTTGATCTTGAGACATGCATAGACTCATGCCTATATATCTTCACACTATTTATTTTTTTACTTAAAAGAGCTCTCTAAATGTAAATCTCCAAATGAAAAGAGATATAGAGCTGCAAAAGCCTGTCGCACATACTAGTATTTGACTAGGAAAAAGGGAAAGCGACCAAAATAAAATGTTTGATGCCCAAAAAGCCAAAGGCTAACTCATAAATTGAAATATCAAAAATTTTAGGCATCTATCTCACAATGAGATTTTCTTTGCTCAAAAAGTGCAAATGATTTGTGAATATGGAGCCAAATGAAAAGTTTCAAAGAATGTAATCAAGTTTTTGTGGGAGGTCATATATGCATGTTTCTATAATTGAGATAGGTCACATTATATAGTACTAATTGTGTATGCCTTGATTGAATTGACCATTGAAGCTTCACATTGGACTAAGAACTATCTTATTTTTGATATTCTCACACAACTCACAAGTCTATGTTCAATGAATGCCATATTCATTTGTGTGATTGTACTTGATTAAATGTGTTTTCACATGCTCAATCTTTGTTTGATCAAACACAAAAAGATTTTTGAGTGTTTTTTGTTGTTTTTGGAAAGTATTTTGTTTTTACAAAAATATAAAAAATTTCAAAAACTGTTTCCCCTATTTTGGCAACTAAGTCGCGGGTTAGCCCAGTCACAAACTCCAGTTGCAAGCTCCAGTCGCGAGCTCACTCAGAGATTTTTCGCGGCTTACTGGCGAGTCAGTACCCAAGTCGCGAAAAAGACTTAGAGAATTTTTCAAAATTTGAGTTTTGCATTTTTCGTAGCTCAGTTTGGCGACTTGTTCGTGAGTGTAAGGTCCAATCGCAAGGGTTACTTAGAGATTTTCGCGACTCAGCTTACGACTCTTTCGCGGGTAGGCCTTCCAGTCACGAAAAACACTTGGAGAAATTTTCAAATTTCTTACTTTCACATTGTTTCGCGGCTTACTCTGGCAACTAACTGGCGACTTAATCTAGTCGCAAAAAACGCGTGTTTTGCATTTTGGAGTTTGATTTCAAAAACTTTTTAGTTTTTCCCTCGAAATCATGTGACTGTCCATTGTCTTCCCCATTTCTCTCTCTGAAACTCACCGAGAAACTCTTTGAAAACCTCCATTTCTGCATCAATCTTACTTTACTCTTCAAGAGAAAGGTATGGCTTTTCATGTTTTCACCTACTTATTCATGATTTGAACTTTCATTTCTTGAATCTGTGTATGTGATCCTTGGTTGGGTTTTTGAATGGATCTGTGTTTTTGGTATAATGTTTTTTTCAATATGAGTGTCTGATTCTAAGATGATAATGTTCGGTTTCTTTGGGTATGTTCCTTTTTATCTGTTATGTGAGTTCATTTGATTATTGTTCACACACACACCCATTATCATGTTTGGACCCTAAATCCCAAATTTTTAGGGTTCTTCTCCTAAATGCTCATAAATTGATTTTAACCCCATGCTAATTTTGGGTGTCATTGTTTCTGTTGGGTGTTATTTTGTTTATAATCCCTAATGCAGAGTGGATATGTCACCATTCAAGACTTCAGCTGTGAAAGGTGGCAGCAACAAAGGGAAAGAGCCAATCATTGATGTTGATGAAGATTCCCCTATATCAAAGAAAGCTCGTTTTTCAACAAGAATGTTTGATCCTAACTTGTTTAGGTCTTATGTTGCTTTTGAATCCTTTCAGAACCATTTTCAGGAGGCTACCTTGTTGGCTGAAAGAGCCATTGATCAATCATCTCTGTTAGATACCAACATTCCTACATGGTTTGCCACAAAAGATTGGAATTTTCTTCTCTCCGATCTTGAAGATGCCTATGAGAACATGGTGAAAGAGTTCTATGCCAATGCTATTGTAGAAGGAGAAGTGATCAAGTGCTGGGTTAAAGGAAAGCAGTTCTTAGTAACTCCGGTTTATCTTTCTGAAATTCTTCACATAAACTGGCCCATACTTCCTATCCGACCTGTCTATGATGATTTGGTTCCAAATGAGGGCACACTTCGGAGAGCATTAGGAGCTGATTTGGAATTCTCTTCCAGTGGATCGTCAATCAATGTGGCATCACTTTCTCCAAAGTTAAGGCTTATGTCAACAATCATGTGTAACAATCTCTATCCATTGTCAAGCACTGGTTACATCAACCTTGGACGAGCACTATTTCTTCATGATCTGGTATCTGATGTGGAAACTGATGTATGCTCTCACATCATTCACATTCTAGCTAAGACAATTAACCGAACTACTTCAAGGAATTGTGTTCCGTTTCCTCGTCTCATATCTCAGATTCTGAAGCTCAAAGGCGTGCGTCCCTCTGCTAATGAGTGCCCTCACCCCAGGCCAAGTCCAATTAATGGTCGTACTCTTCAAGTAAGTATGAGTCACACCAAGAAGAATGTCAAGCAAGAACATCATCCTCCTCAAGGAAGCTCAAGTTCTACCTTTCCTTCCAATGATGAAAAGTTCAACATCATCATGGCTGCACTTCAAGATCTTAGTACCAAGATTTCAGGACTTACTCAGATCATGTACTGCCAACACTCCCGCCTTGATAAATAGTTAACATCTCTCGAAACTCAGATGGATGAAATTCATCGAAAGCTAGAAGAGAATGACAACTAGCTATTCCATGACAAAAAGGGGGAGATGATGTCATTGGCAGGGGGAGTGCAGTGATAGGGGGAGAAGTAGCAAGAAGTCTATGTTTTAGTTTTATAACTGCTTTTGGTTTAAAGCTTTGATACTCTGAGATTATTTCAGTTATTTTCAGCATATGTTGTTTTATCTTATTTTGTACCCATGTTGCTTTTGTAAGCTTTAAGGGTTTGCTTTCTTGCACTTATGCATAATTTGTTGGCTTTTATGGTTTGTGCCATGTATTTGCAATACTTTGCTTATGTAGCCTTTATGCATTGTGCTTTTGTACTTGTTAATGCTTTGCATTATCTTAAGTACAACACTCTTGTACCCTTGTAGGATTGTTCCTAGATGCATATATGTTTGTATGCATTGGTTGAGTGTTGGACTTGCAAATGATACTCTTCAATTGAGCTTATCACTTTGCATGTTCGGATATTCATTCCTTGTGTGAATGAACATAGTAATCACTTTTGTTTGAGTGACTACTGTTTTTGATCTTGCCATGAATTATTGCTTTAATGCTTAAGTTCATTTTTGCTTGATCATACTTCTTTTGCTCCATATGCATATCAAGTTTTTCTGCATATAATGATATTGCTATGTTATTGTGTTTCAGGAGTTACTTATTCATATGTTCAAGAGCTTTACAGAATCTAGAGTTAGGTGTGAATGAGTTTTGTTCAACTGTTCCTAACTCACGGTTTAAGTCTAGAGTCTGTTGTAGGGCTTTGTTATGGAATAACCAAAGGGGGAGATTGTAAGGTTGAATTTAATCAACCATCTTGTTGGCTTTATTCCGTGACCAATTTGCTTGTAATTTAGCACTTAGTAACCCTGTATTTAGGTGGAAAAATTGTAAAGGTAGTGTGTGAGAAGATGTGAAGAAAAGCTCAAGAGTGTGCAAGAAAAAACAGAGTCTCGCGACTGGATCTCGCGGGTGAGTCGCGGCTTGCAAGTCGCCAAATGTTCGCACACGTGTCAAGCATGCTAGAAGCTGAAGAGTTGCGTTAGCTGTCGCATTACAGGACAAAAGTCCCTGGTTGGCCAGGCCGTTAGCTCGCGGCTTGAACTCGCGACTTAACCTAGTCGCGAGGTCAAGTCGCCAAAATGTCCTGTTTGGCAAAAACTGACGTTTTGCATTCCCTTCTCACCCTACTATATATACACCCTTATACCCACCATATTGAGAGAGTTTCCAGAGAGAATTTTGTGAGAGAAACCCTAGAGAAATACAAGATTGATTCATCCATAATCTTAACCTTAGAGACTCTACAAATTCTTCTACTCTCTTCCTTTCCATTGTCATACCCTTGAGAGGCCTTTAGCCAAATCCTTATCTCACTACACCCACGTCTGTGCGAAGGTCTATTTGGTACTGTTGGGAAGCAGTTAAGAAGGAACCAATTTACATTGGTTGATGCTATGGTCTAGTAGCGGAATCTGGTAAGCTAGAAAAGAAAAAGGTTCGGTGCAACCTCGTTGGAGCAAGAAGCTCGAAGGGCTTAGGTACTTGGGTAGATTAGGCTTGGAGGGTCTATTGCTGTTCATGTATCCCAACTACATTTTCTAGTGGATTATTTGACCGCTTGGAGGGCGGCGGAGAGGTTTTACGCCGAGGGTTTTGGTTTCCTTTTCGATAACACATCGTGTGTTGTCCGAGTATTTTCATCTTCCTTCCTTTATCTTTGCCTTATATTTACTACTGTGAGTGTGTTTATATTTGGCTTAGATTAGTTATCAATTTTGTTATAAGTTTGTTATCATATTTCGCACATTAACTGTTTGATATAAAGTTTGAATTTGTATTTTTGTTTTTGGGGTCTAAACGTTCAAGGGTGTTATATTCCCGTATTGAACTTTCAAGGAATTATGAAACCTGGATGCCTAAGTTGCATCCGCTCAAAGTTGAATAAAAGAAACGGAGTTTAAAAGAAGCAGAGTATTGGACAAAGGCCAAGCCTTCAAGATTGCAGGGCCTGGGTACAAGACTCACCCCCCATAGAGTAACACAACCTTGACATGCTTTATATCAGCTACAATATGTCCCCAATCTGCATGCATGGAGTTTGTTTTTGTAAGGCTTTCAACAAAGCTGCTGAGTTACAGTCAACGTGTACAGCACGAAGGTCAGGCTCCATAGTAAAGATGAAGCTTATAAAGTAAGTGAGTGATTGTCTTGATAGATTAAATTAGAGGGCAATTATCTACGTTATTTAATAGACATGTTTTTTCGTTGGGAAGTGAGATACAAGAAGGACCAAGAATAAATAGCTACTCCCATTAAACTATTATCATAGTTGCTGAAGTTAGATCACTGTTAAATTAGTTCTGTTTTTTGTTGTTGAAGAAATTGTCTCAATTGAGCTCGAAAAATGCTTGGATAGATAATTTAGAGGGCGATTTACTTGGCAGATAAAACTTAAATACAGTACTTTAAATACCCCTTTTAGAATTAAAACACCTGTCTACTTACTTAACATTGAAACTGCCGTTTAAGTGTTTAACACCACATTTATTTCATTTTCTTTCTTTTATTTTTCTCCTGTTTCAGACTCTAAGACCTCCCGCGAGAAAGCCCCAAAACTCACCAGCTCCTAGATTTCTTTCCCCTGTTTCTGTCTTTTTAGCTAACTCTTGAACTCCCGCAGAAAACTCTTCTTTCCTACCGTTCTCTCTCTCCCTCTCTGTTCTTCTCTTTCTTTCTTTCCTTCTCTCTTGCTCAGATTGGATGAAATAGACGAATCCAGCTCTCTGAATTCTTTATCCCGCTCTGTTTTCGCAGATTGGTTAGCTGGTACTATGAAAATTCTTTGGTATGCATTGGCTTAATCTCATTATAGGTTTTCAATTCTAGTTGTTGGGTTTGTGTTATTTTGAGATTCGGTAGAGTTTTCCTATTTCTAATAAAGCTTATATGATTATTACTTTGGGAACTCAATTTACGTAGTGGGAGGTGTAACGATAACTGGTGAATTGCTTGAACATAATCTTGGGTGGGCGGCATGGAAGTTGCACGAGGCTGTGGTCAACCACACTGAAAAAATTGTGCGTGACTGGGTTGATACCTGGCTACAGCCTCCGATTGTTTTCCAACCTGCTCGGGTTTTTGACCCATACAGTGTAATGATGGGGAGTTCACCCAGGTTCAACATGTATGGGAATGAATTTGGAGTGGGGAAAGCAGTGGCACTTTGCAGTGGGTATGCAAACAAGTTTGATGGAAAAGTGTCATCATACCCAGGTTACGAAGGAGGATAAAGCATTGATTTGGAGGTGTGCATTAATCTGTGCTATGATTCTAATGACTTCAAAATGCAGTAATTTATTGGTAATATGTGAGCATATTTTACGAAGCATGTGATGTTGTCAGAAACATACCTAAATAAAAATAGTATGTGATATTCATCTGCAGACCACGTCATATATGTCATATAACATGCTACATACTCATGTAATAGGTGCTATTTTAGCATAAAATAGCAGCAACTCATGTACCATATGGAAGATTTAAGTACCCCTTTGTCATTGTTGTAGGAAGTAGGGCTTTAATTGTAGAGCTTTAGTAGCAGTTAATTTGTGTTATGATTCTAATGACATCAGAAGTGCAGGAAATGAATGAGTGTAATGATTTTTTGTTGTGCTATCACAGAGATTAATTTGCAAAGTATACGATGTTATTGGAAAGATACCAAAAGAAAAGGAGTATGTGATATTCATCTGCAGACTGTATCAAATATGTTATATGACATGCTACCTACCCATGCAATAGGTATTGTTTGAGTGTAAAATAGTAGCTACTAATATAGCATATGGAAGATTAAAGCCCCACTTTTTTAAAATTAGGCCCTCAGATTATATCACCCGTAGCACCAAAAAAAAAAAAAATCTAAAAACAGTAGGCTTATTTGAGAATCTCAAGTGAAACTTAAACTTCATACATTTTTTTATTTCCAATACCTGGGTCATGTTACTGCTCACTTAAAGATTTGCTCATTTTTTTAATCGACCTTTCAGATGAAGCATGTTCTCAAGGAAAATCTTCATTACCGAGTCACAAGATGCAAGGTTGCTCTAGCCCGTTTTCTGTCTAGATTTTTTACAGAAGCATGTGTTTACCTGCCTTTTCCCTTCACTGCTTGCTTCTTAGAAGACATGATAGTTTAATGGAGACATAAAGTGATTTGCAGCTCAACCATTTCAAACGTCTTGAGACATAAAGTGATTTGCAACTCAACCATTTCAAATGGCAGAGAGGCAGTTGGTGTTAGATTGAATAGGAAGTAGGACTTAAACTGTTGAATATATTCAAATTATTCTGTACATTTGCAAGTTATTTAAAAATTGCACAATAAGCATTGTATTTAATTAGTGAATTTTGTTTTTACTTTAGTGAATTCTCTTTTGTAATATGCCATGTGATATTTGTAATGTGAATTCACAATTTAATAAAACACCATTTACTTTATTTTATTGTCAAAACTAGGCTTTTTTTTTTTTTTTTGGTGGAGTTATAAGTGGGGCATTTATGCCATTTCATTTAAATTTATTGTGAGTTTTGGCTCTATCTTCACCACAGGTTGCCTCATCCTTTAAAAAAAGAGTCCACACCACCCTTCATTTGCCTGCACTCAAAGATAATAGTGGGACTAGGAACAACTAGTGCAGGAAAGCAGGGACCTATAGTTTTTTTTTTTGGGATAGGACAGAAACCTATAGTTGAATGCAGACAATGCAGCTCTTTTGTTGAATGTGAGTGAGATAGTATGTTTTTCTTGAAGGACTTCAAACCTTTGGCAGGAATTGGGGCATCAACTATGGCATATTAAGAGTTGCTACGCAATATCAAATATCTGGCTATACTAGGACTGCAGCTTGGTTAGTGTTGGCTGTCAGACCAGTTCGCTAGATGTCTTTAATTGAGGTGGTTGAATATTAAACTGCTTGTATCACCTATGCCTGTAGCAACTATAAACATATTGGGACTTCTATAAAATTCTTAGTCTCTAACTCCATGTATAGTAACGTCATTCTCTGCACATTCAATGTGAAAAGAGAAACAAGTGGAAAATACTTTGTTACTTTTGTTTGCAAGCCATTATTTGCATTAATTGTTCACTGCAGAATGAGTCATAAATTTCAACAAGTGGAAATGTTTAAACTTTTGAGCAAAATGATACGGATGTTTAACTAAGGGCTAATGGTGGGGTGGATGCAGCCAGCTTGGCTGTCCAGGTTGTGGACTCTCTTATCAAATCACCTAACAACATTTTTTTGGTAACCTTATATATCAAGGGTGTGCCAATTTGTTATGTTCATTTGTAGAGGTCACCGTCATTGTTTGGTTTACCATCTCTTTTCTAATCCATTAGCTCTTTGATGAGCTCTTGGAATGTAATGAAGTAGGTGTAGGCTTTTGGTGTAGGCTCATGACTCTTTCCATACACATGGCTCTTGGTGGTGCAATTAGGATGGTATTAGTTTAATTTTTATCAAGAAGATGGAGGGAAAAAAGGATTGGGGGGGTGGGGGGTGGGGAGCTTGTCAAGTGATGAAAGTTGCCTTAGAAGGAATGAGATATTGCATTATAAATGGATTGAGGCAATCAAAAATGTAAATTATTAGAAAAAGATCAATTAATTTGAGTGCTTTTACTCTTATCAGTCCCCTCAAATAAGAAATTGAGTTATTTCTATTATATAATGAATGTTCAAAATGAGTATGAAACACCCTTGAACGTTTAGACCCCAAATTACAAAATATCAATTCAAGCTTATCATCAAACAATTAATGTGCGGAATATGAACATAAGCCAAACACAGAATTGATAAACAATCTAAGCCAAATATAAACACATCCATAGCAGTAAATATAAAGCAAAGATAAAGGAAAGGAAGATGCAAACACACGGACAAAACACGATATGTTATCGAAGAGGAAACCGAAGCCCTCGGCGTAAAACCTCTCCGTCACCCTCCAAGCGGTGAATAATCCACTAAAGAATGTAGTTGGGATACATGAATAGCAGAAGACCCTCCAAGCCTAATCTATCCAATGTACCTAAGGCCTCCAAGCTTCTTGCTCCAACGAAGTTGCGCCGAACCTATTTCTTTTTTAGCTTACCGGATTCTGCTATCAACCATAGCATCAACCAATGGATATTGGTTCCTTCCTAACTGCTTCCCAAAGCACCAAATAAACCTTCTCATAGATATGGGTATGGTGAGAAAAGGATTTGGCTAAAGACCACTCAAGGATTTTAACAATGGAGAGGAAGAGAGTAGAGGAATTTGAAGAGTCTCTAAGGTAAAGATTGTGGATGAATCAATCTTTTTTTTCTCTAGGGTTTCTCTCACAAAATTCTCTCTAGAAGCTCTCTACATTTGATGGGTATAAGGGTCTATACATAGTGGTGAGTGTTTGGAATACGAAGAGACAATTTTTCCCAAACAGGGCTGGTTGGCGGCTTGGCCTTGCAACTGGTCTAAGTTGCGAGTTCCAGCCACGAGTTAACTGCTTGGCCAGCCTGAGATTTTTGTCCTGTAGTGCACCAGTTGGAATAACGCTACAGCTTCCCGCATGCTTGGCACGTGACTCTCATCTGGCGGCTTGCACCCACGAGTTCTAGTCGCGAGTCCCTGCTTCTTTGCACATTGAGGAACATTTCTTCACACTCTCTCACACACTGCCCTTACAATAATCCCACCTAAATACAGGGTTACTAAATGCTAAAATACAAGTAAATTTGGCACGGAATAAAGCCAACAAGATGGTTGATTAAATTCAACCTTACAATCTCCCCCTTTGGCTATTCCGTGACAAAACCCTACAACAGACTCTAAACTTAACGCGTGAGTTGGGAACAGTTGAACAAAACTCACTCACACCTAACTCTAAATTCTGTAAAGCTCTTGAAACATATGAATAAGTATCTCCTGAAACATACAACACAACAATATCATTGTATGCAGAAAAACTTGAAATGTATATGGAGCAAGCATAATATGATCAAGCAAAAATGGATTTAAGCAATAAAGCAATAAATCATGGCTTGACCAAAACATGCAATCACTATACAATAGTGATCACAATGCTCATTCACACAAGGAATGAACATCCGCACATGCAAGCTAATAAGCTTATATGCAAAGTATCATTTGCATGTCCAACACTCAATCAATGCATACAAACATTTATGCATCTAGGAACAATCCTACAAGGGCACAAAAGTGATGTACTTAAGAAAATGCATAACTTTAACAAGTACTTAGACCACAAAGCATAAAGGCTACATAAGTATGGTACAAACCATAAAAGCCTACAAATGCATGGAAACAAACCCTTAAAAGCATACAGAAGCAACATAGGTACATAATAACCATACAGAAATAGCAAACAAAATAACATCATAAGTTTTGAGACAGACTTAATATGACACAAAAGTGCAACATAACAAAATATAAAGCTCCCCCTTTGATTGTGCTCTTTCTCCCCCTATCATTTTACTTAGATCTTCTTCCCCTTTTTGTCATGGAATAGCTAGTTCTCATCTTCTTCTAGCTTTCGTTGAATCTGATCCAATTGAGTTTGGAGAGAGGTGAACTTCATGTCCCACCGAATGTTATGATGGTGCAAAATGGATGTGAGTCTGGACACTTTGGTGCTCAATTCATGGACAGATGCCATAATGTTGTCTAGCTTTTCGTCGAAGGAGGATGAGCTGGAGCGCAAACCACTGTGAGATGCTGAAACTTTAGTTTTGATTCCCTTCTTACTATGGCCAATGCTTGCGTTAAACGTACACATGTTGATTGGACTAGGTTTTGTGCAGGGGGTTTCATCTTCAGATGGATGGATCCCTTTGAACTTCAAAATCCTAGAGACGAGACAACAGAATGGAATACATATCCGGGACTCAGTTCGCCGGTGCTGGATAGGGGGTACAAGTTGTTAAACATGATGATTGTGAGCACCCTCAATTTCGGAGGAAGAGAGGAAACACTGACTGAGTTCCTGTTTTGTAAGAATTCCAAGTCTTTGCCAAGGGCGTCCCGAAGTAAGTCCTCATCCAGACATAAATCGTCATACACTGGTGGATTTCCAAGTTTCGGCCGATTGATATGTAGAATCTCTGCCAGGTATGCGGGAGAGACCGAGAAACTTTTTCTCCTAATCCAGCATTTAAGTTCATCACCTTCAACAATTGCATTTGCATAAAATTATTTGACCAAATTCTCATAAGCATCATCAAGGTCAGAGAGAAGGTAATTCCAATCTTTGTAAGCAAACCATTTAGGAATGTCGGTGGCAAACAAAGAAGGTTGATCAACAACCCTTTCAATTAATGGTGTAGCATCTCTGAAATAGTTCTAATGAGTCTGAAAGGTAGCATAGGATCTAAACTTGTTTGGGTTGAATGCACCTGATGGTGAATGGGTCCTTTTTGTGCGAGGTGAGGAATCATCGACATCAATGACAGGTTCCTTCCCTTTACTGTTGCCCCTTTTCATAGCTGCTCTCTTGAATGGAGACATACCCACTCTGCATCATGGATTATCAAAGAAAAGGAAACACCCAACAGAAAAATACCAAACAATATTAGCATAAGGTTCGAAACAAAGCATGAGCATTTGGAAAAAAAAAAAAAAAAAAAAAAACCTAAGAATTTGGGATTTTGGGTCCAAACATGACAATGGGTGTGTGGGTGTCAATAATAACACAATGAACTCACAAAAAGGAGTAAAACAGAATAAACCCAAAGATCTCGAACAATATCACCACACAAGTAGAAACCCATATTGGAAAAGGAGATATACCAACAACACAGATCCACTCAAAGCTTAAAACAACACAACGCACAGATCCAAGAAAATAATGTTCAAATCATGAATAATGAAGTGAAAATAGGAAAACCCATACCTTTTTCTTGAAGATTGGAGCAGAAATGATGCAAAAATGGTTGATTTTTGAAAAGAGACACGAAGTGTTTCAGAGATGGAAATGGGGAAGACAGTGAACAGTCACAAAAGTACGAGGGAAAACTGAAAAAGTTTTAAAATTGACATTGAAATGCAAAACAAGCGTTTTTTGCGACTGGGTTAAGTCGCCAGTCAGTCGCCAGAGTAAGCTGCGAATCACTGTGAGAACAAGATTCTTGAAAAAATTTTCTAAGTGTTTTTTGCGACTAGAAGGTCTACTCGCGAGGGACTCGCGAGCTGAGTCGTGAAAATCTCTGTGTACTCCTCGCGACTGGACCTCCCACCCGCGAACAAGTCTCCAAGACTGACTCGGGAGCATGCGACTGGGGCATACGGCTGGATTGACTTGCAACTGAGTCGCCAAAACAAGGCAAAATTGTTTTTGAAATTTTTGACATTTTTGTTAAAACAAAATACTTTCCAAAAACAACTAAAAACACTCAAAAATCTTTTTGTGTTTGATCAACAAAGATTGAGTATGTGAAAACACATTTAATCAAGTACAATCACACAAATGAATATGGCGTTCATTGAACATAGACTTGTGTGTTGTGTGTGGATATCAAAAATGAGATAGTCCTTAGTCAAATGTGAAGCTTCAATGATCAATTCAATCAAGGCATACACAATTAGCACTAGATAATGTGACCTATCTCAAGAATAGAAATATGCATATATGACCTCTCACATAAACTTGATTACAATTCTTTGAAGCTTTTCATTTGGCTCCATATATATCATATCATTTGCACTTTTTGAATCATAACATCTCATTGTGAGATCGATGCCTGAAATTTTTGATATTTCAATTGATGAGGTAGCCTTTGGCTATTTGGGAATCATACATTTTATTTTGGTCGCTTTCCCTTTTCCCTAGTCGAATACTAGTATGTACGACAGGCTTTTACAGCTCTATATCTCTTTTCATTTGGAGATTTACATTTGGAGAGCTCTTTTAAACAAAAACAAAAAATAAAGAGTGGGAAGATATATAGGCATAAGTCTATGCATGTCTCAAGATCAACAAAGCCATTCACTAATCATTCATGACAAGGTTGAAGATCTATTTACAACAGTCACATAGATTTCAAAATTTCTCCCACAATGATATGAGTGCATAGGAAACGAGCTAAGCTCGTAGATGCACAAAGCCATTAGTACAAAGGTACAGGGCAAAATATGCATTGAGACAAAACTCAACAAAGTCGACCAAACTTTATGGATTTTCTACTTTTTATGTGTTTTTGGATTTTGTGACACAAAGGCAGTAAAAAATGGATCAAAAACAACAAAAGAAATTATATGAAGGAGTGCTAAAACAAACAAAATGGAGAACATACTACAAAAAGCACATATGGAAGATAGAGTTTAGGGAATGATACCGACACCAATGGTCTTACGCAAGGATTCAAACCTCAGGCCATCAAGAGGTTTAGTGAATATGTCAGCCTTTTGATTTTCTGTATTGATGAACTCCAGACACACTATCTTGTCCTCTACCAAGTCACGAATGAAGTGATACCGGATCTCAATATGCTTCGATTTAGATTGCTGAACTGGATTCTTTGACAGATTTATGGCACTAGTGTTATCACAGAACACACACATGGTGTCTTGAGAAATTCCATAGTCATGTAGTAGCTTTCTCATCCATAACAATTGTGCACAACAACTTCCCGCTGCAATATATTCAGCTTCAGCTGTTGAAAGGGAGATTGAATTTTTCTTTTTGCTCATCCATGAGACCAAGTTATATCTAAGATAGAAGCAACAACCAGAAGTGCTTTTCCTATCATCAATGCACCCAGCCCAGTCTGCATCTGAATATCCCACCAAACACTTATTCGAATCTTTTGAATACCAAATCCCATATTCAGACGTGACATTGACATAGCGAAGGATTCGCTTAACTGCTGTTAAGTGGGACTCCTTAGGGGCAGCTTGAAATCGAGCACATACCCCGACACTAAATGCAATATCTGGCCTACTAGCTGTGAGATAGAGAAGACTGCCAATCATGCTTCGATAAAGTGTTGGATCAACATCAATACCAGTTGCATCTATGCTCAGTTTCGATGAGGAACTTATGGGGGTAGAAGTGTGTTTCTTAGAATCTAGGCCAAATCTTTTGACAAGATTTTTGGCATATTTCTCTTGAGAGATAAATATTCCATCTTCCCGTTGTTTTACTTGAAGCCCTAAGAAGTAGTTCAACTCTCCTACCATGCCCATTTCAAATTCCCGTTTCATTTCTTCCGAAAACTCATAAGCTAGTTGATCAATTGTAGATCTAAAAACAATATCATCCACGTACACTTGAGCGACAAGGAGAGATTTTTCATCTCTTTTAACAAACAACATTCGATCTGCTTGGCCTCTTTTGAACCCATGATCCAATAAGTAATTTGTGAGACAGTCATACCATGCTCTTGGTGCTTGTTTCAGCCCATACAAGGCTTTCTTCAATCTCAGCACATGATCCGGAAAGTGAGGATCTTGAAACCCCTTTGGTTGTTCAACAAAGACTTCTTCATTTAGGAAACCATTTAAGAAGGCACTTTTCACATCTATTTTGTACAACTTGAAATCCATAATGCATGCTATGGACAAAAGAATTCGAATGGACTCTAGTCTTGCTACCAGAGCAAACGATTCATCCAAATCTATGCCTTTTACTTGAGTATACTCCTGTGCCACCAATCTAGACTTGTTTCGGAAAATTTCACCATCTTCATCCATTTTGTTCTTAAAAATCTACTTGGTGCCGATCACATGTGTATCTTTAGGCCTTGGGACCAACTCTCATACATAATTTCTCACAAATTGATATAGCTCCTGGTGCATAGACTCCATCCAATTCTCATCTTTAAGGGCTTCTTCTACCTTTTTGGGTTCAAATTGAGCAAGATAACAGTTGTATGTCACATGGTTAGCAGTATACTTTGGCTTTTTTCTCAAACGAAGTCCCTCGTTTACATCGCCAATGATATTACTTGAAGGATGATTGAGAGTTACTCTCGACGAAGGTTTCTTGGAAGTTGATGGTTCCTCATCACGAGAAATTGGGGTTTGAACCTTCGGAGGTGTGAGTGGACTTGAGACTTCTTGTGTTGATCTAGTCTCTCTTCTCGATATAGGGGGTGTGGACTCCTTTCCTGGTGATTCTTTCTCAGCATCATCACTTAGGGACATATCATCATCATTCTTATTCTTCTTAAGATTTAATCCCTTCCCATCATCAACAATTTCCTTTTCTGATATAATGTCGTCTATGACCACATTGATTGACTCCATCACCATCTTAGTGCGCTTGTTGTACACTCTATAAGCTCGGCTACTTATGGAGTATCCTAGGAATATCCCTTCATCACTCTTAGCATCAAATTTTCTCAAATTTTCCCTATCATTTAGAATGTAACACTTGCTCCCAAATATTTTGAAATACTTCACCTTGGGTTTCTTTTCTCTCCATATCTCATACGATGTTTTCTTTGTCCCTGCTCGAAAATATATTCTATTACCAATGTGACATGCAGTATTCATAGCTTCAGCCCAAAATTTTTGTGGAATGTTTTTGTTGAGTAGCATGACTCTTGCCATCTCTTGGATCACCCGATTCTTTCTTTCAACCACCCCATTCTGTTGTGGAGTCTTTGGAGCTCAAAATTCCTTCTTAATACCATGCTCCTCATAAAAAGTTTCAAATTTAGCATTTTCAAATTCCTTTCCATGATCACTTCTAATTTTAACTATGGGAACTCCTTTTTCATTTTGCAGTCTCTTGCATAGCCTTTCCATTTTATCACAAGCTTCCAACTTTTCCCTAAGGAATTCTACCCATGAGTACCTTGAGAAATCATCAACTACCACCGTGAAGAAGTTCTAAACACCATGAGGTAGCAATCACATTCATCTTGTGATGACTTGCCTTTGTTTGCTTTCCCATTTGGCATGCTCCACATATAGTCTTCTCCACCTTTCCAAACTTCAGAAGTTCCTCAACAGCTTCAAGTTTAGACACTTTTGCTACTTGTTTGAAAGGAACGACCCAAGGAAAAGCACTAGCCACATCTGCGCTATACCTCAAAAGGACTAGTCACAATTGAAGCTCCTTGTAGTTGTTAATAAAGCCTAGATCTACCCAGTAAATACTTGATGTGGGACTCATCACATACCCACACACATCAATTGGGGTATCACAATCTCCCCCACTTAAATCCCTAACGTCCTCATTAGGGCCCACTTTGTGGGGTAGTGTCTCTGAGCCCACATGGAATTATCGGGCCGACTCTGATACCATATGGAACGACCCAAGGAAAAGCACTAGCCACATCTGCGCTATACCTCAAAAGGACTAGTCACAATTGAAGCTCCTTGTAGTTGTTAATAAAGCCCAAATCTACCTAGTAAATACCTGATGTGGGACTCATCACACACCCACATACATCACACAATCAATCAAATTGGGGTATCACAAGTTTGAAATTTGCATGCCCAAATTTGTGATGCCAAAGTTCTAGCACATTTACATGAGCACTTCTACACGAAATAGGTGTCATAGGTACTACTCTATAGCAGTTGTCGATAGTCCTATTTCCCTCCAAGACTTGAATCCCTTTTTCATTGATGATTATGCACCCTTTCTTTGAGAATTGGACAAGAAAATCCTCATCACATATTTGAGTGATGCTTAAGAGATTCGCCTTCAAACCTTTGATGTATAACACATCTTTCAACAGAGGTAATCCAGGTATTTCAACAGTCCCTTTACTGAGAACTTGGGCATGACTTCCATCACCAAATGTCACATAGTCACAGGCTTTCTCTTTAAGAGTCTTAAACAGAGATTTATTTTCTGTCATATGATGAGAACATCCACTATCAAGATACCACAAGCATGAGTTAAAAACCTTCAATGAGGTGTGCACAAATAGACACGCATGAGACAAACACTCTTGACCATCAAATAGAAATTTATCTTCATTTTCCATGCTTTTGCCAGATTGAATTTTCTTTTTCATCTTATCAACCTTTTCACACAACATTTTATTTCTTCTTTTGTACTTCTTAATCAAAGAGTTAGACTCACATAGACTATTGTGTAAGATGTAATTCTTATTTTCAAAGTATTTCAGCATGTGAACAAACATCCTAGCATATTTCTTTGATTTTAACAACTCTAAGAGTTCATTGTTAGGACACCCTTCAAACATACTCATAGAGTCATTCTCACAAACATTTGAACCATAATTCAGCATGGCCTTTTTCATAGCTGTATCCATATCCAAGGGGTCTAAGATCGCACTCAGGTAGTCAAACCTCAACGAGTGCACCTGCTCTGATACCAACTGAATGTTCAAAATGGGTATGAAACACCCTTGAACGTTTAGACCCAAAATTACAAAATATCAATTCAAGCTTATTATCAAACAATTAATGTACGGAATATGAACATAACCCAAACACAGAATTGATAAACAATCTAAGCCAAATATAAACACATCCACAGTAGTAAATATAAGGCAAAGATAAAGGGAAGGAAGATGCAAACACACGGACAACACACGATGTGTTATCGAAGAGGAAATCAAAGTCCTCGGCGTAAAACCTCTCCACCACCCTCCAAGCGGTGAATAATTCACTAAAGAATGTAGTTGGGATATATGAACAGCAGAAGACCCTCCAAGCCTAATCTACCCAATGTACCTAAGGCCTCCAAGCTTCTTGCTCCAATGAGGTTGCGCCGAACCTATTTCTTCTTTAGCTTACCGAATTCCGCTATCAACCATAGCATTAACCAATGGATATTGGTTCCTTCCTAACTGCTTCCCAAAGCACCAAATAAACCTTCTCACAGATATGGATATGGTAAGAAAAGGATTTGGTTAAAGACCTCTCAAGGATTTTAACAATGGAGAGGAAGAGAGTAGAGGAACTTGAAGAGCCTCTAAGGTAAAGATTGTGGATGAATTAATCTTGTTTTTCTCTAGGATTTTTCTCACAAAATTCTCCCTGGAAGCTCTCTACATTTGGTGGGTATAAGGGTCTATATATAGTGGTGAGTGTTTGGAATACGAAGAGACAGTTTTTCCCAAACAGGGCTGGTTGGCGGCTTGGCCTCGCGACTGGTCTGAGCCGCGTGTTCCAGCCGTGAGTTAACTGCCTGGCCAGCCTGGGACTTTTGTCCTGTAGTGCACCAGCTAGCATAACGCTTTAGCTTCCCGCATGCTTGACACGTGACTCTCATCTGGCAGCTTGCACCCGCGAGCCACCCACGAGTTCCATTCGCGAGTCCCTGCTTCTTTGAACATTGAGGAACATTTCTTCACACTCTCTCACACACTACCCTTACAATAATCCCACCTAATTACAGGGTTACTAAATGCTAAAATATAAGAAAATTTGGCACGGAATAAAGCCAACAAGATGGTTGATTAAATTCAACCTTACATATAATGACAAGGAACTTGTTCCATAAAGAGAAGTCATGTAAGATTCTGCTATCAAAGAAAACCATCGTGAACAATGGTTGCCAAAGTGTGCCAATTGAACCAAAAGTGAATCTTGATGTCAAACAAGGGATTTTGCCCCAATTCTTGCCAAAGGGTTGAAGCCCTTCAAGAAAAACATACTATCTCACTCACATTCAACAAAAGAGCCGCATTGTTTGCATTCAACTATAGGTCCCTGTCCTAAAAATATATATATATATATATATATATATATAGGTCCCTGGAATTAATCATGTAGTTTGTTAGAGTTTTGTTTTTTTAGCAGAGTTGCAATCTGATCTGGTGGATACTTGAGGAGTTAGATTATTGTCATAAAGAAAGTATGGACAAAACAGTTCAAGTTTGTGATAATTGTAATAAAGAAAATAAGGCAAAACAGTTCAAATTATCAAAAGGTCAGTAGTGAATTTGGATAAGAAAAAGTACCCAATATTAAAAAAGTTACAACTGATAAGTTATAACGATAAAAGTGCCCAAAACATGCATCAGTAAATAAAATGATAAGCGACAACAAAACAAACTAATGTCACTTGTAGCAATCAGTAAACAAATTAATGTCACTTGTAGCAATCACTAAAGAGATGTTTGCATCTTCATCCAAAACCACACTAAACTTCTTGCACGCTAAACTCCTTGCCCACGCTACAGAACACAATGTTCTGCCAAAAATGAAAAAGAAAAAATCATGATTTATTAATCACATCAATAGATAGTCTATAGCCTAATTCTTGAAATTTTCATTTATACTAAAAATATAGATATGCATAAAATACGTTGTTAATGGTAAGCTATAGATACTACCACCTCACTAAGTTCATACTCATGGAATCTAATGATTAGCATTACTACCATCTCTTGTAGAATAATCAGATGCAATTCTTGATGCCTACCATTTCCATGTAAAATTGAAATAGAATAAGGACTAAGTAGAAACAACAACCATATGAACCCTTCCTCATCCAAACGGAACGATTATTTGGAATGAGTGCCTTAAAAGTAGTGAGACAAGGGTTAGAGGAATGAGAACCGGAGATGCACATAGTTAAGGAGTTAAAAGCATTAAACAATTTCTTTAACAACATGCTATCTTCACTCAAAACCGGTTTACTCTGTTTAGCACAACATTTAAAAAGCTCAAGTTTCTCTTTTCTTTTGATTCTTTTAAAAGCTTGAAACTGAGAGCAATGAGGTCTAAGATGACCAAGGGCACCACAATGGTAACAAACAATGTGTTTAGGTCCACTAGGCTTTTTGGGAAGAGATCTATCAACATGAGTTTGTTCTCTCTTCAACTTATGACATTGAGGTCTTATATGACCGATCACACCACAATGGTGGCAAGTTGGAACAAACTTAGATCCATTCAAAACCTTAGGTTGAGACCTAAACGAAGGCTTTGACTTAGGAGCCTTTCTCTCCACCTTTTGATTTCTTTTGTGTGGAGAAATGTACACCGATTTGTCTTTAGAGGTAGAATTCACAATAGGGACAAAATCGGGTACCACAACATGATTGCAACATATATTATCTTCCTTTTTAACAATAGGTTCAGCAATCAAACATTTGGCATGCATCTTAAGAGATTCATTTTCAGATTTAAGATCATCAACAAGTTTGTTAGACAAAGCAAGTTTAGCATCCAAGTCTATATTCAAAGATTCAAACTCTTTCATCTTTTCAAGAGAATTTTCAGCAAGCTTCTAAAAGTTTTCAATCAATTTATTGGATTCATTGAGCTTAGCAATCAAATCATCCTTTTCACAAATGAACTTGCTCAAATTCTTTTGAAACTTCTTAGCTTCTTTCTTCAAGAGTTTGTCAACAACATCCATAGATTCAAGTAACATGTCATCACAATTATGAGAATTAACACTCATCGAGGCATTTTCACAAACACATGGCATGTTACATTCATCATTTACCAAATCATACAAAGAGGCATACAAAGCATAATCCATGGCAAAAAGACATAAGGGGTCAAGGATCACACTTAGGTATTTAAACCACAGCAAGTGTACCCGCTTTGATACCAATTGAAAATTCAAAATGGGTATGTAATACCTTTGAACGTTTGGACCCCAATTACAAAATTACCAATTCAAACTTTATATCAAACAATTAATGTGCGGAACATGAACATAAGCCAATCACAGAATTAATAACTAATCTAAGCCAAATATAAACACATCCACAGCAGTAAATATAAGGCAAAGATAAAGGGAAGGAAGATGCAAACACACAGACAACACACGATGTGTTATCGAAGAGAAAACCGAAGCCCTCGACATAAAACCTTTCTGTCGCCCTTTAAGCGGTCAATAATCCACTAGAAAATGTAGTTGGGATACATGAACAGCAATAGACCCTCCAAGCCTAATCTACCCAATGTACCTAAGCCCTCAAAGCTTCTTGCTCCAACGAGGTTGCGCCGAACCTTTTTCTTCTTTAGCTTACCGGATTCCGCTATAGCCCATAGCATCAACCAATATAGATTGGTTCCTTCCTAACTGCTTCCCAACAGCACCAAATTAACCTTCTCACAGATGTGGGTATGGTGAGAAAAGGATTTGGTCAAAAGCCTCTCAAGGATTGAACAATGGAGAGGGAGAGAGAAGAGGAATTTGTAGAGTCTCTAAGGTAAAGATTGGGGATAAAGCAATCTTGCTTTTCTCTAGGGTTTCTCTCACAAAATTCTCTCTAGAAGCTCTCACAATATGGTGGGTATAAGGGTGTATATATAGTAGGGTGAGAAGGGAATGCAAAACGTCAGTTTTTGCCAAACAGGGCATTTTGGCGACTTGACCTCGCGACTGGGTTAAGTCGCGAGTTCAAGTCGCGAGATAACGGCCTGGCCAGCCTAGGACTTTTGTCCTGTAGTGCGACAGCTGGCGCGACTCTTCAGCTTCTGGCATGCTTGGCACGTGTGCGAACTTTTGGCGACTTGCAAGCCGCAACTCACCCTCGAGATCCAGTCGCGAGACTCTATTTTTCTTGCACACTCGAGCTTTTTTTCACATTTTCTCACACACTACCCTTAAAATTTTCTCACCTAAATACAGGGTTACTACGTGCTAAATTACAAGCAAATAGGTCATGGAATAAAGCCAATAAGATGGTTGATTAAATTCAACCTTACAAGATGGATTCAAGAAAAGGAGAAGCCAATAAAAATAAAAATGAGAAAAGATCAAATATACTCAACTGTAACTGATGGCAAATAGAATTGGTTTCGAGGAAGAATTGTCGGTAAGTATGAATGGCGTTATTATCTAGTTTTTTCAAGGCAATTCTTCATGGGAGAGTTAGTATGGCATGCAGGGAAAGGTTGTCTTCCAGACTCTTTCTGAAAGCAATTGCTAAGATCCCAACCAAATCTCTTCCGCCTTTCATTGTCATCAGTAGTAGTGATGTCAGAGCACTTGGCAAAAAGTCCTTGATAAGCATCATACCAACATGATTTTAAGCCAGTTAGTTTTCTTCTAGCATTGTTCACTCTTTCAATTCCCTCATCATTGTCCTTTCTTGCACTCTTCAAGGTGACTTCATTTTGCATTTTTCTTTTGACAGAAAATGGCATTCCCTAATACATTATAGATATATTACCTGTGCCTTCTATTTGCAAAATGGGCCTTCAGATTATTTTCTCCTCAGAAGAGATTGACTAGATCATTCATCTTTTTTTGCACTGAGTTAAGTTGGTTGAAAGGTAAGGCAGGGGAGAAAATGACACCTGGTTTTGTTTTATTACTTATTGATATTGACAATGTTACAGTTCACTGACTTTGCCTGTACAAATGTTCAGTTGTACTGTGTTCTCTATATGAAGTTATGAACACAATCACTTTACAAAGAAAATAATTACATTTACTCTAAATTTACTCAAAAGCTTAAACTAGATTAAGCTTTGACAGTACAAGCAGGAGGATTCTGTTTGCCAGAAATCGTGGGCTTGACATTAATACAGTGGTATGTGGGAGAGCCGTCATGTCCGTTGTATTTGAGATCTATGTCACGAAGCTCCACTTTTTCACATGGCATGCCCTTACTACAAACAAGCTTGACAGCCTCCTGAAACTTAGATGTGCCTCGAATGTTTATGAAGCTAACATTGCTGATCTTAATTCTAGAGGGTATCTAAAACCAATAAAAAAAAATGGTATTTGATGATACCGTGAATTTCACCAGTGAGTTGCACAACGCTCGTGTACTCAAAACGACACCTGCACAACAAAAGGAAGAAGACCTAACAGAGAGCACCGGTGTGGTGCCGGCCAAGTCCCCTCCGAAGGTCAAGTCAGAACTTCTTTTCAACTCTAGAGTGCTAGAGAGGGATTAATTATGCGTACCTTGGCTTGTGAGGGTATTGGGGTTTTTATAGTAGTAGAGGAAAGACCTCTTTTCCTTGGAGTAGAAGTCTTTTCCTTATAGGAATCCTTATGAGCGTAGATTGCGGAATCATTTCCTTATAGGACTCTAACATTAGGCGTGGAGAACAAGTAATCTTTTATTCGAGATGAACGAGAGTTAGCATGGCTTAGTGCCGTCGGCCTTAGGGTCGTCAGTTTGCCTTAGCCTCCTCAGTGATGTCAGGCGTCAGCTTTATAATCTTCAAATGAATATCAAATTAACCCCGTCAGTCCTGAAGTCTTTAACTTCAGTAGCCCAACCCCGTCAGTCTTGGTTCTTTGACATATCACAGGCTGACGGTTCAAGGCATATTTTATTTCTACCTATCAGTATTAATTAGTATTGAGTAATTCTCTACTTTGAACAATAATTCTAGCAACATCAAACTTCCAAGTATGAATGTTATCACCTTTGCTTGGCACTGATTCCACGGGCAGTAAACTTGATCAATGATGATAGGATTGCCAACATTATTCATGATAATGTCCTCAAAATGCATATCAGAGGCAGAGCCAGTCGGGGAAGCAGGCCATGTTTTGATTCTCACACCAGTCATTGTATTCGTAAGAGTGCAACCAATGACTTTGACACCACTCACAGGTTCTTCATTTGGGAACTTTCCAAGACTTCCTATGCTTATTCCATGGCCAGGTCCACAATTTACTTTCTCAACAGTTATATCCCGGCTTCCATCACCAAGTGAGACACAATCATCTCCGGTTCCAATATTTGTATCAATTATGTGGATCCCTGTTGAACGCCCGATGTGGATTCCATCGGTGTTGACACTAGTTTCAGGTGCTTTTATGGTAACATGCTGGAATGTAACATTTTTGCACCCCAAAACATTAATGTGGAACTGTTTGCTGTCCAATGATGTTATGTCCTGGACGATTGCATTGGTGATGAAGTTGAACCTTATATTCTGTTCAATTTTTGAAAGAAAGAAAAAATTAAAACCGGCAAAATTAATTGGTGTCATTCCTTGTTAAGTAATATATATCTATGTTATTTTTTATACGAATAGAAATATTTCGTATCCACTTTTTGTACTTTCAAAAATAACCTATCACATAAGTGAAAGTTATTTATCAATAAGACTAATTTAGGAAAAAAGAAGTAAATTAAGAAATCTAAAATATTCTACTCTATCAAAATAGATGGAGTGTGCATCCAAATTAGTTAGGAAGAAAATTTCTTCAATCCATTATGTGGTGACTCAAATGACAACTTGTACTTTTAATTATATATACATACATACGTGGTTATTCGTAAATCAACCTCTCTCTCTCTCTCTCTCTCTCTAGAGAGAGAGAGGTTGATTTACGAATAACTACGTAATGGATTGGAAAAAATTCTTTTAAGCCGGTTTGAAGGAAATTTCAGCGCAAAGAATGCGTGATAAAGTTGATATTTATTAAAAATGGTGGGAATTGTAAAGGGTAAGATTGAAATAAACTCACAATAGGGAGTTGCTTGCAGTACTTATTTTTGGAACATTCACTTTGACCCCAAGCGATTTTTCCTTGGCCGTCAAAAGTTCCACTGCCCGACAAAGTAAAAAAGTCGACATGGTTAAAACTGACCCAACTATCCCCAGATGGTTGTTCTGGGGCCTGTAAAGTGCCTATAACCTGAACCTCTATAGGACCCTTGCAAGGACCTTCCAAAGGCACTGCGCCCAACATGTATGTCCCTCCTGGAACCACAACTTTACTCTGACCCGTTGATGCGCATGCAGCTTTCCAAGCTTTTGTCAAAGCCTAAAGAGAAAGTGAATAACAAAAGTTATTTTAGCTATCAATTCTGGTAAGCATATTTTATATCCTAAGTTGAATCACATTGTGCATTTATATACCTGGGTGATATCCGCATTAGCTTTTGCTCCATATTGTTTCACATCAAAGATACTGGCTTGGACGTTGCCAATGGATTTTAGCAAGAATAGCATTAATATCATTATTGCAATATTCAGTCTCAAACCCATATTTTCTTTTTGACTTCTTTAACTATTTTGTTCTTTGTTTCGTCGTAATTGAAATGAGAGAATGTTTAGTTTGACCTTTTTATAATGCAATACAGAAGCTCAAAACCAACGAAAATTTTAACTAATATTTAGCTAAATTTATCTTTATCTCTAAGGGATTGTACGGTTCTAGTTTAACTTTTGTCCTATTATTAGCTTTCATGCTTCCTACTATAAATAACAATAATTTATAACCACATGTATACACTAATTTATAACCACATGAGTCCGAATGGGTGTATTTAAAAAGACATATAAATAAATGTATCTGTAAATTATAACCTAAGTTTAATATTATTATAGATAGTCTTTTTTATAGTTTTTTCCACCCTTGTGTGGATATTAATTATTTGGTAAAGTATTAAACCGAATTTTTCAAGGGTGTATATATAGTTTGTTATTTCTTAACTTAAGTTTTGTTATTATGATGTGATAAGTTTTTTTTATGTTTACATTTTTTGATAATTTATAATTAAAAAAAAAGAGTTATTTGCATAAATTTTTGAGAATGAATAATCAATTTTTTTAGAACATGATAAAATTATTATTGATATTTATATTTGAACTAATTTTTATTTTTTAAAATAAAATTTAGATTAATTTTAAATGAATTGGGAGTGGTTTTAAATTGAATTTTAATAAATGGTTTATAACTAATAAGCAATTTTAGATGGAGTTAAAATAATTTTAAATAAGTTAGAAGTATTAGATGAGAGCATAATATATTTTAATTGAGTTTCTTTGATCTTTATGTCTTTTAAGTTTAAATTCATGAATCATCTTCCAACCCTACTTCCTTAATGATCTTTAACACACATTGAGTGGCACAACATTCCTTTTAAGTTTTCGAACAAAGAAGTCACACAATTTGCTTGCTTTGCCTTAAGCTCTAACTTCTAAGCCATGCAAATATGGGTGTGTGAAGCCCTATCATTCATTTGGAATATGTTGTAACTTAGATTGTATTGATAGTTGGGGTTTGGGGATTTAAACTTTGGATGTCTCTATTAGAAACACTAATAGGTACTGATGAAGCCAAATTCATCAGTTGATAGGTTCGTCCAGACGAAGTGTGGATGATTAACTTGATATCCCTGCACAAGATTGACAGTGGGTCATAAACACCGGCGTGGTGCCAGCCAATGAGCCTCTGATGGCAAAGTTAGATGTATTTGAGAGAAAATGTTGAGAACTAAGAATATTATGGTGGGTTTGTACCTTTGTTTTATGTTTGATGTAGTTTATGTTAGGTTCTAAGGAATTAGGAACTAATGTATAAGAACTCTAATTTGTAATGTTGGCAAAACATGATCAAAACATGTTATAGTTTGTTTTAGACTAGCTCAAAGTATGTGTAATTGTATAGTTGGAATCGAGTGTTCTGCAGGATTTACTGTGCAAATCTGCCTGACTCAATCGATTGAAAATTAGACTCGATTGATCGAAAGTCGTGCAGATTGTTTTTTTGCAGAATTTTCCAACTTAGCCCAAGCCCATTAAGGATTAGGGTTTCAGATCTACTTCTCCCACTATATAAAGGAAACCTTAAGCCACGTTTTTTAGAGCTTTTAGAGAGAAAAGAGAGTGCCTCTTTTGTATCTAGGGCTTTGTACCCAAACCTCTCTAAGGTCTTTGTTGCTTATATATTGCGGTTTGTGTGAATCTCTTGTGAGATCCTTGAGGAATT
The DNA here is from genome assembly GCA_023736055.1 of Quercus glauca. Taxonomy (NCBI): domain Eukaryota; kingdom Viridiplantae; phylum Streptophyta; class Magnoliopsida; order Fagales; family Fagaceae; genus Quercus; species Quercus glauca. Next base: position 37,787,763 of record CM043322.1, read on the forward strand.
TTCCTTCACATAAACTTAGGGTTTTCAAGGTAGAGATATTATCTACATCTTGATGATCAACAAGGTTTCTGCTATTGGAGCTTAAAGAAAAACAAGCGGGGAGCTTGTATCTTATTGGAGAGTCCAAGAAAGAAGGAGTCCGTGGATTCGGAGTTTGCATGTGGTCGTGTCAGTAAGTTCTACTAGTGGGTAGCATTAGGAAGTCGAGCGGGGAGCTTGTAAGTCCTTTTGTATGAACTTCGATTCTTTCGCATAGTGGATTCAGGTTTGCCTTGAGGATAGCTGGGAAAAATCCTCCCCAGGTTTTTACCGTGTGGTTTCCTAGGTCATCATATCTTGTGTTATTTATTTTCTGTTGCTTTTTATATCTTGATATGATTATTTAATTGTGTTAACCTAGATCTGCATGAATTGGACTAAGTTAATCACTTGGCTAATTAACTAGGTTAATCTAATTGTGGTTTAAGGGGTCTAAATAACCTAACAAGTGGTATCAGAGCGAGTAGCTCTTCTGTTGTAGATCTTTTGATCTCTGAGCTGATCCTTGACCCCTGTTGTCATGGACAATTTGAAGTGTCTTTCTGATCAAGTTTCTGCTCATGCTTCTGTTGATTTTTTTTATGCTTTTGAAACTCTTCGTAAGGAATTATCTAAATCTTTGAAAATTGCTAAGAAATTTAAAGAAGAGTTAAAATTGACTAATCTTGAAAAAGAGAAATTGCTTGTTAGATTAGATGAATCTAATAAAAAGAATGAATTTTTGAGAAATCAAATTTCCTCTCAAGATGAGAAGATGAAAAGTCTGGAACAAGAGTTAGTTGAATCTAAAACTAAAATTGAAAATTTGACTAGTTCTAAGCCTACTGATGATAACAGAAGTGTTTCTATTTCTCTTAAGCTTAAAACTGAGAAAGTTTATATCCCTCCTTTTAAGAGGAATACTAAAGAAAAGGCTTATTTTGCTAGGTTAGACAAAGGTAAAAGTTCTGATGTAGACGCTGAAGTTTCTAAACTTAAGTCTAAACCTACTGTTAGAGAGCATAATAAATCTGTTTTTGTGCCTACTTGTCACCATTGTGGTGTTGTTGGTCATATTAGACCAAATTGTTCTTTGTTAAGGCAAAAATTGAAATCTGAGACTAGACTTGCTGTTAGGAATACTGATGTTCCTAAATTTGTTCCTGTTTGTCACTTTTGTGGTGTCCGTGGTCACATTCGTCCTAATTGTCATAAATTGAAACTTAAGCATTCTGTATGTCAATCTAGGATATGTGATGATATTTCTCCTACCATAAGTCCATATAAATTGTTTCATATGCTTTTGAAAAATTTAAGCTTGTTGGCTTGTGAAATGAATTTGCAGGATTTTAGTCTTTCTCAGAAGATTGGTGTAATCCCTCAAATACACTCTGCTTCTCATGGATTTTCACCTACAAAGCCGAAGACTCGTGCTATATGGGTGAGAAAAGAGCCTTTAAGGTGAGTGTTGCTGACTTGTCCCTGTTTTAATTTTTTCTATTGTTTGTGGACATGTCTTGTTTCTGTTTTTGGTTGTTTTGTTTTTTCTAGGTTGTTTTTTTTATTAAAAAAAAATCCAAAAACATTGAAAAATTTCAAAAAGACAAAAATATTTTATTTTGTGTCTTGTTTTATTTTTCTTGAGGATTACATGAGTTTTAATATCTCTCTTAATTTAGAACATGCTTGACATTGTGGTGAAACTTGAATAGCATGTGTTATAAATGTGCTAAGCTATTTTTGACTTTATGTACTAGTTTGTACATATACTCATGGGTTAATTAACAAATTGATATTTCTTGTTTGTGTACCCTCTATAGCTTAGTTAAGCACTGTCATGCATTGTATTTGCATTGATCATTTAGCACAATGTGTGTTTTTTGTTTTTGGTCATAAATTTTTTTTCAAAATCTCAACAAGTGGTTATAACGTTTGTTAAAACCAAAAAGATGTTTGTGTTTTGTATTATAGATCTTGGATTTATAATCAAGGATTGGCCATTTTATCTTTACATAACATGTTTATGTACCTTGTTTAGCTTAGATGAGCTTATTTTATTGCACTCTACTAGTTTGAGCTTTGTAGTGCATGTTGTATGGGAAAGATGTTTGTGGTTATTAATCACTTTGTCTTGATCTTGAAGTCACATGTTATTTGACTGTCGGACTTGATCCTTTTGAGAAAGGCATAAATAACCATCTCACCACTGTTCACTAGCCAATCATGAACACCTTAGTGCATATCATAAGATTTTGTGCTCGAGAAAGTGTAGCACATGCACAAAAAGAACATAAGGTATAGCCTCGGTTAAAACTCATAATTAAAACTGGTGAGTACTATTAGGCTTGATGCCAATTCACATAATTATGATGCAAAAATCAAGAAACTTACATGATTGCAAGCTTTTGTTCTAGGAGATGTGAGAGTTATATGATATAACTCTTTTGGTGATAGTCTCTTTTAAATTCTATGTGATGAATTTTGTAGACTTTGTGTTTGATTTCTATTCACATATCACCTCACATGTATCTCAAGCTTTTGCTAGTTGCACACACTACACAAGTTACTCTTTGCTAAACTTGGTACATTATATTGTGTGTGATTTTGTTGTAGCCATCAAAGATTAAAAGTTCCTTGATTTTAATGCAAAATATGTTTAATGTTTGAGAATTTGCATTTTTTAGGGCTTGAATGTACCCGAATTGGGGATTTTGTTCAATTAGAGAGAAATTGATGAAATTGGCTTGTTGTTTTGATGTAATTAAGCATTATACTCTGTGTGTTGTGTTATGTGATGCTCAATTCATCAATTTGTTTAAAAATTCGTCAAGTGGTTTTCAATTTTGGGGTTTTTGTTAGAAACTCTATGCGGAAGCCAATTTTGTTAATTTGAACTTATATTGAACTTAGTTTTAATGCATTAGAGCATGCATCACGGCATATTTTTTCATGCATCTTTTATGTTTAGGATTCACATGCATTGCATTGATTTCTGTATTCATCTTGCAGTTTTGCAGTCATATCTCTCATTGTTTTCACACATAGCATGCATACACTTTGCTACATTGGGTACTCAACTTGATCAAAAAATTGATTAATTAATTTTTGAGCTATGTACTTTCTAGTATATGCCACTTTTATGTGTGAACTGTAGAAAATATTTTTCTTAAGAGATATGATGGATAATCAATGTGCAAATATTTTCTCTACTCATGCAATTGTTTATGGGTCACATAGTGCCATGTTTGCATTTTATTGAAAGAGAGAATATTTTTTCTTCATGTGTATCCTCAACTTAGTTTTTTTAAAAAACTTGGTTTGTGTCTTTTTATTTATCCCCACCCCTTTTATGTTTCCCCAAATCTGTTTTCCCAAAACATATTTTGTTTTTCTTATTTTTATAGGGTGAATTGTTGCTCTTCATTGGGGGAGTTGTCTTTATTTTCTATAGAGTTGATTTTTTTTTTGTCCCATTGATTCTCTATTTTCTCTTATCCTTTATTGCGTATGTTGACTGTTTACTCTTTGTATGAGTTGTCTTTATCAATACGTGACAAAAAGGGGGAGAAATTATTGATTTATGGGAATCATATTTTTCTTGTTTAGGGGGAGTTGAAATTATTTTTGAAATGGGAGAATATAAATAAAAACTTTGTGTTGTATCTAACTTAGGGGGAGAGTTAGTTTATACATCTTTGATTTACTGTTTTTCTGTCACACATGCGTTCATGCGTTTGTTGAGTGTTTCAGGAATATACAGGTTGATTCGATTTGGCTGCTATCTACACTTGCAACTGATGGATAGTAGTTAGGATTGAATTGTGTTTTATGAGCATTATTTTTGTAATGGGCTTTTACTTTGTAAACTTTGAGTTTTTAGTTTGTGTTTGGTCACGGATTGCCAAAGGGGGAGTTTGTTAGGTTCTAAGGTATTAGGAACTAATGTATTAGAACTCTAATTTGTAATGTTGGCAAACCATGATCAAAACATGTTTTAGTTTGATTTAGACTAGCTCAAAGTATGTGTAATTGTATAATTGGAATCAAGTGTTCTGCAGGATTTACTGTGTAAATCTACCTAACTCGATCGATCAAAAATCTAACTCGATCGATCGAAAATTAGACTCGATCGATCGAAAGTCGTGCAAATTGTTTTTCTGCAGAATTTTCCAACTTAGCCCAAGCCCATTAAGGATTAGGGTTTCAGATCTACTTCTCCCACTATATAAAGGAAACCCTAAGCCATGTTTTTGAGAGCTTTTAGAGAGAAAAGAGAGTGCCTCTTTTGTATCTAGGGTTTTGTACCAAAACCTTTCTAAGGTCTTTGTTGCTCATAAATTGCGGTTTGTGTGAATCTCTTGTGAGATCCTTGAGGAGTTTTCATTCACATAAACTTAGGGTTTTCAAGGTAGAGATATTATCTACATCTTGATGATCAACAAGGTTACTGCCATTGGAGCTTAAAGAAAACCAAGCAAGGAGCTTGTATCTAATTGGAGAGTCCAAGAAAGAAGGAGTCCGTGGATTCGGAGCTTGCACATGGTCGTGTCAGTAAGTTCTACTGGTGGGTAGCATTAGGAAGTTGAGCGGGGAGCTTGTAAGTCTTTTTGTATGAATTTCGATTCTTTCACATAGTGGATTCAGGTTTGCCTTGAGGATAGGTGGGTAAAATCCTCCCCAGGTTTTTACCGTGTGGTTTCCTGGGTCATCATATCTTGTGTTATTTATTTTCCGCTACTTTTTATATCTTGATATGATTATTTAATTGTGTTAAGCTAGATTTGCATGAATTGGACTAAGTTAATCACTTAGCTAATTAACTAGGTTAATCTAATTGTGGTTTAAGGGGTCTAAATAACCTAACAAGATCTTGTTAGGTTTTAGACCCCTTAAAAACAACCAGATTGAGTAGCCTAGTTAATTAGCCAAGTTGTTACTTAGTCAAATTAAGTAATTCTAGGTTAAAACAATCAAATAATCATATCAAACATATAAAGTAGCAGAATAATAAATAAAACATGATATGATGACCCAGGAAACCACACGGTAAAAACCTGGGGAGGATTTGACCTAGCTATCCTCAAGGTAAACTTGAATCCACTATGAAAGAATCGAAGTTCATGCAAAAGGACTTACAGGCTCCCCGCTTAACTTCCTAATGCTACCCACCAGTAGAACTTACTGAAATGACCACGTGCAAGCTCCGAATCCACGGACTACTTCTTTCTTGGATTCTTCAATCAGCTACAAGCTCCCCGCTTGTTTTTCTTTAAGCTCCAATGGTTGCAACTGCGTTGATCATCAAGATGTTGAAATAATCTCTACCTTGAAAACCCTAAGTTTTGTGTAAAGGAAAGCTCCTCAAAGATCTCACAAGATATTCACACAAAACAGCCAAGTATGAGCAACAATACAATGTGAACAACCTCCAAAAACGTGGCTAGGGTTTTGTTTAAATACCTAGAGTAAAAACATAAAACCCTAAACGTTTAATGAAGTAGGGCTGAGTTGGAAATTCTGTGCAGAAAACGCAACTTGGACGATTTTCGATCGATTGAGTCTGTCCTTCGATCAATCGAGCCTGGCCGAAAGTCACAAAGACTTCTGTAGCCACTCGATTCCAACTTTACAATAATTAATCAACTTTGAGCAAGTCTAAACAAGACTAAATACATTATTTTGATTATGGTTTGCCAACATTACAAATTAGAGTTCTAAATACATTAAATCCTAAGTCTTTAGAATAAAAAAAAAAAAAAAAAATCCAAGGGCAGACTGCAAGTTAGCACAAAAATCAATAGAATAAAAATCTATATGATGCATGAACAAATACAATGCCATGATGCATGTACTAATGCAGTAAAAAATTAAGTTCAATTGAGATCAAATTGACCAAATTGGCTTGAGCAGGGAATTTCTATCAAAAATCCCAAAATTGAAAATCACTTGTTAAAATTTTTTAAACAAATTGATGAATTGAGCATTACAAAACACAGTACATAGATTATAAAGCCTAATTTCATCAAAACAACAAGCCAATTTCATCAAATTCAACTCAATTTAACAAAAACCCCAATTCGAATCAAGAACAAACCCTAGATTTTTCAATTTTTCACCAAACTCAAAATTGATCAAATTAACAAGCAAGGATCATGTTTATAACGTGTCTCCACAAAAACCCAATGATCAATTGCACAAAATAGGGCTTGAATCAATAGAAAATCCCAATAATGCATAGTCCGAAAATTACCCAAAAATGCATGGATTTATGCATGTAAACATGAAAATAAAACCAAAAGGAAGGGTATAAAGGACTTACCGGCTTGAGGAGAGAGAAAATTTTCAAAAATTTTGGAAGAAAATGACAAAAATGCGTTGTGGAGCCTTGCCAAATCGGAGAGAGAGAAGAAAAAGTTTGAAAAAGTTTGAAAAGTGACTTTGAAAAAGTCAGATCTGATTTTTAAAAAAGCTTTTTCGCGATCTTCGATCGATCGAAAATTACATTCGATCGATCGGATCAATCCGAGACTCATAAAAGAATTGAAGCTTATTTTCGATCGATCGAGAAACAGATTGGATCAATCGAATTAGGCAGAGGCTCACTAAATTTTGAGAAAATCACAAGTTTTGAAAAACAACAAGCACTTTTTGAAAACAACTCCTCTAAGCATTGAAATTGATGAAACAAAATGCATGAGTATGAGATGTAATGAAATGCTTTTTCAAAAACCCAAATTTTAAACCCAATTTTCTCAAAATCAAGTTTCAAACATTCTCCCATTGAAATTTCTTAAGCAACAAATATGTTGTGCACAATTCTCAAGATATTTTCAAACTTGGTTGGTCAGACCAAAAACACACACACTAGCATGTACAGTGTTTAGCAAGGAGTAACTTGTGTAGTGTGTGATACTAGCAAAAACTTGAGATACATGTGAGGTGATATGGAATAGCAATCAAACACAAAATCTACACAATTCATCACATAGAATTTAAAAGAGACTATCACCTAAAGAGTTACATCCTATAACTCTCACATCTCCTAGAACAAAAGCTTGCAATCATGTAAGTTTCTTGAATTTTTGCCTCTTATTTATGTGAATTGGCATCAAGCCTAATAGTACACAACGGTTTTAATTAAGTGAATTGGCATCAAGCCTAAACAAGACTAAATACATTATTTTGATCATGGTTTGCCAACATTACAAATTAGAGTTCTAAATACATTAAATCTTAAGTCTTTAGAACCTAACAAAATCCTAACTTTTTGTTATGGACAATTTGAAGTGATTAAGGGTAACTTCAAATTAGATTTTTCAATTTTTAAATTGAAAAATTGAAAAATCTAATTTGATTAGAGTATAATGCTTAAATACATTATTAGACCCCTTAAAATAATTAATCAACTCTGAGTAAGTCTAAACAAGACTAAATACATTGTTTTGATCATAGTTTGCCAACATTACAAATTAGAGTTCTAAATACATTAAATCCTAAGTCTTTAGAACCTAACAAACTCCCCCTTTGGCAATCCGTGACAAAACACAAAGTAAAAGCTCAAAGTGTACAAGTAAAAAGCCCTTAACAAAAAGTAATGCTCATAAAACACAATTCAATCGTAACTACTATCCATCAGTTGCAAGTGTAGACAGCAGCCAAATCGAATCCACCTGTATATTCTTGAAACACTCAACAAACGCATAAACGCATGTGTGACAAAAAAACAGTAAATCAACAGATATGTAATCTAACTTTCCCCCTAAGTTAGATTCACCAAAAATAAACACATTCTTGAAAGTTCACACAACATATAATAAAGACATATATCAATGAATAACTCACAAATATAAATCAATAAACAGTGAACACAGAATCAAGAATCATATATATATAAAAAATGTATTTCCCAACAAGAATAGCCCAAAAGAAAGTATACATGGTGAAGCTCCTAGATACAATCTAATCTCAAAAACTCCACTAGCTCTGCAAAAAGAAATACAAACTTCCCCTAGCTACGGAAACTCCTCTACAAGCTCTAAACTCTACTCCCCTTTTTTGTGACGAAATGTCAAAGGACATCACAGGCCATCATCAAAAGGAGGTGATGAGGATGAACGAAGATGTGCCAAATCAGCTCTCAGAGCATGAATCTCATCAAACAAGTCCACCAAAAGCTGACTATGAGCCGCTTGAACGGTCATGACAGTCTCCAAGGTACGACGTACATCGAAGTCATCCGAAGGAGGTGGAGGAACAGCAGCAGCAGCACCAACAGGATTAGGAACAGACTCATGAGCAGGACCTGTAGAAGAAGAAGGGGGTACGGTACCAGAAGGCTCAGACCTAGAGTGTTTAGAGCCAGCTCGAAGATGAGCAGCCCTCTGTCTAAGGAAAGAAGCACCTATGGGAGCAATCACATGGACGGGCTCAGAAGAAGGGAAATCATCTAAACTAAGATAAAGCAAAATCCTATGAATAAAGATAGGATGTACAAGAGCATGAGCAGTAGATGAACTCCTATAAACTTTGTTCAAAGAACGAAGAAATAGATGAGGAAAACTAATAGGAGCATCAGTGACAAGAGCGTACAAAAATACACACCTATCGAGAGGAATGGTGTGCAGATGAGAAATGGGCCAAAGAGAATGACACGCTATCCTGAAGAAGAGATAGATAGTCTCAGGAAGCTCAGTAGTGGTGATTCGAGAATCAGAACCCCACTAGATAGAAGACCCAATGATGTAAGACATGACATCACTCAACTCAGGTGACTCATCATAAGGGTAGACAGGGTGCTGTACCAAAGGTACCCCTAGAGCATTAGCCACGACTTCAGGATCAATGGTGAACTCTACACCTCGTATCCAACTCTTAACTAAAGTGTTGGAATCATAGGCGCAGATAGAGATGTTCGAAAAGAACTCTCTAATCAAGGTAGCTGGAGGAGGAGGATCAGAAACATCCAGCAGAGGTAACCAGCCCCGACGCTCAAAGTTTTCCCTAATGGCAGGATCAACCTCATCTAAGGTGACAGAACACTCAGCCCAAACTTTTCTCTTAAGGTTTAGCTTCTCTAAAATCTCTTGGTTTTTCTCACTCGGAAACCTCTCACTATCAAAGGAAGGTGGGGGAGGAGAAGGAGAGGGAACAGACCTACGGGCTCTAGTCTTCCTAGGCATGATGCTAAGGAAAGGACAGAGACACAAGGAAAAACCAAAAAGAATAATAAAAAAATCAAAGGGCAGACTGCAAGTTAGCACAAAAATCAATAGAATAAAAATCTATATGATGCATGAACAAATACAATGCCATGATGCATGTACTAATGCAGTAAAAAATTAAGTTCAATTGGGATCAAATTGACAAAATTGGCTTGAGCGGGGAATTTCTATCAAAAATCCCAAAATTGAAAACCACTTGTTAAAATTTTTTAAACAAATTGATGAATTGAGCATTACAAAACACAGTACATAGATTATAAAGGCTAATTTCATCAAAACAACAAGCCAATTTCATCAAATTCAACTCAATTTAACAAAAACCCCAAAAACCCAATTATCAATTGCACAAAATAGGGCTTGAATCAACAGAAAATCCCAATAATGCATAGTCCGAAAATTACCCAAAAATGCATGGATTTATGCATGTAAACATGAAAATAAAACCAAAAGGAAGGGTATAAAGGACTTACCGACTTGAGGAGAGAGAAACTTTGAAAAAAGTTTGGAAGAAAATGACAAAAATGCGTTGTGGAGCCTTGCCAAATCGGAGAGAGAGAAGAAAAAGTTTGAAAAGTGACTTTGAAAAAGTCAGATCTGATTTTTTAAAAAACTTTTTCACGATCTTCGATCGATCGAAAATTACATTCGATCGATCAGATCAATCCGAGACTCATAAAAGAATTGAAGCTTATTTTCGATCGATCGAGAAACAGATTGGATCGATCGAATTAGGCAGAGGCTCACTAAATTTTGAGAAAATCACAAGTTTTGAAAAACAACAAGCACTTTTTGAAAACAACTCCTCAAAGCATTGAAATTGAAGAAACAAAATGCACGCGTATGAGATGTAATGAAATGCTTTTTCAAAAACCCAAATTTTAAACCCAGTTTTCTTAAAAACAAGTTTCATACATTCTCCCATTGAAATTTCTTAAGCAACAAATATGTTGTGCACAACTCCAGGCTGCCAATCAAGAGATCAATTCCGCATGAGCCAAGGCCGTGCAAGCCTTCTAGCTCATTGACAAGTATAATGGCTTCTTATTTAGCTAGTACTTCAAGGGGTTTTGATAGGCCAAAATGTATTGACCTCTTTGGCAAATTAATTAATTAATTATCCAAGTTAATTAATTAAGTCAATTTAACATGCAATAACATGGTAGCATAAACAAAACTCCAAAAAAAACTAAATGCAGCGGAAAATAAGTTTGACACAAATAATTTGTTTACAAATGGGGAAAACCACCAAGGCAAAACCCCACCGGGTGATTTTAATGTCACCACTCCCGATAATCCACTATTATCAATCACAAGTGGTTACAAGTAAAAGGAATCTCAGTACCAAATACCAACCTACAGTTGAACCCTTACCCCAATACCCAATTGGACTTGCATTGTAGCGGCAATCTCTCCGTTCAAAGCACGAATCCTAGTACGTGACTAACCAATGATGCAAGGATCCCAGTACGTAACTAACACCCCAACTTGAGGAAGATGTTGACTGTAAAGTTCTTCAGTTCATCCAACAATAAAGACTAGGAAGCTCCTTGGTCACAAAACCCTTGGTGTAAAGACGTAGTAGCTTCTACAGAGAATATGATGAACTAGAGCAATTTTTTGTCTCCGGTCACAATATGCATGTATTATCATTTTGCATCATCTTGCCTTTTTGTGACGGCTCTTAAAATAATCCTTATATATGTCTAGGGTTGTGTGAAAAGAAACGCTACACAAATACTCAAGGATGTGCGCGTAATTAGATCTGGGAAACCTGATTTCATAATTCTCGATAGATATAGCTTATGTCGAGCTTCTGTTGAGCTTTAGCAGTAATTCTCGATAGAAAGGATTTTGTCGAAACTTCTATCGAGCTTTAATGAGCAGCACATTGTTTACTTGTTTCTTGGTTAGATTTGCATGACTTCAATACTAAACTTGAACACTTGTTTCTTGAAGTACTAAACCCATCCTAGATCTACCCAATTACAAGTAAAGTGCGTTTTGTCAAAGGATTAGCCAATTGCGTAAATATGTCCCAAACATTTTTAAACTTCAAAGGAGGTATTTGATGAAGCATAACCCTGGAGTTGACATGGAAGGTCTGGACTTTGAGATGGTGGATAGGAAATGGAAGCTAACGAGGCTGCTACTGTTGTAGGTGATGCGCTTGAAGCTGAGTGTGATGGCTCTAGACCTGTTGTTGGACAAGACAACCCTGCTGTTTAAGCTCTTCTTTTTATTTTATTTTATTTTTTAGGTGCCCTATTTATTTTTAAGCTTTTTATTTATTTTTTTTTTCAATTACTCTATTTGCCCTGTTTTTGGGAGTATGCATTGAACAATATTTTCATACTCTTTGAACAATATCTTCGTATGCTTTGAACACTATTTTGTTTATATACAGAAATTTAATTTTCCTTTTTTTCCTTTACCTTCTTTGCCTGTTTACTGTTTGTTTTCCTGAGTAATATTTTAGGATTGTCTTTTGATTTGCATGAGTCATATTTGGTCGTCATGTGACATGAGTACTTCTCTAAAATAACTTATACTCTTCGTTCGTGATTTTGTACCCTTTTGTTTCAGAGTTTTGCTTCGTCTTAAGACTTGCATTGCTCTTGAGTATTGTTTCGTTATGCAAGTTGCATCCTCCTTAAGAGAATTTATGTCATTTGGGTTAAGGATTTTCATCACTGGCCTTATCATGTGAATTATATCCTTTTTGGTTAAGGATTTTCGTCATTGGCCTCGTCATGTGATTTATATTCTTTTTTGGTTAGGGATTTTTATCACTTGCCTCGTCATGTGATTTATATCCTTTTTGGTTAAGGATTTTCATCACTGGCCTTGTCATGTGATTTATATCCTTTTTGGTTAACAATTTTTATCACTGGCTTGATGCTTCATCATTTGAATACATTTTGTGAAGAGTGTGACTAAATAATTCTTTGATTGAGCTACGTTAAAGCATAAGCAAAAATGGTCAATGATTACAAAATTTGACGCCTACTAATGATACCTCTTGAGGTGTTTGACGTTCCATAGACGAGGCAATTTGATGCTGACCATAGACTCAAGATGGTAGCTTCCTTGTCTTAAGTAGTGGATGATTTTGTTGGGGCCTTCCCATGTTGGTCCTAATTTGCCATGTGTTGGGTCCTTTGTCGCCGATGTGACCTTTCGTAGGATGAGGTCTCTTATGTTGAATCTTCTAAGCTTCCTTGTCCATTGGCCTAAGGGTGTCCTAGTGAAGAGAATTGGTTCTTGATTCCGAGGCTCGAGCAAAATGACCTGAAGCCTTAGTTGTCAAATTGGCAGTCATTATTTGAGATGATCGCCCTCGGTATGCCGAACTTGAAAACTATGTTTTTCCACACAAATTTCTATATTTTGGCTTTTGTGATTGTTGCTAGGGCCTCTGCTTCTACCCATTTCATGAAATAGTCAATTGCTACAAGTAAGAACTTTACCTATTTTTTACCTTAGGGAAAGGGACCCATTATGTCAATTCTCCATTGTGCAAATGGCCATGGTGAAGCTATAGTTGTCATTTTCTCCCCTAGCATTCATTGGACGTTTGCATACCTCTTGCATCTACCACATTTCCTAATGAACTCCTTCACTTTTTTTTTGCATCGTAGGCTAGAAATAACCAGCCCTGATGATCTTTCCTACTAGAGATCTTGCTCCCAAGTGATCTCCACATATGTCTTCGTGAACTTCTTCCAGGATATATCTAGGTTTGTCCTATTCAATGCACCTTAAGTAGGGGAGTGAGAAGCCCCTTTTGTAGAGTACGTCGTTTAGGAGTGTGAATCTGTAGTTCGCTTCTTAATTTTTCTTGCCTCGTGTGAGTCCAAAGGCAACTATCCATTCTTAAGGTATGACAAGATTGGGGTCGTCCAGCTGGCATTTCCTTGTATTGAAGATGTGCAGAGTTCCTCAATGTTGGGGAACTTTTGTACTTCCAGCTTTAAATCTGGTAAGCTTGTTCTGTCCTCTGACGATGCATACCTAGCCACTTCATCTGCTTCAAAATTTTGGCTCCATGGGACTTGCATCAGATTCACTTACTCCAATTCTCCGATTACTATCTTTGCATCTTACTTTCTTTTGCTTCATATTCACCATTGATTTTTCTTATCACCAGCTTTTAATAACTATTTAAAAGTACATTCTTGGCTCTTAGGGATTTTGCCACCCTGAGCCCTGTCAGTATCGCCTCGTACTTGGCTTCGTTGTTGGTGGTGGGGAACTGGAGCTATATCCCATACTTCAGGAGATCCCCCTCTGGGGAAGTAATTACAACTCCAACTTTGTCCCTATTTTTTGCTGACGATCCATCCATGTGAACTGTCCATAGTGTTGATGTATCTTGCGTATTTTCATCCTCTGGCAAGGTAAACTCAGCAATAAAATCAGCTAATACCTGAGCTTTTACCATTATCTGGGGTTTTTATTCTATGTCGAACTGACTTAATTCAATCACCCACTACACCATTCATCCTGCTGCTTTTGGTTTGTTTATCGCCTTTTTGATTGGTTGATTAGTCATCATGAGAATGGGGTTTGCCTGAAAGTATGGATGCAACTTCCAAAAAGTGACTACTAGGACAAAGGTGATCTTCTCCATGAGTGGGTATTTTGCCTCGACTCCCTGAAAGGCTTGACTAATGTAGTATACTAGCTGTTGAACTTTAGATTCCTTCTGAATCAATGCAGCGCTTATGATAGCAATTAGGCGATCCATTATCAATAAGTACCTCAAGAACTTTGGCACCTATGCATTCAATGGTGATTTGCAAAGGTCTAGTGTGAGTGAATCTTTTGGGAGGAAGGTCCTTATCGGAAAAGGAAAGCAAAGGGTAAGATGGAGCCTCGACTCCTATGAGAGATAGCACTTCTTATGGTGTCGTTTCTATAGGCACCTCTTTCCAATTCAAAGCATCCAAGAGAGCACTATGATGCTTGTAAGAAGCTATAAGTAATCCCTAGACCGATACATGAGCTTGTGTCTTCTTTAATTAAGTTAAAGCCCTATCCTCTTCCTCATTCTCCCATGTCCCTACCAAGAAGGTCCTTTTCTAAGAAAAATGGTTTGTAGTGTTTCCCACTCTATGTAATGTTTGCCACATTGTCCTTTATGACTCTTCTCTTCATCTTGGTTATCCCTTTGGGAAGTATCCCCTAAACAGCTACCACATTCTTCAAAACCTCATCTTCTTCATCCCACATTCATTGGACTTATACGACATTATTCTCTATAGTCTCTATCAACTTTGAACAATCCATCCAATCTCATTAATTTGCACCCAATTCTAATATGGAGGAAGAGCTTGACAATAATTCAGCAAAGGGTTCTTCCTAATACTAGGCTTAGTGATGATGTTAGGATTTGGGAGAGTTCCATTGTCATTGAGGTCTTCTACCTCGTGTTTAAGGCATAAACAATTGGTTGTCTTATGGCTGGGCTTTTGGTGGAAATGGCAATATTCATTGAGTTTTCTAGTAGGAGGTACAAGTTTAGGCATGGGTGTGGGATCTAAAGGCTTAATGAATCCTTTGGAAAACAAATTCTTATATGCTTGGGCAAGGGTCTTCCCTAGTTTCGAAAATTCTCAGTGGGCTTTCTTTGTGAAACTTGGGTAAGCTAAGGTTTGTTGAGGTATGATAGCACTTACATTCACGGGATTGGGTACTTTAGAGGTGGTTGCTCCTTCTCCATATGTCTTCTTGATTGGAGGTTTGCTCTCACCCTTCTCCAATTGCCCACTGTTAATGGCATCCTCTATCCTAGTTCCACAATCACATAACTCTCCAAAGGAACTAATAGGCGATGACAAGAGCCTACTACTGTATGCCGGAAGCAAGTTCTTGATAATCATGTTGATTTGATCTTTCTCATTTGGCCTATTAACCATACTAGATGCCCTTCCACATTGTCATGTACTCGGAGAATGTTGTTAGGACATATGTGGTTCACATGTTAAGAACATATGTCATACTATTTATGTAAATTGGCTAATCCTTTGACAAAACGCACTCTACTTGTAATTGGGTAGTTCTAGGTGTTTTTAATATTTCAAGAAACAAGGTTTCAAGGTTAAGTGTTGAAGTCATCAAGTCTGTCCAAGAAAAAGCAAGCTGAAGTGCAAAGTTTTTAAAGCTCGACACATGCTCGATAGCTACCTTGACACCTGCTATCTGTCGAGATTTCAAAATCAGATTTTTCTGTTCTAATTTCTTGGGATCTGTAAATGTGTTTTTGGGCCTTCTTTTCTTCTAACCCTAAACATATAAAAAGATTATTTTAAGAGTCGTCAATATAGACACAAGTTGCTAAAGCATTGAGCAATCCTTGTTCAAGCAAATTGTGATCAAAGACAAAGTTCTTGACCTATTTCATCTTCTCTGAAGAAGTTGCTGTGTATTTGCACCAAAGGGTTTTGTGACCGAGCATCTTCCTGATCTTCATCGCATAGGATGAACTGAAGAACTTTGCAGCCAACCTCTCTTTCTAAAGTTGGTGTTTGAAGTCGCGTATTGGGATCCGCGCATCTGGTTAGTCACGTACTTGGGAGCCATGCATCAAAAAGGGGAACTGTCACTACAAATCAAGTCCAATTGGGTATTGGGGTAAGGGTTCAACTGTAGGTTGGTAAGGTACTTGGGATTCCTTTACTTGTAACTGCTTGATTTGATAATAGTGGAGTTTCGGGAGTGATGACCTGAAAATCACCCGGTGGGGTTTTTGCCTTTAGGGTTTTCCCCATTCGTGAACAAATCACCGTGTCATTTTAATTTCCGTTGCATATTTAGTTTTGGTGATTTGTTTGTGCTGCCACGCGTTTGCATGATAAATTGATTAATTAAAAACTTGGCTAATTAATTAATTGGTTTAATCACAAGGGGTCATTCAATTTGTGGCCTATCAAGTGGTATCAGAGCAGGCACACTCTGATTAGGTTTAATCTTTGCTGTGATTGATCCATTGACCCCTGTTTGTCATGGATAGAGGACAATTTTTAATTATACCTCATTTATTTGATAGGACTAACTATGCCTACTGGAAAGTATGCATGAGAGCTTTTTTGCAGTCTTTAGATGAGAAGGTGTGGCAAGCTGTTGAGATTGGCTAGACCAAGCCAAAAGAAGCGCCAGCCGATTGGGATGAAGCCAAGATCAAGACGGAAAACTTCAACAGCAGAGCGTTGAATGTCCTATTTAGCGCAGTCACTAATGAGGAGTTCAAGAAGATATCCTCAACAGAAATTGCTAAGGAGGCGTGGACCATCCTCCAGACAACCTATGAAGGAACAAAGGCTGTCAAAGATTCAAAGCTACAGAGGCTCACTACTAGCTTTAAAGAGATTAAGATGGAGGAGGATGAGTCGTTTGATGAGTTCTATGCTAAGCTTAAGGACATAGTGAACTCAGCCTTCAATCTTGGGGAAACCATCCCTGAACCCAAGGTTGTAAAGAAAGTGCTCAGATCTCTACCTGAGAGATTTCATGCCAAGATTACGACAATAGAAAAATCAAAGGACATTGACAAAATTCCTTTGACTGAGTTGGTTGGGAACTTGCAGACCTACGAGCTAGGGTTATCAAGAATTGGCAAGTCAAATAAGGGCGAGAGCATGGCCTTGAAGGCAAAGAGCAGTGATACAGATGAGTCTTCTGATGATGAAGATTCCAAGATGAAGTCCTACATTACAAGGCAGTTCAAGAAGTTTATGAAGAATGCCAATGGGAGGAGCTTCGACAAGGACCGCAGGTAATCCAGTTCTTCTCAATTCAAGAGCCAAGACAAAGGAAGGAAGGATGCTAAGGATGGCGGTCAGTACACTGTTCCGACAGGACCAAAGTGTTTTGGATGTCACGGGCTTGGACACATGAAGAATGAGTGTCCTACCTACCTCAAGAGCATTGGGAAGAGCAAGGCACTTGTTGCAACCCTGAGTGACACTGAGCCTGAAGATGATTCCGATAATGAGAATGATGGAATCTTAAATGCCTTCATTGCCACAGTCAATCCTACTAAAGGGATTGTTGAAGAAGTGGAAGAAGAAGAAGAATTGGTGGATACTGAATGTGAGAAGATGGATGATAAAGATGATATCCATTCAGCCTATGAGAAGCTCTACAAGCTCTCTGAGAAGCATGAGAAGTTATATAGGCTGGCCACCAAGAAGCTCAGTGATGTGGAACTTGATCGAGAAGAGTTGTCCATAAAGTTTGATGAGGCGAATCAAACTATTGGAGTACTAAGGTTTGAAAACAAGTTCCTAGCTGAGAAGACCAAGATGCTTGAAGCAGAGCTGTTTCAAGTCAGAGCTCAACTGGAGAGGACTTCAAGTGCAAAACTTGATGAGATGGTCAGCAACTAGAGATCTGCTTCAGATCGAACAGGTTTAAGGTATGGTCTTTCTTTCTCTAATTATGCTTCTACTAGTTCTACTGTTTTTGTTCCTCTTGCTAATACTGTTAAAGTTGAGAACACTGATGTTAAAACTGAATTAGCTAGTAAGAACGTAGACAAGGGTAAATCCATCTTAGGAGCACCCCCTAAGCAAGATAAGAAAGATGCTAGAAACCCTAGGGCTAAGAAGGCTAACTCTCAAAAGCCTAAACAAAAGAAGCAGCATCTCTATCATGATTGTGGAGCTGCCTGTCATACTCGACCAAATTGCTACAAGTGGCTAGCCACCCAACAGAGCAACAGTATGACAGCATCTAAAAGCCAAAATCAGCTTTAACCCTCTCTTGCTCCTCTTGGAGATCTTCTAAAAGCCATCATGTTCCTTTCGAACTTGAACGGTTTCAATTCTTCCCCCTCACTGCCGGTTCAAGGATTTAATCAAAGGAAAGGCTTTTCCAAGGTGTGGAAGAAAAAGGACTCATAGTGATTTCATCACTTTCTTCTCCCTTCTTGTTTTTCTTGTTTGTTGCATTGCTTGTGTGTTTTGCATTTTTATTGAGTCAATCTAGTTTTATGCATTGTTTTTGCTTTGTTAACATGTTTTTGTGTGTTTGCTTTCAGTTTTGTTTATTTTGTTTTTGATATAAAATAAAAAAAAAAATTGAAAAATACAAGAACAATGTGTGTTTTGTGTACTTTGGTACTTGTGTACCTTGGATGACCAATGAAACAGAGTTTTCTAAACTTTGTATCTCTTGTAACTTAGATGAGCATCTTTATGCACAACTAAGCAAGTGAGCATTGTGGCTCTTGTTTGTGATGAGTAAGATTAGGTTATCTCTTAAAACTTAACATTCATATCACTCTTTTGACGGGTAGGACTAGAAAATCCTAAGAGAAAGGCATAAATAACCATCTCACCACTATTACCCGCCAATCATTAATGACATCTGTATGTTTCAGCATAGCAAAAGTGTGATGTCAATGACATTTGTGTGCATAGGCATAGCAAAATTGAAATGTCAAATATCAATGGGTATTTCTTTTCTTTCTCAAAAGCCCATGCATGATATGCTTAAAAAGAAAATATGCAAAGAAAATAAAAAGCAAAAAGATCAAAAATGCTTTTAAAATGGTTGCAAGCGTGTATTCTAGGAGATGTAAGAGTTATAGGACGTACCTCGAAGGTGATAGTCCCCATCAAACAGTTATGATTGTGTGTGAGTTATAAGTTATTTTCTCATATCTCAGATTGTCATAACATGTATACATATATGCAAACTTGCGATGTTTTCACACACAACACGCAATATTCTTTGCTACTTTTAATACATGTGTAGGTACAATATGATTTGGCCATCACAAAGGTTTTACATGTGCTTTTGTATGCTCACTAAACTGTCATGACTTATTTTTGAAATATAAATTTGGTTAGACTTGTTTAGTGTGTGTGTGTGTTTTTGGGAGATCCATGTGCTTAAATTTTCATTGAGAGATGATTTTTGAGAGCTTTTTATGTTGGTTGGATCATGGTTGAGGTGCATGTTTTGATTGCATACATGTCTGTGTTTTTCACTTCTTGAAAAACTGTTTTTAAAAAAAGCTGGCTTTACACCTCCTCGACACCTCCTCGATACCTGATCATCTGTCGAGCTTCTCAAGCCTTTTTCTTATCGCAATCTCGACACCTCTTCGACACCTAGTGGATCGATCGAGAAATCTTCTGTCTCCTCCATAGATTCTCGGCACCTGATGGATCGATCGAGATTCCCTTGTTGTGTCTGATGTCTTCTTTCTCGACACCTATCTCGACACCATGTGGATCGATCGAGAAATCTCCTGTCTCCTCGATACCTAGTCGATCGATCGAGCTTCTGTTCTTGGTTCAGGTGTTCTTACCTCAATACCTTCTCGACACCTTTAGCTGTCTACGGCCATTTCCTCGATACCTTCCTCGACAGCTTCCTCGATACCTCTCGACACCTCAGCTGTCAAGATTTACTGAGGTGCCTATTTAAGGATCTATCGCGATTTTCTCTCATTTCACTCGATCTCTCTGGATTTTTCCGAAGACTTTTCACCTCCCAAACAAGTTTCTCTCACTCAAATCTTCAAATCTTCATCATTTTTGATCTTCCCTTGATTTCCTTCACCTGGTATGTTCTTTTTCCCTTTCTTTTTCATCCATTGCATGTTTTAAAACCTAAGTTTTGGGATTTTTTAAAAATTTTGGGGTTTTTCAAAATTGATGAGTTTTTCTTGAAATTTTGGGTAGGGTTTTCACTTAAATGCTTTTAAAAAGTCATACATTACATTCCATGCGCATTAGAATGATATTTACATGCATTTAGATGTGTGTTTCTTGTATGTGTGCTGATAGGATTGGATTGGGTTGAGCCTATGATGTTTTTTAAGTTTGCAAGTCACATGCTCATGCATTCCCATGCATACGTATCTTTTTGTTCAATATATTTGTCATATTTGAACTATTTAGGACTTTTCTGATTGTCTCCCTCTCTATCTCTTTCTCATTCTTTTACGTTAAGTTGTGTCTATGGCACCCAAACGTAAATCCACTCCTGCTCAGAACCATCTGCGTTCTGGAGCTTCCTCTTCTTCTGACTCTGCTCCTCTTAACCTGTGGTTCCATGATGGAGATGCTCACAAGGCATTTACTGAGAACTTTTCTAGATGAGGTGTTCATTCGGAATGCCAAGTCATTCTGGCGGACTTCGCCGACACTGACCTTCCCTCTGTCATTCATAGTAGGGGATGGGAGTCATTGTGTGACATCCCGGTCACCTGTCCTCTCGTGCTGATTCAGGAGTTTTACTCCAATATGCACGGGATTGATCGTTCAGTACCTCTTTTTCATACTCGCGTTCGAGGTACGCGCATTGCTGTCACACCGCAGCTAGTTGCGAATGTGCTTAGAGTTCCTAGGATAGAGTTTCTTGACTATCCTACTTATGAGCGTCTGAGGACTGTGTCCAAGGATGAGCTCATTTCCGCTTTTTGTGAGCACCCTTCTAATTGAGGTGAGCATCAGTATACATCATGTAGACCTTTTGCTAAAAGTCCTAGATTTCTTAACATGGTGATGACTTTTGTACTCCATCCTCTCTCTCACTACAACTTTATCACAAAGCCTCGTGCTCGATTTTTGCTATCTCTTCTTGAGCATCTTACGATAGATTTTCCTTCTCACTTCATTTTCTCTATCATAGATGTTTATCTAGATTCGGCGTCCCGTGATAAGCTCATCTTTCCTTCCGCTATCACGAGGATTCTACGCCATTTTTCCATCCCTTTCCCTGTGTCCGACCACTTCACACACATATCTACCATAGATGCCGCTACCGTAAAATGTAGTGAGGCTCAGTTTAGGTCGAGACAGCCGGATTCCACTCCTCCCTCCCATTCGGCTCCATCCAAATCAGCTCCATCTACATCGGCTCCTTCTACTTCTACAGGCAATGTATCTCTTGGAGACATTATGGCACAGCTGCAGCGCATGGATGCTCGCCTCGATACACTCTCCTCTGAGTTGTATCAGGTGAACGTTCGTGTTGGTCGCATTGCACGGCGGTAGGCGACCATGGGTGGTTTTGCTTCTGAGGCTTCTCCTCCACCACCTCCTCCAGTCGCTTCGGATTCTGATGCTGAGGATGATGATGATGATGATGGAGATGCTAGCTCTACTGATGAGATATCTACATGACACTCTACCCTTTGTCACTCGTGAAAAAAAGGGGAAGTAGTTTGGATTATGAGAGTAGTCATCTTAGGGGGAGAGATAGTATAGGACATTTTTGATAGGGGGAGAGTTGATATGTTGAGGGATGTAGTGAGGTTTTGATGTATCTTTTCTTTTCTATTCTTTATAGATACGTTGGTCTTGTATATGAGGTCTTGTGACCAGTTTTAGATACATTGTACTTATCATTCTATATATATGGATGTATGTTTTTTCTTTCACCTATCTCTTCATGTGTTGTTTCTTTTCTATCTTTAGACACATGTTATTTATACTTGTATGCAATCTAATTATCTCTATTTCACACAAGATGCCTTGATGAGTTTTGTTTAAAAGTGTTTCAGAAATACAGGTTGTCAAAGTCTACTTGCCATAAACTCTCTTCTTGCAAAGTTTTTCAAGAGTTTGTGTTAGGATTGATTTTATTGTATTTAACAAGTAAATATGAGTTGAGTGATTTAAGACTTCTCTCATATGTTCATTTGTTTGTTGTGGTTTTGTCACGAATTGCCAAAGGGGGAGATTGTTAGGACATATGTGGTTCACATGTTAAGAACATATGTCATACTATTTATGTAAATTGGCTAATCCTTTGACAAAACGCACTCTACTTGTAATTGGGTAGTTCTAGGTGTTTTTAATACTTCAAGAAACAAGGTTTCAAGGTTAAGTGTTGAAGTCATCAAGTCTGTCCAAGAAAAAGCAAGCTGAAGTGCAAAGTTTTTAAAGCTCGACACCTGCTCGATAGCTACCTCGACACCTGCTATCTGTCGAGATTTAAAAATCAGATTTTTCTGTTCTGATTTCTTGGGATCCGTGAATGTGTTTTTGGGCCTTCTTTTCTTCTAACCCTAAACATATAAAAGGATTATTTTAAGAGCCGTCAACATTGACACAAGTTGCTAAAGCATTGAGCAATCCTTGTTCGAGCAAATTGTGATCAAAGACGAAATTCTTGACCTAGTTCATCTTCTCTGAAGAAGTTGCTGTGTATTTGCACCAAAGGGTTTTGTGACCAAGCATCTTCCTGATCTTCATCGCATAGGATGAACTGAAGAACTTTGCAGCAAACCTCTCTTTCTAAAGTTGGTGTTTGAAGTCGCGTACTGGGATCTGTGCATCTGGTTAGTCACGTACTTGGGAGCCGTGCATCAAAAGGGGGAACTGTCACTACAGATCAAGTCCAATTGGGTATTGGGGCAATGGTTCAACTGTAGGTTGGTAAGGTACTTGGGATTCCTTTACTTGTAACCGCTTGATTTGATAATAGTAGAGTTTCGGGAGTGGAGACCTGAAAATCACCCGGTGGGGTTTTTGCCTTTAGGGTTTTCCCCATTCGTGAACAAATCACCGTGTCATTTTAATTTCCGCTGCATATTTAGTTTTGGTGATTTGTTTGTGCTGCCACGCGTTTGCATGATAAATTGATTAATTAAAAACTTAGCTAATTAATTAAATGGTTTAATCACAAGGGGTCATTCAATTTGTGGCCTATCAAATGTCTCCCTTACTTCTTGCTTAGTGGTCTTCAAATCTCTTAAGGTCACATCAATCTTAGCATTAAAGATGAATTGATCCACAAATAACTTCACTAATTCATTCCATACCTTAGTTTTGCTAGGATCTGTAAGTGAGAGAGGAAATGCATGCAAAGTTTGCTTCTTATCCAATCCCTTCATTTTAGCGATGCTTAGGTATCTCCTAACATGTTGCTTTGGGTCTCCAATTCCATCAAAATTTTCCTCATCAGAAATCTTAAACTTTGGAGGTAGTTCAATGGGAGTTTTGAAGCTTATGCCCCCATGTTATAGAGACAATCATCCATCCCTTGGGCCTTGTGAAAGGCGAGTTGCATTTTCTCCATCTTCTCTCTCATAGCTATGGTTTCTGTCGTGAGTTTCTCAATTGCTTGTTCCTTTCATCCCAATCTTTTACTTCTTCATCATCGAGAACCTCTACACGTTGGTTTGATTTCTTCAATTTGGCTTCTTCTAGCTTAGTGAGGCGACTCCCCATCTTTTTGAGAACGTCACTTTGTTCTTTCATTGCCTTGAATATCTTTTATGCAATTTCATCACTAATTGGAGCAACCATTGTTGCTTGAGATGATTCCCCAACTTGGAACACTTCTCTTGATGTGTGTCCTCAATCTTGACCAAACGTCTTCCATGCTTTTCTTGAATCCAAATTAGAGTGGGGACGTGTTTTCTTAACTTCGGTGGTACAATGGTGCCTAAAAAGACATCCCTTTTTCATTACGTCCATGTCCCATTTAAAAAGGTTCTTCTTTTATTCTTAGATGTTCTTTAGAAAATCTTTAAGTCCATTTTAATGAAGGCCCAATTACAAAGTCGCTCCCTTTCCTCTCATGGACCTTGGCGCTTATTTCATTGGGCTTTGATCCAATAATGCTCTGATCTTCCTCACATGGGCTTTCATTAGAATGTATTTAGAGATTTTTAACCAATTTTCTCAAACATGGGCTTACAATATATTCATTACCTTTAGGTTCTTCCTTTTTCATTTCATTATTATTCATCATTTTTTTTTTTAAGTAGCCCTTTAGCAAGAATATATTGTAGCCTTCCTTTTCAGGTCCATGAAGTTCTCATCATTTTGGGCCTAGGCATACAACAAGGAGGCCCAAGATTAGGGAAATTCATTTTTGATTTTGTAGGATTTTGGATGCTAAGTCGATAGCATACTTGTTTTCTTAGGTCCAAAGTCCTCTTTTTCAAAAGGGCTTCTTTGATTTGGGCTTATGATAGCAATTAGGCTATAGTCTAATGAACCTTTCAAGTTAAGATATACCTTAGATTTAGGGACAAGCCTCTTACACGTGAGAACTTCTTTTCTTTTGTCCCTTTTGTCCTAAGGTATGCCATAACTTTATGGTGATCCTTAAAATTTTATGTCTTTTATTTGTCCTTTAGAATTAGGTGATCACAAGATATATGGTTGAATAAACTAGAGATATATAAAGGGTGTCCTCTTTTGATTGGATCTATGATCTCTCTAAGTGTAGGTAGGCCTTCCTAAGGCTAAAGGGATAGATAAGTAGGTCATTCACTACTAGGTGGGCCATGATTTCAATCGAGGGCCTAAGTGAACCTTTGTGGATTGGTGGCAAACCGTTAACGACCTCAAAGCCCATCATAGGCAATGGTAAACATTGTGAGTTGGTGGGATGAACTTTAAAAGACTTGGGCCCGAATGGAGCCTTCCATATTCCCACTCATCTCCAACTGAGGTAAAGGGACAATAGAACCAAGTGATGCGTGAGCAAACAAGTATTGACTAAGCCTTTATTACGGTTAAGACATAGGACACACAGGAATTAAACTCACATTCCCCAGTAAAGTTGCCACTATGGACATAACGGGTTTTGGAGTCGCCGCCTAGTTTTTGCAATGGTCTAGGAAACATATATACAGCATCCTATCAATGAAGGACATTTTGATCTTACTACCGGAGATATGGGTTCGGAGTTATGATACGGTCTTGGGAAGGTGTTAAGCACCCAAAACTGCCCAACCCTAAGGTTGGCTTCCCATCATTGTGTCTTATGTCTTAACCCTATTAAAGGCATATTCAATGTTTGTATTTAACTCACATACACACACTAGCATACATCTAACAATCAACATGACATCAAGGCATTCATCACACCACAAACGCTAATCATACATCTAATCATGCTTTATCACATCATAAATCCTAGCATACATCTAATCATGGCATCATATCATATTACATCATCTAGGGCAGCAACATGAGTATTAAGAGATCCAAACAAACATGTGATAAATCACAACCCATCAAACAAGCATATTCACATCTATCATTAAACAAAACCCTACTCAGAGATGCATGTTCATGTGAATACATTACTTACTTTTTCTTACCTTGCAGCAACTCAGCACCTGTGGTAATATGCATGAACATGTGAATGCGTGTTCATAGTATTGAAATAAGGACAACACAAAACAAACCTTAATCTAAGCATGTGAAGGCAAACATCTAACTAATTATGTGAAACAGCAGTTTTAAAAGCACAGAAGCACGGAAAAGAACCTAAGTAGAAGTGTATGTGTGAAAGTAGAAGCAAAACAGAAGAAAGGAAAATTTTGGATTTTTGGGCTAGTTCATGTGTACACATGAACAACCCTGCATGCGCATAATCAAGCCTACATACACAACCTTGATCATGTGCATGTGGGGTTCTGCCCAAAAGCCCTAAAACACAACAAACAGAGCAACACTTAAAACATAAATTCTAGCAACCTAACATGCTTAAAACATAAAGAAAACATAAACCTAGTCTAAGCAAACATGTTATAAGCGTAAACAAAGGCAAAGAAACATATTAAAATATAAACTAAAAGTAGAAATGAAATAAAAGTTTTAAAAAAGAACACCTCAAAGCAAAAGCTCCTAAGCTTGATTTTTTACCATTCCTGATAGGCCAAGAATGTATTGACCCCTTGTGATTAATTAATTGATTAATTAGCCAAGTTTATTAATTAATCAAATTAACATGCAAAATGTGTGGTAGCACAAACAAATCACTAATTAACTAAAGTGCAGCAGAAATTAAATTAACACAGTGATTTGTTTATGAATGGGGAAAACCTACATGGCAAAAACCCTACCGGCTGATTTTAAGGTCACCACTCCCGAGAATCTACTATTACCAATGCAAGTGGTTACAAGTAAATGAATCCCAGTACTTTATACCAACCTACAGTTAAACCCTTACCCCAATACCCAATTGAACTTGTTCTGAAGTGACAATATCTCCTTTTCAATGCACGGTTCCTAGTACGTGACTAACCAATAGATGCAAGGATCCCAGTACGCGACTTAATCACCAACTTGAGAAAGATGTTGACTGCAAAGTTCTTCAGTTCATCACACGATGAAGATTGAGAAGCTCATTGGTCACAAAAGCCTAAGGTGTACAAACACAGCAGCTACTTCAAGAGAAAGATTAACTAAGGCAAATTTTGTCTCGGTCACAATTTGCATGAACAAAACTTTGCTTCACACTTACGCAACCCTTGACGGCCCTTAAAATAATACTTATATATATTTAGGGTTGTGAGAAAAGAAAGCTCAAACATATACTTATGGATTGGATGCAAAACAAAATTGAAAAATATGTTTTCATAAACCTCGATAGATAGCCATCTATCAAACTAGCTGTCGAGCCACGAGCTGAAACAGCTTTTAAACCTCGATAGATGCTAGCTGTCAAGCTTTAAAATCCAGCACTTTCTCACTTGATTCTTGGACAGACTTGCATGGCTTTAACACTTGAACTTGAAACCTTGTTCCTTGAAGTATTAAACACATCCTAGATCTACCAAATTACACGTAAAGTGCGTTTTGTCAAATGATTAGCCAATTACATAAAATATTGACATATGTTCCTAACATTGAATCACATATGTCCTATCAATCTCCCTTTTTGGCAATATGTGACAAAACCACAGCAAACAAATGAACATATGAGAGAAGTTATAAATCACTCAACTCATACTCACTTGTTGAACACAATAAAATCTATCCTAACACAAACTCTTGAAAAACTTTACAAGAAGAGAGTTTATGGCAAGTAGACTTTGACAACCGGTATTTCTGAAACACTTTAAATAAAACTCATCACGGCATCATAGTGTGAAACAGAAATAAAATATTGCATACATTAAATAAGAAACATGTGTATAAAGAAAGAAAAGAAACAACACAAGGAAAGATAGGTGAATAACATACATCAATATATGTATAAACAAAATATGAGTACAATGTATGTCAAATGGTCACACGACCAATATACATGAGGTAAAGTAATAGAAGAGAAAAGAAAGTACATAAGAACGTCACTACATCCCTCAAAGAACATGGACACTCCCCCTAACAAAAATCTCCTATACTAACCCTCCCTCTATGAGTATGACTACTCTCATCTCAAAACTACTTCCCCTTTTTGTCACAAGTGACAAAGGGCAAGTACATCAAGTAGACATCTCATCATCACTAGGCGAGCTAGCACTATCGTCCTCATCACCATCATCATCAAAGTCACCATTGTCCTCCTCGTCCTCAAAAGCTACTAGAGAAGGAGAGGGAGACTTGATGAAGCCAACAAGGTGAGCTTTCCGTCTAGCAATACGCTGACACGGGTGTTCACTTGACACAACTTATTGCTAAAATGTCAGGCGAGCATCCATGCACTGAAGTTGCGCCATGATCACATCAAGAGTCACACCACTTGCAGAAGAAGAGGGAGTAGAGGTGGATAGAGCTGAAGAAGCAGGAGGAGCTGTCATCTCGGTTTGCATCCATCTCGGGTGAAGCTAAACATCACTCTGTTGAACGGTAGCAACGTCAATGGCACCCATGACGAAGAAGTGATCGGACGGAGGATAGGAAACAGAAACTGGCAAAGAATCCTTGTGAGGGTTTCCATGTCCCTATAGACATCTATAAGGGAAAAGATAAAGTGAGAAAGGAAGTAAATACAAAAATCCTCAATGAGGGATAACAAAAAGTGAGCACGAGGCTCTGTGATAGTGTTATAGTGTAACAAAGGATGAAGGATAAATGTCATCACCATGTTCAAAAATCTTGGACCTTTAGTGAAGGTTGAGTAACGGGTGTTCTGACACTCACCCTAAACAAAAGGAGTCTCACAAAACAAAGACATAAGCTCCTCTTTGGACATAGTCCTCAAATGATCACAACCTGGGTAGTCAGGATGTGCTACCCTCGGAACATGGAGCACCTCGGATACAATATCTGGAGTAACCAAAAAGCGTGTACCTCAAACGCGAGTGGAAAACTGAGGTACTGAAGAAACAAATCCATGCATATTGGAGTAGAACTCTTGTATGATCATGGAGGGACATGTGACTGGGATGCCATATAGTGACTCCCAACCCCTACTGTGGATGACAGTAGGAAGGTCAGTGTCAGAGAAATCTGTCAAAATGACTTGGCATTTCAAATGAATGCCTTGTTTAGAAAAGTTCTTCGAGAAGTCCTTACGGGCCTTCTCATCATGGAACCGAATAGAAGAAGTGGTAGGATCAGAAGAAGAAGAAGCCCTAGAACACAAAGGGTTCTGGGACGGAGTATATTTGCGTTTGGGTGCCATGAAGCAACTAAAGCAAGAAAGAGAGATAGAGGGAGAGAGAGAGAGAGAGACAATAAGAAAAGTACGAACAACACAATATATATAAGAATATAGAAACTTAAAGGTATGTATGCATTAAAATGCATGAACATGTGACATGCAAACATAAATACATCATAGGCTTAGCCAAATCCAATCCTACCAGCACACAACATTGCAACAAATATAGCACACATCTATAATGCATGAAAATATTATTATAATGCAAGTGAGATGCAATGCATGAAGTTTTGAAATCATTTAAGCAAAACCCAACCCAACAATTTTGTAAAAACTTCATCAATTTTGAAAAACCCCAAAAAAATTTCCAAAAACCCAAAAACCTAGGTCTAATGCATGAAATGCATGAAGAATGAAGGAATTTGGATCCTTACCAGTGAAGAAACACTTGATCAAGGCCAAAAATCAACTAAGGATGAAGTTTAGAGTGAGAGAGAAGTGTTTTGGGAGGTGAAGAGGCAAAAGCTATCGAGAGAGATCGAAGAGAAATGAAGCTGAATTCGCGCAGACCTTATATATAGAAGCTCATAATTCTTGATAGATAGTGAGGTATTGAGAGGTGTCGAGCTTTAAAGGTTCAACAAATACAGCTATCGAGCAGCTATCCAGAGGTTTCTAAAGCAATGAAGCTCAATGGATTGAGGTAGCTATCGAGAGCTATCGAGAATGCGATAAAAGGCAGCTAAAGGGTCTCGATAGATAGCTTAGCTATTGAGAGTTATTGAGATAGCTATCGAGATTGCTCAAAAATAGTTTTTCAAGATGAGAAAAACACATACATGAATGCAATCAAACATGCTACGCAACCAAGATTCCAAACAACATTTTGAGCTCTCAAAATCATCTCTTCAACAAGAAAAAAAAAAAAATCAAGCACATAAATCCAAAACACACACGCACACACTAAACAAGTCTAACCAATTTTATATTTCAAAAACAAGTTAAGATAGTTTAGTGAGCATACATTTACACAAGTATTCCTTGTGATGGCCAAATCACATTGTACCTACACATGTATCAAAAGTAGCAAAGAATATTACGTGTTGTGTGTGAAAAAGATTGCAGGATTGCATAAGTGTCTACATGTTATGAAGATTTGAGATATGAGAAAATCACTTTAACTCACACACAATCATAACTGTTTGATGGGGAATATCACCTTCGAGGTACATCCTATAACTCCCACATCTCCTAGAAGACACACTTGCAATCATATAAAAAGCATTTGATTCTTTTTGCTTTTATTTTTCTTTGCATATTTTTTTTTAAGCAAATCATGCATGGGCATATAAGAGATAGAAAAGAAATACCCAATGATGTTAAGGATTTGACATTCCATGATTGGTGGGCAACACTGGTGAGATGGTTATTTATGTCTTTCTCTTAAGATTTTCTAGTCCTTCTTGTCAGAAAGAGTGATACAAGTGTTAAGTACAAGAGATTACTTAATCTTACTCATCACAAACACAAGCCACAGAGCTCACTTGCTTAGTTGTGCATAGAGATGTTCATCTAAGCTACAAAAGATACAAAATTTAGAAAACTTTGTTCCATTGGCCATCCAAGGTACACAAGTACCAATGTACACAAACACACATTGTTTTTGTATTTTTCTGATTGATCAATTTTTTATTATATGAAAACCAAGATAAAACAAAACTGAAAAGTAAACAAATAAAAACATGTTAAACAAAGCAATGCATAAAACTAGACTAACTCAAAACATGAAATCAAAACACACAAGTAATGCAAAAACAAAAACACAAAGGGGAGAGAGAGAATAAGTGACAGAATCACTTGGAGCCATTTTCCTTCCACACCTTGGAAGAACCTTTTCGTTTAACAAACCCTTGATCTGGCGGTAAGGGGAAAGAATTAAAATCGTTCAACTTCGAAAGGAACATGAGGGCTTTGAGAAGATCTCCAAGAGGAGCAAAAGAGGATGGAAACTGATTCTGGTCTCTCGACGCGATCATGTTGTTGCTCTTTTGAGTGGCTAACCACTTGTAGCAATTAGGTCGAGTATGTCCAATTACGCCATAGTGATGATAGAAATGTTGCATTTTTTGTTTGGGCTTTTGAGTATTTCCCTTCTTAGCCCTAGAGTTCTTAATCTCTTTCTTATCAAGCTTAGGGGGTGCTCCAAAGATAGATTTACCCTTGTCTACGTTCTTACTAGCTAATTCATTCTTAACATCATTGTTCTCAGTTTCAACATTATTAGTAGGAGAAAAAAAAAAACAGTAGTTCTAGTAGAAGCAATACTAGGAGAAGAGAAATCATACCTAAACTGGTTCGATCAGAAGCAAATTTCTAAAGACTGAGCATCTCATCGAGCTTAGCACTTGAAGTCCTTTCCAACTGAGCTCTAACTTGGAACAGTTCAGCCTCAAGCTTCTTGGTCTTCTCAGCCAAAAAATTATTCTCAAATCTCAGTGCTCCACATCACTAAGCTTCTTGGTGGCCAACCTATACAACTTCTCATGCTTTTCTGAGACCTTGTATAACTTTATGTAGGCTGTGTGGATATCATCTTACTCATCCATCTTTTCAAACTTAAACTACACCAATTCCTCTTCTTCATCCACATTTTCAACAATCCTTCATTAGGATTTATGGTGGCAGTGAAGGCATTTAGGATTCCATCATCCTCATTATCGGAGTCATCCTCAGGCTCAGTGTCACTCAACGTAGCAACAAGTGCCTTGCTCTTACCAATAATCTTGAGATACGTAGGGCACTCTTGTTTCATGTGACCAAAGCCTTGACACCCAAAGCATTTTGGTCCTGAGGGAATAGTGTACTGACCACCATCCTTAGTATCCTTCTTCTCTTTGTCTTGGCTCTTGAACTACGAAGAATTGGATTGCTTTCGGGTCTAGTCAAATCCTTTGCCGTTGGCATTCTTCATAAACTTCTTGAACTGCCTCATGATATAGGATTTCATCTTAGAATCCTCATCCTCTAATGACTCATCAGTGTCACTACTCTTGACTTTTAAAGCCATGCTCTTGCTCAAAGAATTTTGGTCTTGGGGGAACAGTGTACTGACCACCATCCTTAGCATCCTTCTTTTCTTTATCTTGGCTCTTGAACTACGAAGAACTGGATTGCTTTCAGTTCTTGTTGAATCCTTTTCTGTTAGCATTCTTCATAAACTTCTTGAACTGTCTCATGATATAGGATTTCATCTTAGAATCCTCATCGTCTAAAGACTTATCAGAGTCACTACTCTTGGCTTTTAAAGCCATGCTCTTGCTCTTGCTTGATTTCCCTATCCTCATCAAACCCAACTCATAGGTCTGCAGATTTCCAACCAGTTCAATCAAAGGAATTTTATCGATGTCCTTTGATTCCTCAATGGTAGTGATCTTGGCATTGAATCTCTCGGGTAGAAATCTGAGCACCTTTCTCACAATCTTGGGTTCAGGAATGGCTTCCCCAAGATTAAAGGCTGAGTTCACTATGTCCTTGAGTTTGGCATAGAACTCATCAAACGACTCATCCTTCAAAGCTTGTAGTGAGCCTCTAAAGCTTTGAATCCTTGACAGCCTTGGTTCCCTCATAGGTTGTCTGGAGGATGGTCCATGCTTCCTTAACAATTTTAGTGGAGGATATCTTCTTGAACTCCCTATTCGTGATTGCACTAAATAGAGCATTCAATGCCTTGCTGTTGAAGTTTGTCGCCTTGATCTTAGCATCATCCTAGTTGACCAGCGCTTTTGTAGGCTTGGTCCAGCCTATCGCCACAGCTTGCCACACCTTTTCATCTAATGACTACAAGAAAGCTCTCATGCGTACTTTCAAGTATGCATAGTTAGTGCCATCAAATAAAGAAGGTATAATAAGAGATTGTCCTCTATCTATGAAAAATAGGGGTCAATGGATCACACAACAAAGATTAAAACCTAATCAGAGTGTGCCTGCTCTAATACCACTTGACAAGCCAAGAATGTAATGACCTTTTGTGATGAATTAATTCATTAATTAATCAAGTTTATTAATTAATCAAATTAACATGCAAAATGCGTAGTAGCACAAACAAATCACCAATTAACTAAAGTGCAATGGAAATTAAATTGATACGGTGATTTGTTTAGGAATGGAGAAAACCAATATGGCAAAAACTCTACCAGGTGATTTTAAGGTCACCATTACCGAAAATCCACTATTATCAAAACAAGCGGTTACAAGTAGAGGAATCTCAGTACCTTATACCAACCTATAGTTGAACCTTTACCCCAATACCCAATTGGACTTGTTCTATAGTGACAATCTTTCCTTTTCAATGCACGGCTCCTAATACTTGACTAACCAATAGATGCGTGGATCTTAGTACGCGACTTAATCACCAACTTGAGAAAGATTTTGGCTGCAAAGTTCTTTAGTTCATCATATAATGAAGATCAAAAAGCTCATTGGTCACAAAACCCTAAGGTGTACAAACACAGTAGCTTCTTCAAGAGAAAGATGAACTAGGGTAAATTCTGTCTCTGGTCACAATTTGCATGAACAAAACTTTGCTTCACACTTGCGCAACCCTTGACGGCCTTTAAAATAATCCTTATATATGTTTAGGGTTGTGAGAAAAGAAAGCCCAAACATATACCCACAGATTGGATGCAAAACAGAATTGAAAAATCTGTTTTTTATATCCCTCGATAGATAGGCATCTATTGAGCTAGCTGTCAAGCCACGGGATGAAACAGCTTTTAAACTTCGTTAGATACTAGCTGTCAAGCTAGCTGTCGAGCTTTAAAATCTAGCACTTTCTCACTTAATTCATGGACAGACTTGCATGGCTTTAACACTTGAACTTGAAATCTTATTCCTTGAAGTATTAAACATATCCTAGATCTACCCAATTACAAGTGAAGTGTGTTTTGTCAAAGGATTAGCCAATTACATAAAATATTGACATATGTTCCTAACATCGAATCACACATGTCCTAACAATTCCCCTCAATCAAATCTATCACAAACCAATTAGAATGTGATTAGTAATATTAAAATTCAAAGATCAAGGCCAGAAAAAGCCCTAATCAAATAAAATTGACTTGAGGACGTTTTGTGAAAAACTCCATCTTTGATTCACTATTTCTAGTGAATCTTAGTGTTTTTACGTGGGATTTCTATATATATATTTTTGAAAGGCACCATGTATAGCTATTTATATTGTGAAAATGGGGGTTTGGAACGGCTCCCAGACGATAGGGGTTTGAAACCTTACCTGCGCGCGCAGGCTCTTGCCTGCGTACACAAGCCCATTTATTGCATACGCAGGCTTAAGGTTTCTTTTGGCCTTTATTTTCTGAAAATATATTTTAGCTCATTAAAAAGTTATATTTTCAGTTTTAACATCTCTCAAGTCAATTTGTAATCTGATTGAAACATAAACCAACCTTAGTCTTAGAATTTTAGGATCATTAGAAAATGGGGGCCCGAGTCATAAGGGGTACAAAATGCAGTGTCTACACCCGAGCAAAGCATGTGTTGAGTCTAGTATTAGAATATTATTATATTTTTATATACTATATTTAACTCTTTCTAAGCTGAGATAACATTTAAAAATCAAATAGAAAATAAATAAATAAATAAAACACAAACTCAAAACACAAAACTAAATCGCATTAATCCAAAGTAGAGTTCTAAAAAACACAAATTTATCAACCTAAAGTAAAGATGTAAGAATAAAAAAAACCACCAAAAAATTGAGAGAGAGATAGAGAAAGAGAAATAACATTTTTTTTTTTTTTTTTTTTTTTTTGGTGAGGGAAAACTATGAATGGAAGAAATAGTGACAAATTTGCATTATTTTAAAAACCCGGATCGGAATGGCTAGTTTAATCGGGAACTAGAACTTAATCCGGTCTGGTTATTATTAAAAACCAAAAATTAAGAAAACAAAGAAAGCAAGAAAAACCGAAAACCAGTACAAAAAAAAAGATAGAGATTTTGTTTCAGATTTAAGAAAGAAGAGAGATTTTTATTTTGAAGATGCTATCAAGTCTGAAGTGGTGAAGCCTAAGACACCCATAATAACTCCAAAAACATCAAATTTACTATATATGAGTTGACTCAGTTGAGGAAGAAGCCCAAAAAGAAGCAGGTAGAATTTGTCCACTTTAGTTTGAAAGCTTTGCTTGAAGCTCTTGCACATGCACTAATCCACATATTGTCATATTGGCGAAAGAGAGAGAGAGATGAAAAATTAGCAAATAGTGAAAGTAGAAACTAGAAATAGAGGTAATTTGTAGGCTAGCGTGCATTTGGGAGACAATAACATTAGTTAGCATGCATTAGAAATGATTCAGTAAAGTAGCATCTCAAGTTTTATTGGCTCAAGTTTAATATGAAAGTAGAGTCGCAAAGACTCGAGTTCCACCTGCTGATTTGGAGGCTTTTTGCCACATAGATCTCGAATCTTATAGACTCAAGTTTGTAGAAAGTAAACTCGAGTCTGTAGGACTCGATTTCTATAGATGAAGATCAAATCTAGAATAGAGGACCAGATTAGATCAGAGGAATAGAGGACCAGATCAGATCCAAAACAGAGGACTAGATCAGGAAGAGGAAGAAGAAGAAGAAGAATAAGAAGAAGAAGTGGAGAGGAAGAAGAACAGAGTACCAGATCGAGCAGGAAGAAGAAGAATCATATCTAGAAGGAAGAAGAAAGGAACTGAGGAAGAAAAGAACTGAGGAAGAAGAAGAGGTCTGTTTGTGGAATGTGGAGACTGGGAACTGGAGTTTTAAATACTCGATTTCCACGTGGATTTTTTTCCACATCAAACTGCCATCACAGGTAACTCGAGTCTTGAAGACTCAAGTTCAACCTTTGAACTCGAGTTTTAGAGTCTCGAGATGCTAGTTTGCTACGTAGTTTTGCAAACATGATAACTAATTAAAATATTTCAAAAATGTTAAATGCAAAAAAAAAAATTTCCTTGAAACAGGTACTAAACTATTAATTAACCAAGGTGTGATGTAGGATTTCAAAATGTGTGGTGTGTGGGATATCAACGTGTAAGGGTGGATATGTGGTGGGAAAGAAATATCAAGCGAGCAATGAGATTGCTACTCACTGGTGACTTTTATTATTTGAAAAATAAAAGAATAACTAAAATACTTTTTGTAGTGGGCTTGGGTCTCTCTCTCTCTCTCAATATTGTTAAGTGGTGTCTAAAAGTTGGTAAGTTAAGGTTTAATGTTTTACTATTGTTTAACTTTTTTATTTAAAATGGTTAGTTATAAAAGTATTATTTTTTATTTTTTATTTTTTATAATTTTATAATTATTAATTAATTTTTTATAATATCATCAGTCTGACCATCGGTTCAATCTCGGTCTGACCATAGAATCGAAAACCATTCCCATTCCGGTTTTTTTATTGTACTGGTTTTGAAAACTATGCAAATTTATAGTAAGAATGTGTAAATAAGAAGAGACAAAATAAAGTAAAGAAAAGAGTGATATTAATGTAGATGGGTAGTGGAGAGATGAAAATGTAAGGGTGGGAGAATGTTGAAAAAAATGTAAATTGATAAGATTTTTAGACCCCTTAAAACAACAATTGGATTAACCTAGTCAATAGTTAAGTGATTAACTTAGTCAATTTATGCAATTCTAGGTTATCACAATCACACAATCATATCAAGAATATAAAGCAGTGGAAATATAAAGAACACAATGATATGATGACCCAAGAAACCACACGGTAAAAACCTGGGGAGGATTTCATCTAACTATTCTTAAGATAAACCTAAATCTACTATGAAAGAATCGAAGTTCATATAAAAGGACTTACAAGCTCCCCGCTTGACTTCCTAATGCTACCCACCAGTAGAACTTACTGACACGACAACGTGCAAGCTCCGAATCCACAGACTCCTTCTTTCTTGGATTCTCCAATAAGATACAAGCTCCCCGCTTGTTTTTCTTTAAGCTCCAATGGCAGCAACTAAGTTAATCATCAAGATGTTGAAGTAATCTCTACCTTGAAAACCCTAAACTTTATGTAAAGGAAAGCTCCTCTAGATCTCACAAGAGATTTACACAAAACAGAAAAGTATGAGCAACAATACAACGGGAGCAACTCTCAAAACGTGGCTAGGGTTTTGCCTTATATACCTAGGGCAAAAACATAAAACCCTAAACGTTTAATGAGATAGGGCTGAGTTGGAAATTTTGCAAAAAATGCAATCTGGCCGACTTTCAATCGATCAAGTCTGTCCTTCGATCGATCGAGCCAGGCCGAAATGCACTAATACATCTGCAGCCTCTCGATTCCAACTTTACATGAATTATACAACTTTGAGCAAGCCTAAGCAAGACTAAACATATTGTTTTAATCATGGTTTGCCAACATTACACATTAGAATTCTAAATACATAAAATCCTAAGCCTTTAGAACCTAACAAACTCTCACTTTCGCAATCCGTGACAAAACACAAAATAAAAGCTCAAAGTTTACAAATAAAAGCCCTTTACAAAAATAATGCTCATAAACATAAAATTCAATCCTAACTACTATCCATCAGTTGCAAGTGTAGACAGCAGCAAAATCGAATCAACCTGTATATTCTTGAAACACTCAACAAACGCATAAATGCATGTGTGATAGAAAAACAGTAAATCAATAGATATGTAAACTAACTCTCCCCCTAAGTTAGATACACCAAAAATAAAAACATTCTTGAAAGTTCACACAACACATAATAAAGACATATATCAATGAATAACTCATAAATATAAATCAATAAACAGTGAACACATGAATTATGAATCATATAACAAAAACAATGTATTTCCCAACATGAATAGCCCAAAAAACAAAAGAAAGTATACACGGTGAAGCACCTAGATACAATCTAATATCAAATATCTCCACTAGCTCCGCAAAAACAAAAGAAAACTCCCTTTAACTACAAAAACTCCTTTACAAGTCTCAAAACTCTACTCCCCCTTTTTGTGACGGAATGCCAAAGGACAATCATATGCTATCATCAAAAGGAGGTGGTGAGGGAGAACGAAGATGCGCCAAGTCAGCTCTCCAAGCACGTAGCTCATCAAGTAAGTCCACCAAAATCTGACCATAAGTCGCCTGAACGGTCATGACAGTCTCCAAAGTACGACAAACATCGAAGTCATCCAAAGGAGGTAAAGGAACAACAGCAGCAGCAACAGCACTAGCAGGATCAAGAACAGCCTCATGAGCAGGACCTGTAGAAGAAGAAGGAGGAGGTGTGATACCAGAAGGCTCAGACCTAGGGTGTTTGGAGCTAGCTTGAAGATGAGCAGCCCTCTGTCTAAGAAAAGACGCACCTATGGGAGCAATAACATGGACGGGCTCAAAAGAAGGGAAATCATCTAGACCAAGATGAAGCAAAATCCTATGAATAAAAACAGGATGAACAAGAGCATGAGCAGAAGATGAACTCCTATAAACTTCGTTCAAAGAACGAAGAAACAGATGAGGAAAACTTATAGGAGCATCAGTAACTAAAGCGTACAAAAAGACACACCGCTCAAGAGGAATGGTGTGAAGATGAGAGATAGGCCAGATAGAATGGCATGCTATCCTAAGGAAAAGATAGATAGTCTCAAGAAGCTCAGCAGAAGTGATCCGAGGATCAGAACCCCACTGGATAGAAGACCTAGTGATGTATGACATGAAATCATCCAAGAATGGATATTCGTCATACGAGTAAACAGGGGGCTAGACCAAAGGTACCCCTAGAGCATCAGCCACTACATCAGGAGTAATGACGTACTCTACACCTCGTATCCAACTCTTTACTAAAGTGTTGGAATCATAGATGCAGATAGAGATGTTCGAAAAGAACTCTCTAATCAGGGTAGCTGGAGGAGGAGGATCAGAAATATACAACAAAGGTAACTAGCCCCGACGCTTAAAATTTTCCCTAATAGTATGATCTAACTCATTTAACACAACAGAACGCTCAGCCCAAATTTTCCTCTAAGATTCAGCTTCTTAAAGGTCTCTTGGTTTTTCTCACTCGGAAATCTCTCACGGTCAAAGGAAGGTGGGGGAGGAGAAGGTGAGGGAACAGACCTACAAGCTCTAGTCTTCCTAGGCATGATGCTAAAGAAAGGACAGAGACACACAGAAGAACCAAAAGAACAAAAAAAACAAAACAAGAATCCAAGGGCAGACTGCAAATTAGCACAAAAAAATAGAATAAAAATCTATATGATGCATGAACAATTAAAATGTTATGATGCATGCTCTAATGCAGTAAAAATTAAGTTCAATTAAAGTTTAGATTAACAAAATTGGCTTGAGCATAGGGTTTCTAACAAAAACCCCAAAATTAAAAAATCACTTGTTGAAATTTTTAAATAAATTGATGAATTGAGCATCACATAACGCAACACACAAATTATAATGCTTAATTACATCAAAACAACAAGCCAATTTCATCAATTTCACTCTAATTGAAAAAAAATCCCCAATTCAGATTCAAAACAAGCCCTAGAATTTTTAATTTTTCACTAAACCTCAAATTGATCAAATTAACCAACATAGATCATGATTATATCAAGTCCCCACAAAAACCCATTGATGAATTTCATAAAATAAGGCATGAGTCATCAAAAACCCCAAAAAGATGCAAAGTCCGAAAATATCCCTCAAATGCATGGATTTATGCATGAAACATAAAAATTAATTCAAAAGGAAGGGCAAAATAGTCTTACTGGCTTGAGATGACAAAAACCTTGCAAAAGATTCGGAGAAAAATGACAAAAACTTGATGATTGTGCCTTGCCTAGTCGGAGAGAGAGAGAAAAAGGTTTGGAAACTATTTAAAAAGTGTTTTGAACAAGTAAAAACTGAGTTTTTAAAAAAACCTGATTTGTGATCTTCGATTGATCGAATATTACATTCGATCAATCAAAGTGCCCCGAGACTCATAAAACATTTTAATAACATTTTCAATCGATCGAAATAGGCAGAGGCTCACAAAATTTTTGAGAAAAATCACAGTTTTTGAAGGACCATGCACATTTTGACACAAACTCCTCAAAGCATGAAAAATTGATGAACAAAATGCAATTTGAAACCCAATTTCTCAAAACAAATTTTCAACCATTCTCCATTTAGATTCTCAAGCAACAAATATGTTGTGCATAATTCTCAAGATATTTTCAAACTTGGTTGGTTAGAACAAAACACACACAATAACATGTACAGTGTTTAACAAAGAGTAACTTGTGTAGTGTGTGCTACTAGCAAAAGCTTGAGATACATGTGAGGTGATATGTGAATAGCAATCAAACACAAAGTCTACAAAATTCATCACATAGAATTTAAAAAAGTCTATCACCAAAAGAGTTATATCCTATAACTTTCACATCTCCTAGAACAAAAGCTTGCAATCATGTAAGTTTCTTGAATTTTTGCCTCATAATATACACACCAATTTTAATTTATGTGAGATGGCATCAAGCCTAATAGTACACACCAATTTTAAGCATTAAGCAATTTAAACCGAGGCTACACTTTATGTTCTTTTTGTGCATGTACTACACTTTTTCGAGCACAAAATCTTATGATATGCACTAAGGTGGTCATGATTGGCTAGTGAATAGTGGTGAGATGGTTATTTATGCCTTTCTCAAAAGGATCAAGTCCGACAGTCAAATAACATGTGACTTCAAGATTAAGACAAAGTGATTAATGACCACAAACATCTTTCCCACACAACATGCACTACAAAGCTTTAACTAGTAAAGTGCAATGAATAAGCTCATCAAAGCTAAACAAGGTGCACAAGACATGTTATGTGTAAATAAATTGACGAACCTTGTTTTCAAAACCAAGAAAAAATAATGTCAAACACAATTTTGCTTCCTCCTTTTTTTTATATTTAATTATTAAAAAGGAAAAACAAAAAATAAGTCCTAGAATGAAATGCATGAATGTTATGCAATGCAAATCCTAGAAATAGAAACACCAAAAACCAAAGAACAATGGTCACAAAAGAATAGAGTAATGAAGCCCAGGGACCATGCCAGAAAGACTCAATTAGATCGAGTCTTTTGCATCCAAAACCTTTTAGATGCACCACGAGCATTGGAGTTTTTATTCACGTTCGAGTGATTTCCAACTCCAGGATTGGAATAAAGGTTTGACACCTTTACCAATTCACCAATTAGTGCCATAGGATCTTGTGCTTGAGGCACAGGCACTTTTGGTTTGTTTGCTCTCTTAGCAGCTTGAAACTTGTAACAGTTAGGACGAATGTGTCCAGACTTTCCACAATAATGACAAACCCAAACAGGTTTACCATGCATCTTGTCCTTAGATTGGGTAGGTTCCTTAGGTTTAGACTCTTTCAAATCAACCCTAATTTTCTTAGGTGGTGAAACTTCTAAAGGTTTGACAACCTCACTCACAGGGGGTTTGACAGTTTCACTCACACCCTCGCTCACAGAAGGTTCAGAAGAAGATGAAGGAACAAAGATAGTGGAATGAGGTGCAGACATAGAGATGCTCTCAACAAAACCTAAACCAGATTTGTCAGAATGATACTTTTGAACACTAAACATTCGATCAAGTTTAGAACTAGCAGATCTAGCATCAGATAAATCAAGTTCTAATTTCTTAACTTTATCAATCAACAGCATATTCTCAGTTTTCACATTGTTCAAAAGATCATTAGCATCAAACAATTTAACAAGCAAATTTTTCTTATCAAGCTCAAGAGATTCAATTTTCTTCAGGCCAAGTTCAACATTCATAGCATCCTTTGCGGCAACTTTGCAAAGTTTATTAGAGGCCTCTTGAAGATCTGCATCCTTAGAGAGTTCCCCTTCAGAAGGGTTCTCCTCAGTAGATATGCTTTCATTGACTATAGCAATAGCAGTGAAAGCAATGAAGTTTTCATCCTCGTCACATCCAAACTCATCATCAGAAACCTCATTATCACTAAGGGTTACAGCCATAGCTTTGCCCTTAGACCTCAAGAATGTTAGACATTCAGATTTAACATGACCATACTCTTGACAACCAAAACATTGAGAACCCAAAGAATTATTTGAAGATTGACCTATTTTATCTCTAGGTTTTTCAGTGTTGCTAACCTTAATGGGATCATTCTTCCTAAAATTTCTAGGTTTAGCAGTGTTTGTATCCCTTGCCCTTCTATTAGTATTCCTAAGAAAGTTTCTAAAGTTCTTGGCAAGGTAAGCAATCTCTATAGCAGAGAGCTCATCATCAAATCCACCAACCTCAACATCATCAACAGACTTAAGAGCCATTGACTTGGATTTGTTAGTTTTGGGTAGGTCTAGCTCATAGGACTGAAGAGATCTTACAATCTCATCTACAAGGATGGAGTCCACATCCTTGTTCTCAGTAATGGCAGTCACTTTGGGTCTAAAGTCTTCAGTTAAAGATCTAAGAATCTTCCTAACAATTTTAGGTTGATCATAGATTTCACCCAAGTTATAAGCAGAATTAACAATATCATTTAGTTTGGCATAAAATTTATCAAATGGTTCATCATCAGACATCCTAATGCTTTTAAACCTAGAAGTTAATTGCTGCAACTTATTTATTTTGACAGTCTTTGTGCCTTCATGCACAGTTTGGAGGATTTTCCAAGCAGTATGAGCAACCCCAACATTTGAGATTCTCATAAATTCCTCCATAGAAACAGCATTAAAGATGACATTTATAGCTTTGCTATTAAATGCAGCTGCTTCTTTTTGAGAAGTCTGCCACTCACTCATAGGAGTAGTAGGCTTCTCCCATCCATACTCAACGGAATTCCAAACTCTCTCATTAATGGATTTCAGGAATGCTTTCATCCTTACTTTCCAATAAGCATAGTTATTCCCATCAAAGTGAGGAGGAATAACAAGAGAATTTCCATGTTCCATGACAATAGGGGTCAAGGATCAGCTTAGAGATCAAAAGATTTACAAAAAAAGGAGCTACCTACTCTGATACCACTTGATAAGGTTTTTAGACCCCTTAAAACAACAATTGGATTAACCTAGTTAATAGCCAAGTGATTAACTTAGTCAATTTATGCAATTCTAGGTTATCACAATCACACAATCATATCAAGAATATAAAGCAGCGGAAATATAAAGAACACAATGATATGATGACCCAGGAAACCACACGGTAAAAACCTAGAGAGGATTTAACCTAGCTATCCTCAAGGTAAACCTGAATCCACTATAAAAGAATCAAAGTTCATACGAAAGGACTTACAAGCTCCCCGCTTGACTTCCTAATGCTACCCACCAGTATAACTTACTAACACGACAACGTGCAAGCTCCCCGCTTATTTTTCTTTAAGCTCCAATGGCAGCAACTGAGTTGATC
Source organism: Quercus glauca (assembly GCA_023736055.1). NCBI lineage: Eukaryota > Viridiplantae > Streptophyta > Magnoliopsida > Fagales > Fagaceae > Quercus > Quercus glauca. Next base: position 37,830,735 of record CM043322.1, read on the forward strand.
ATCAAGATGTTGAAGTAATTTCTACCTTGAAAACCCTAAGTTTTGTGTAAAGGAAAGCTCCTCTAGATCTCACAAGAGATTTACACAAAACAGAAAAGTATGAGCAATAATACAACAAGAGCAACTCTCAAAACGTGGCTAGGGTTTTGCCTTATATACCTAGGGCAAAAACATAAAACCCTAAACGTTTAATGAGATAGGGCTGAGTTGGAAATTCTGCAGAAAACGCAATCTAGCTAACTTTCGATTGATCGAGTCTGTCCGTCGATCGATCGAGCCAGGCCAAATTGCACTAATACATCTGCAGCCTCTCGATTCCAACTTTACATGAATTATACAACTTTGAGCAAGCCTAAACAAGACTAAACATATTGTTTTGATCATGGTTTGCCAACATTACACATTAGAGTTCTAAATACATAAAATCCTAAGTCTTTAGAACCTAACATAAATATTAAAAACATAAATAAAAATAGTAAATGTTAAAAACAATTATAGGAAAATTGGAAAAAAAAATGATAATGGTATAGATGCTGATGTAGTTCAACTGAAGCATAACAATAATAAATATTACGCTTTAGTTTTTAGATGTATCTATATATATATATATATATATAGATACTTTAGCAACATAGTAAATTAAATTTAAATTTTGAGAACCCTGAACAATTCATTTTTAGTAATAGGCATTCGTTGTTTGAACTTGTTCACTACCGTTTAAGCTCGTGCATAAGTGAATATAAGAAGAATGAGTTACTGTTAACAAATAGATGTGAAATTTCTGCTGAAAATAGAATACAAAACATAAAAATGGAAGAGGTTTCTGCAATCTAATATTTTCTACATTTGCGGTTCCACCAGCACTGATAGCTCCAACACCTTGCATTTGAATATTGAAAAACCGCCTAACTTAAATCAATTCAGTTAAACTCGATTCAGATCTATAAAACTTGGTATTAGGTGGCTTTTATGGAGGGCCTTACTTTACTCTAATATGTAGCTCCAATACATCAAAATTCTTCGCAGGGGGTACTAGCATGAGTACTGCTATTGAATTCATGTTTGAAATCAATTTGTCACCAAATATATATATATATATATATCAAATATCAATGACAGCGATTGCGAAGATCGTATTTTCTCATAACAGAAGAGGTAAGATTCGCATTCTGTACTGTATCTTCTTTTGGAGGCATATAGTCAGAATCCTTGAGATTCTCTATGCCATTTGGTGTCTTAGTGTCAATCCATTGAGACCAGTCAACATTGCTATCTACATCCCAAGATTTAACCTTGTTGATCAGATCTTGTAGCATCTCATAATTCAACCTCTCAAAGTCCCTGAAAAATGGTGATGACACTTCCTTTACATGCATAATAGAAATTTGGATTAACCTAAATTTGCTTGCATCAAATCCTTTTTAACGTACCTGTATGTAAAAATGGCATGTAGAATCTAAACAGAAGTAATAATAACGAAGAACGATCTTATTTGATTGATCAACCATGTTTGTTTGTCAATACCCATTGGCACAAATCAAAGTATAGCAAATTCAATTAAGAATTAATGCAGCACATAGATGATAGACCTGTAAGAAAAATTCATTAACATTAGAGCTCTTGTAAGAAAATATATATACTTTTACATACCTTAGAATACAAAGGTAAATAAACTTACCAATATAAAGCTGGGGCCTGACATTGTAAGTTGGCTTTGTACTGGTGAGCACAAGTATAAATATTGATATAGAGTACATGAAGGCAGCTTTGATTAATCGTGACTCAAGCAATAAGGCATTGTGCAAGACAAACAGCTTATCTAAATCAAGAAACATTGGTGCTTGCTTTTGTTCAAAAGCATCCTGCATAATTCAAATTTGATTTCTCAAGATGGGAAACCAATTCAAGAACTTACATGGGTGACTGGATTTCTTAAAAAATACTAGATAAAGATAAAGACAAACACACCTAAGCTGCTAATATAGACTTTGATTTTTCAAACAGATGGTCATGGGCTTGTTGAATCTGTTCCTACCGAACAAGCTCTTCTTGCTGTTCATGTCCAAGTGTAGCTAACTTTTGCAAGATAGTTCTGCAAATTTATATCAAATGACTCAGTAGTCAGTAGATAAATTACGCACATCCAATATAAATTTACCTGTATGACTCTACTGCCTGATTTGCGTTTACCTGCTCTCTTCTAGTGCTTGAGACTGAAATTTGGACAGCAAGTGAAGCCCTTGAAGCGCTTCAAATTGCCCCTCCAGAAGTTTATTTTGCTTATCTAAGGAGATTCTGGATACATTCCCAATATCATCAGCTTTGCTTTGCAGCTTAGTCATCTTCATATACATTGCATCTTCCACTTTGTTTATTGTCTTCTCAATTTCACCCGTCTCATTTTGTAGATTGTGTATTCCCATACCAAGGTTATTGTGATACTTATGAATCATTATTGTTTGTTCGTTTTGACCCCTTAAAGCAGATTATTTAACTTAATATATTAGCCAAGTAGTTACTTAGGTTAATTGTTCAGATCTAGGTTAAACAACTATTAGGTTCTAAGGATTTAGGATCTAAATGTTTTAGAACTTCAATATATAATGTTGGCAAATCATGATCAAAACTTAGAGTCAAGAATTAGGCTGCTCAAAGTATGTTTATTGTAAAGTTGGAATCAAGTAATTGTAGAAAATTTCTGTTCACTTTCTGCAAGGTTCGATTAATCGAAAATTAGACTCGATCAATCGAAGCTTGTGCAGATTGTTTTTCTGTAGATTTTTCCAACTCAAACCAAGCCCATATGACGTGTAGGGTTATATGTTTTGCCTTAAGTATAAAAGGAAAAACCCTAGCCATGTTTTATAGTTGTTGTTTATGCTATGTGTATGAATCTCTTGTGAGATCTAGAGGCGTTTGCCTTCATACATACTTAAGGTTATCAAGATCGAGATTCATGTCGAGAGCTCAGTGATCGCTTCAGTTGCTGCATAAAGAGCTTAAAGAAAAACACAAGTGAGAGTACTTGTGGTTGCTGTGAATCCAAGAAAGAAGTAGTCTGTGGACTTGTAGCTATCACGTGGTGGTGGTAGTAAATTTTCTACTCGATGTAGCAATAGGATATTAGTAATTTAAGTCACTATTGTAAAATTTCAATTCTTTCATAGTAGATCTGTTTTACCTTGAGGATAGCTAGGTTAAATCCTCCCCAGACTTTTTACCAGTTTGGTTTTCTTGGGTTATCATATCGTTGTGTAATTTATTTTCTGCACTGTTTCATTGATATGATTTATTTGTGTTTACCTAGATCTGAATAATTTACCTAAGTTATTCACTTGGGTAAATAACTAAGTTAATCTATTTGTGTTTAAGAGCTCTAAAAATGTACAAGTGGTATTAGAGCAGGTTAGTTCTAGTATTTAGATCCGTTGATCTAAGAGTTGATCCTTGACCCCTGTTGTCATAGAACACGGTCACTCTCTTGTGATCCAACCTCACTTTGATGGGAACAACTATGCCTACTGGAAAGTAAGGATGAAAGCATTCTTGAAATCTATTGATGAGAAAGTTTGAAATTCCGTTGAATACAGATAGGAGAAGCCCACTACTCTAGTTAGTAAGTGGCAAACTTTTCAGAAAGAAGCAGCCGCTTTTAATTGCAAAGTCATGAATGCTATTTTTAATATTGTTTCTATGGAGGAATTCAAGAGAATCTCTAATGTTGAGGTTGCTCATACTTCATGGAATATTCTCCAAACTGTGCCTGAAGGCACAAAGGCAATTAAAATTAATAAACTATAGTAGTTAACTATTAGATTTGAAAGTATTAAAATGTCTGATGATGAATGTTTTGATGAATTCTATGCTAAATTGAATGATATTGTTAACTCTACTTATAATTTGGGTGAAATCTATGATCAACCTAAAATTATTAGGAAGATACTTACATCTTTAACTGAGGATTTTAAACCCAAAGTGACTGTCATAATTGAAAGCAAGGATGTGGACTCCATCCCTGTTGATGAACTTGTAGGATCTCTCCAGTCCTATGAGTTTAACCTACCCAAGACAAACAAATCCAAATCAATGGCTCTTAAGTCAGTTGATAATGTTGATGAGAATTGATTTGGTGACGAACTTTCTGCTACAGAGATTGCTTACCTTGTCAAGAACTTTAGAAACTTTCTTAGAAACAATAACAGAAGGGCAAGAGGTAAAAACAATGCTGAACCTAGAAATTTTAGGAGGAATGAACCCACTAAAGCGAACAATAATGAAAAACCTAAAGAGAAAGTAGGTCAAACCTCTAATAATTCTATGGGTCAACAATATTTTGGTTGTCAAGGGTATGGTCATGTGAAATCAGAATGTCCTACATTCTTGAGGTCAAAGGGTAGAGCTATGGCTGTTTCGTCGCTAAATGTTTTCCTCACTAAAGACACTATTCAGTGACGAAAATTTTGTCACTAAACACACCTTAGTTTATTAAATCATTTTTAGTGACGAATAATTTCATCACTAAAACTATGTTCGGATACATATTGTGATGAAAAATTTTATTACTAAAACTATTTTTAAGAAAATCCAGGCACATATAGTGACAAAAATTTTCGTCACTAAAACCATTTCTTACAAAGTTTTGCTACATTTAGCGACGAAATATTTCGTCACTAAAACAATTTTTTGTTGCTATATTTGTGACGAAAAAATTCATCGCTAAAACATATTTTCTGTTTTTATTTTTTTCATGGCTTTGATATTAACTTGTAACCTGTCATTACATTAGTAAAACCTCACATTTGAATAACACATTTATATCAACAACACATTTATAAAAGAAGATCTATACATTCTACAAGTAAAAAATAAAACAAGTATCCAATTCAAACTCCTTCCATACAATAATTGTTTGCAACAAGTACAATAACTCAAAATGTTTTATAACAATACAAAAAGTGTAACATAATATAAGTAGAACTAACAGAAGATGTCCTCATATGTCTTTAAGTAATGCCAAAAGTAAATCCTCTAAAAGCCACCAATAAGAAATCTGCACAAATATAAAAACAATACTACATTAAAATCGTAAAGTAAAAACATTAATTATGTTATAAGAAACATGTCTAACAATGCATTAAGAGTAGCTACATCAATGAATTAAAATCATAACTCCTAATGTATAAGTTGTACAAAGCAAATATAGATTTTCAAGTGTAATATAATACAATTAGTTTCAAATAATGCATCAAAAAAAGTAGTCACACCATGTAGTGTTGGTCAATTGCTAAAATAAAGTACTAACCAAAAAGTGTTTTAACTTGAAGTTTAACGACCTCCATAGGTAAGAGTGTCATCATAACCCTTGCTCCTAAAAAAGTTAAGAATATTCTTTTGGACCTCTTCTTGCTTACTCGTGCCTCTTGGTCCCTAACTCGCTCATCTTGTTCTCTAGCTCTTGCCTCTTTAAGCTCAATTATCTCATTTTCTAGCCGTTGGATATACTCCACCAATGAATTAGATGAGGCGGTGGTTACTAGAGAAGAGGAAGGTCTTATGGCCAAGTCCTTTTACAATACCAGACTTCTTAAAAACCAAGTTTGAGATCTACTCTTGTGTAAGGGGAATTGTATTAGGATCTTGACAATAATTCTCTTGCACTTTGAGAATATTTTTCCTATCATTTGAAAGAGAGAAAGAAACAAATAATCACAACATTAATACTACATATGTTTTAGTTTTACAAACATGATAGGGATGGAATGATACACATACATATGTCGCTTCATCCTCATGGTGTATCCGCATACTTGTATTTAGATTAAAATGAACATCTTTAAAGATTTTTTCCAATTCAAGAACTTGACCATCATTATTATTTTTCTTATTAATTAATATTCAAGTGTTAGATAGATATACTTAATTAATCACAACATGTAATATACTAAGGTTTAAGAAAATGAAAAAACACACACCTCCTCATCAACCTAACAACATTTGAGATATTTATTAGTTCATGAATAAAATAGTATACATTTACTTTATCTAAGTATTAATCTAATCAGTTGACAACATAATATAGTAAACATTGGATAATAATAATATACGCATAAATAATTTACCATGAGATTGTACAAGCTTTTTATAAACTTGATGCAACTTATTGGAGTTGGAACTCAATAATCTTCCACATTTTGTATTTAATGTTTTCGTTACCAAGTTGGAATCTCCTTATTGCTCAAACTGATCCTGTAAAATGAAGTGTATATGTGTTATAAAAATATTATTATATGAATTTAATATGTTTAGTGACAACAAAGACGAGTTAGACGTTATCAATGTCAATTTACCATGATATTTTGAAGCACCACATCTCTAGTAGCAGCATTAACATTTTTCCAATTTTTCACGTTGTAATTGGACAAATTACTTCGCACTTGTACGCCAATTTGATTGACAAGCTTGCACGCATTCTTCCTAACAGAAGCATCATACTCTGTAGCTATACGTACTGGCAGCTTACCACTTTTTTCAACAAGTGCCCGTACTGCTATACCACGTGTTGTTCCACGGGTATTTCTGCTAGTAGATCCTATTTAAACATTATTAATGTTAAAAAGTTATAAATTTGATGTCCATTATAGCTAAATTAAGTGAAGTATAATCTCAATAGTAAAAACAAGGTGCAGTTGTAATTAAGTATGTAATTACCAGTCGTGTTAGTTAATGCGCCGGTAGTTTGCGCCTCCACACTAGAAGAACTTTGGGCGGGCGGATTTGTTTCGGGAGGTGTTTTTGTAGATTGGACCACTGGGATAGATGCCTCACCTCACAAGCGTGTAAGTCGTCCTAGTGCCATCTGTAACTAACAAACATACGTATAATAGAATAACAAAGTGATTACAAGTAATGGAACAATAAAGTTATTATCATCTATTGTACCCTATGGAACATCTATTGTACCTTATGGATTGTAGAATTAGATGACTCATCATCATTGTCATTGTCACCAATAGATGGTACATAATCATCGTCTACCATAATACTAGCTCTACTTCTTTTCCCTTTTGCACAATTGGACTGGGCAGAATCCTTTAGAGAAGTTGAGATATGCTTCAATTCCAAAGCATCAATTATCTCTTGGTTTTGCCTCATTCTATCCAATCTTGTCATCTCATACCTTGGTATATTATGAGTGTATTTGGCATTTTTGGGCATTTTTTGAAACTATGTATTGACATGAAAGATAAGTACATTGCTACTAACTTAACATCATAGTCCACACCATTAACCGTATCAAGCAATTCATAAGTGCAAAATTTAAACACAATTGCTACTAACTTAACACAACAAATGACCACATTAATATCCATATCAAGTTCAAGATAAGTACAAAACATCTCAATAACAATTACTATTAACTTTACGTATCATAATCTACACCATTATCCAAATCAAGCAATTCATAATCCATATCAAGTTCAAGATATGTACAAAACAATTGTTACTTAGACAAGCATAAAACTTTAAAACAAGCACACAACATTTAAGACAATTGTTATGAACTTTACATATCATAATCCATATCAAGATCAACATGATGTATGTCATGCTCTTCATTTTGATTAGCATCTTTTGAAGTTCCACCTTCAAGAATAACCTCAATTTCAACATCACCCATACAATAGTCAATAATATTGTCCTCGACATTGATAGAGACAATATCAACAATCGCTGCTTGCTGGAATGCGTCACTATCTTCTGTATTATCATTAGATTCTCCACCCCCGACTTCCGGGACATCAAACACTCCCCTATGTTGGATGGATTGCACAATGTTTCAAGGTTCATCCAATTTGGTATCTTGAAGGTAAAAAACTTGTCTCGCTTGACTAGGAAATATAAAAGGGTCATTTTCATACCACCTTCTTGTAACATCAATGCTTATGCAGTATGCATTAGCTTTATCGTTCTCCTTCGACCATTGGTACCAGTATTGTACCATTCACACTGGAACAAAACACCTTTATGGCAAAACATATACTCCAATTCCCAAATTTTGCACACATAGAAGTCGTGCATTTCTCCTTCATGGTCCCCTTCGGTACATACACCATTGTTTTGGGTTACACAACGATTGTCTAGATCTCTTGTATGGAACTTTACACCATTGATCATACAAACTATGTACTCCTTCGCATGTGGCTTAGGACCATTTGCAAATGACCATAACTGTTTAATAGCTTCTGGTGACTCGTTAACTTTCAATCTATTCATCTATAATGACATACAACAAGTGATATTAATTAGTAATAAGCAATGACGAAACTATTTGAATGTTTAATTTTTATTAGTGTGTGATTAAAATTCAAATGTCTTACACATTCTCTAAATCACTTGGGAAACTCTTGTCGTTGGATTTGAGTTATAGCTTCTCCAATAGAATTATGCAATGTGCTTTTGTGTTAACTGTTAAAAATAAAGTGATTTATTTTCAGCTAAGCATTGCAGATAATATTCAAAACTTGATCAAACAATACATGCATATGAAATCACATACTTTAAATAAGGCTCTAGCTTAGGACATTGTACAACAAGTACCAATGAGCAATATCAAGCAATACATGAGACAAGTTGCCATCATTCTGCCTACCACCTGTAGGTCGGGCAGTCTGTGAAAAAACTATCAATCCTTCGCTAGATTCATCAAAATCTTCATCTCTTTCTCTTCGATTAGGCACAGTTTCGATCCCATCAATATACAAAGAGTAGTTGTTAATACATTCTTTGAGAATGTAAGCCTCTGCAATCGATCCTTCTGGTTAAGCTCGGTTGGAAACGTATCTTTTTAATTTTTAAAGGTACATACGAGGAAAAAATAAGCACATCATGTGATTTTATACCACATGGGAAAGATGCAATTGATGGATGCATCAAAGGATCTAATTACTTTTCAATTGGGTACTGTTAGGATTGGTGCCCTTAAATCCTATTGTAAGATGCTATGTATGATATTAAGTGTGACATTGTGTTTGACATTATGTATGACTTAATATTATGTTTAATAAATTTGTTTTATTATTATCTGAAATAATGGTAACATGAATATTCGGACATTATCATATAGTCCATGAGATGCATAGTATGTGATTTATGTGAAGAGTCACAGAAGATATAAATCACAAGTTCTTTGTAAACTCAGAATTATAGTTCGTAGTCGGTGATGAAATTGGGCATTTCATCTGCGAAGACTATAACATATCAACTACGATGATTTGTCTTGATCATGGAAGTGGTGACTTCTAGTTGATGTGTTAATATGTTTTAAGAGTTAAGACATATTGAACTGGACCGCCATGAGATTTATTATTTGCCTAAGGACTGTCAAATGAATAATAAATCTCATGACTTGTATTTGCATGAACTCTTAATCCTGAGAGAATAATGGACCTGATCATAAGATGTAGGTTGCTTTGATATATCAGGAGTGAGATCTATATTAATGGTCAAAACCTCAGTATGTTGGGCAGCCACATTAAGTGTTGATGGAACATGTATTCTCAAGATGGAATTCATAGTCTCTTAATGGAGATATAAAATATTCCCTTGAGATAAGTTTAATGAGTTTGTTATTCAGAGAGTTAGGCCTAACCACTTTAGTATGACTAAAGTTTATATTTATGGAATTGGATTTCATAAATATATAATGAATAACATTAAGGATTAAACCGGGTACTCAAGGATCAAGATGTAGTAATTTACAAAGTGGCAGTCTATATTAATAACTTTGTATTACTACGAATATTTTATGAAGGGGTTGCATGTAATAATAAAGTCTTGGGATATAATATATAGATAAGACCTAGAGTGCAACTATATTTATATAGTGGTATTAAATATAGTTAATGGTAACTTTGGACTTGTCAAGAGTTGACAGAAAAGCCCAAGGCCCATTGGAGCTAGTGTCTTATTGGTCCCTTTTGGTCCCACTCCAAGCCACACACTTAAGCCCAATTGGTAAGGCCCAAAAGGCTAGCCCAATTAGATATATTGGTTAGAAACAAAGGGAAAAACGTACAGAAGATTTTTGGTAAGAAAATCACCATTGTAGTGGTGTGAAAGTGGGTTTTTGGTACTCACTAGTTATCCCTTTGTTACCAATTTGAGAGACCACACATCTTGGGCGATTAGTGGAATTGGAGTGAAGATTAAGAGTATTCCCAAGTGCTTCAATCTTCGGTTTTGAAACTCATCGCTTCAAGGTACGATCTCTTGTTCTCATAATTCTGAAATTTACTTTACACATGTTATCAATATTGAATGAAGTAGATCCGTTCCAAACTTATTTTCCGCTGCACTCACATTTAATTCCATCAAATGGTATCAGAGCGGTCTTCAATTTCGTATTGTTTAACATGTTTGTGAGTTTTAGAATTGGAGAAGATAGTTTCATATTGTTAGAAGATTAAGTTTTAATTTTCTGCATGTTCTTGAAACTATGATTTGATGAAAACTGAAATTGGTGTTATGATGTTGTTTAATTTTAAATTTAAATATGTTAAATTCAATCTTAAGGCTGTAACATCAATAGAATTCAGTTTTGACATTGATCTCTGTCTATCATGTTCGTTTTCAAGATGTTTGTTCATGAAAATCCGTAGAAAACTGCCTTAGAAAATTTCTGGGAATTTGAGTTTCGCGATTTTCGATCGATCGAAAATCATTTTCGATCGATCGAAAGAGACAGTGATTAGACGCTTTAGAACGATAGTTTTTCGATTGCTAGTCGATCGATCGAATCTGTTTTTCGATCGATCGAAAGGCAATCGTGTATCAATCGAAAGTGTCAGATGATCAAGTTCGAATTTTTTAGTTTTTTCGATCGATCGAGGGGCACTTTCGATCGATCGAAAGAAAGAAAAACAAAAATTTTTTCTAAGTGTTTTCACATGATAAAAGAGTAAGACTATGTGTAATTAGATTATGCATGTTTTAAAACTAAAAACCTTTCTTTTAAAACATCTAGTGGGAGAGAGATACAAGGGTTGGATCTCACGGCCTCCATTGTCAATTCATAGTAGTATGAAATAAATACTTTGTCTTTGCCTTGTGCTTAGCATTCCATGCGGAGAGTATTTATTTTATGGTCCTACAAGATTGAATTTCTTGGTTTATAGTGGTTTGATCAAACACCTTGTCTTTGCCTTGAGCTTAGCATTCCATGCGGAGGGTGTTTTGTATCATGGTACTACAAAATAAGCTTGTTAAGGGGATGAAATGTGGCTACACATGATTCTAGACAGTGGTATACACTAGACTAAATATTATAGTATCCTCTATGCTGAGTTCTTACTATCATTATTTAGAGGCCAAATAAATATAACGGCATATTATTAGTGTTTGATAAGAGTTATCATGATAGCACTAATGATGAGAATAGTTCTCAATCAATCATAGTATTTTATATTCACTCTATGCTGAGGGATATTGAATATGGGATTGGGTTGTCGTTGCATATATTATATTATGGTTTTATTAAGGTTCCATACTATATGTTTATATGCTAAAAAGATAATGTCCAGTTTATTGATTATATTCATGTTTATTGTTTTCAGATTTAGAACATGGCATCTTTTAGCCCACTTGTAGCTATTCTTAATCAAAACAAACTGACTGGATCCAACTATGTTGACTGGAAAAGAAACTTGGACATAGTTCTCACTGCTGAAGAACATAAGTATGTTCTTACTAAACCATGTCCTAACTTTCCTTCATTAGATGCTCCTCTTGAGGAAAAACAACGATATGATCGTTGGCAGAAATCTAATGGAATGGCCAAGTGCTACATCCTAGCATCTATCTCAAATGTTCTACAGCATCAAATGCAGGATGTAGAACTAGCTTCAGACATTATGTTAAGTCTGAAGGAGATGTTTGGTGAGCAAGGCCGTTCTGCAAGGCAAGAAACCATGAGGCAAATTTATAATACTAGAATGGCTGAGGGAAGTTCAGTGAGAGAGCATTGTCTTACAATGATCTCTAATCTGAACACATTGGAAGTTTTAGGTGCCGATATAGATGGAGAATCCCAAGTGGATATGATACTCCAGTCGCTACCAGAATCATTCAAGGAATTCAAACTGAATTATAATATGAACAAAAAGATTTATACCTTGTCTGAATTAATGAATGAATTGGTAGCGGCAGAAGGCATTCTTGGTACTTCCAATGTTGAAGCCAATGTTGGTGAAGCTTCTACTTCTCAACCTAAGTCGAAAGGCAAGGGTAAGAAGAAGAAGAAGAAGAAAGACTTCACCAAACAAGAGGGTAAACAAATTGCCTTAGGGGTTGCTGATAAAGGAAAGAAGATCAAAGGAAAGTGTTTCCATTGTGGTGAGAAAGGACATTGGAAGAGGAATTGTCCAGTTTTCAAGGCTGCCAAGAATAAAGGTATGAATGATACATTCCTTCTTGAAATATGTTTGGTACAGAATCCCACGGATTCCTGGTGTGTGGATTCAGGTTGTACTAATCATATCTGCAATTCTTTGCAGGGGTTTCAGGAGACCAGAAAGCTTAAAGAAGGGGAGTTGTTTCTTACTTTGGCTGATGGGAGCAGAATTCCAGTTGTAGCTGTTGGAGTTTATAATTTGTGTTTTCAATCTAGAGTTTTAATATTAGAAGACTGTTTGTATGTACCTAATGTACGTAGGAATTTAATTTCTGCTACTTACTTAGGTAAACAAGGATATTGTGTTATCCTGAAAGACAATGTTGTAATAAAGAAGGATAAAGTGTTTATCTGTTATGGCAATATTGTGGATGGTCTTTATATTTTAACTCCTGATAAGCATGAATTATATAATTCTGAATTAGATGCTAACTCTCATGTAAAATCATTAAAGAGAAAGTTTCCTTCTACTAATGATGCATATCTTTGGCACTTGCGTTTAGGTCATATTAATTCAAACAGAATTCAAAGACTGATCAAAGATGGACTCTTAGGGCCCATGGACTTTGATGAATTTCCAGTTTGTGAATCTTGTTTGGAAGGTAAAATGACCAAACGACCTTTTACTGCAAAAGGTAGAAGAGCCCAAGATTTGTTAGAATTAGTGCATTCTGATGTTTGTGGTCCTATGTCAATCCAAGCAAGAGGTGGCCATGAGTATTTCATTACTTTCACTGATGATTACTCAAGATATGGTTATGTATACCTAATGAAACGGAAGTCCGAAGCTTTTGAAAAGTTCAAAGAGTTTAAGGCTGAAGTTGAGAATCAATTAGGTAAACACATAAAAGCCATTCGATCTGATCGAGGTGGTGAATACCTCTTTGGGGATTTCAAGGATTACTTAACTAAGAATGGGATTGTATCCCAATTGACTGCACCTGGAACTCCACAACAGAATGGTGTAGCAGAAAGAAGGAATAGGACTCTTTTAGAAATGGTTAGGTCCATGATGAGTTATTCAACTCTACCTATTTCTTTTTGGGGATATGCCTTAAACACAGCGATGTATCTTCTGAATTTAGTACCTTCGAAGTCTGTTCCTAAAACACCTGTGGAATTGTGGAATGGGCGTAAGCCTAGTATGAGACATCTCCATATTTGGGGTTGTCCAGCACATGTGTTAAAAGGAAAGTCTGACAAGTTACAGTCTAAAACAGAAGTGGTTTTCTTTGTTGGGTATCCAAAAGGAACTGTTGGAGGTTTATTCTATAGTCATAAAGATAATAAAGTGTTTGTTAGCACAAATGCCAAATTCTTGGAAAATGACTATATGAATGATTATACTCCTAAAAGTAGAGTTGTGTTGGCTGAAATGAATGAATCTGTAAATGAACAACCTATAGATGAAACTAGGGATGATGTGGCTGTATTAGATACACCACAAGATACTACTAATGAGATGTCTAGTACACAGGTGCCTCGTCGTAGTGGGAGAATTGTTCGGCCTCCTATAAGATTCATAGGTTTAGGAGAAACCTATGAAGCTATCTCAGAAGAGGTTGAATCGGATCCCTACACATATGATGAAGCAATGAATGATATAGATGCACATCATTGGGTCCAAGCTATGAAATCTGAATTAGATTCCATGTATTCCAATCAAGTTTGGAATCTTGTAGAGGCGCCTAACGGCATTAAACCTGTTGGTTGCAAATGGGTTTACAAGAGAAAGAGAGGGATAGATGGGAAGGTTGAAACCTTTAAAGCAAGGCTAGTGGCGAAAGGGTATACTCAAAAAGAAGGTATAGATTATGATGAAACCTTTTCTCCAGTAGCAATGCTTAAATCTATCAGAATTCTCTTATCCATTGCTGCTCATTTTGATTATGAGATTTGGCAAATGGATGTCAAGACTGCATTTCTTAATGGCAATCTTGAAGAGGAAATCTATATGATGCAACCGGAAGGTTTCATAGCAAAGAACCAAGAGCATTTGGTATGCAAGTTGCAAAGGTCCATTTATGGACTTAAGCAAGCATCTAGGTCATGGAACATCAGGTTTGATCAAGCAATCAAGACATTTGGTTTTGAACAAAATCTTGATGAACCATGTGTGTACAAAAGAAATCAAGATAAAGTAGTAATGTTCCTAGTACTTTATGTTGATGATATTCTACTCATTGGAAATGATGTAGGGGTAATGTCATCTGTAAAAGTTTGGTTGTCAAGTCAATTTGATATGAAGGACTTGGGTGAGGCTAACTTTATTCTAGGGATTAAGCTTTGGCGAGATCGCAAGAATAAGATGTTAGGCTTATCACAAGCTGGATACATAGATAAGGTTCTAGAACGGTTTAGCATGCAAAACTCCAAGAAAGGATTGCTTCCTTTCAGACATGGAGTTCCTCTGTCTGATGACCAAAGGCCTAAGACTCAAGAGGAAGTAGATATTATGAGACAAGTTCCTTATGCTTCTGCAGTAGGAAGTCTCATGTATGCCATGCTTTGTACTAGACCAGATATCTGTTATTCAGTGGGCATGGTCAGCCGATATCAATCAAATCCAGGACCAAAACATTGGCAAGCTGTAAAGCATATTCTCAAGTATCTACGGAGAACGAGAGATTATATGCTTGTTTACCGTTGTGAGGATTTGATTCCCATTGGCTATACAGATTCAGATTTTCAATCGGATCTAGATTTCAGAAAATCCACTTCAGGATGTGTTTTCACCTTGGGAGGTGGAGCCATTAGTTGGCGGAGTATTAAGCAATCATGTATTGCAGACTCCACCATGGAAGCAGAATATGTTGCTGCTTGTGAAGCAGCAAAGGAAGCTGTATGGCTCAAGAAATTCCTCTCTGACCTTGGTGTAATAAGAATGGAGCAAGTTCCAATCACATTGTTTTGTGATAACAGTGGAGCAGTTGCACAATCTAAAGATCCAAGGAATCACAAGAAAGGAAAGCACATTGAGAGGAAGTACCATATCATTCGAGATATTGTTGCTCGTGGAGATGTGGTGGTAGCAAAGATTGAAAGTGCAAACAATCTAGCAGATCCATTTACCAAAGCCTTGCCTCAAAGGACTTTCGAGTCACATTTGGAGGGAATGGGAGTTAGATTAGTGCACAATAGTCTTTAGGGCAAGTGGGAGATTGTTAGGATTGGTGCCCTTAAATCCTATTGTAAGATGCTATGTATGATATTAAGTGTGACATTGTGTTTGACATTATGTATGACTTAATATTATGTTTAATAAATTTGTTTTATTATTATCTGAAATAATGGTAACATGAATATTCGGACATTATCATATAGTCCATGAGATGCATAGTATGTGATTTATGTGAAGAGTCACAGAAGATATAAATCACAAGTTCTTTGTAAACTCAGAATTATAGTTCGTAGTCGGTGATGAAATTGGGCATTTCATCTGCGAAGACTATAACATATCAACTACGATGATTTGTCTTGATCATGGAAGTGGTGACTTCTAGTTGATGTGTTAATATGTTTTAAGAGTTAAGACATATTGAATTGGACCACCATGAGATTTATTATTTGCCTAAGGACTGTCAAATGAATAATAAATCTCATGACTTGTATTTGCATGAACTCTTAATCCTGAGAGAATAATGGACCTGATCATAAGATGTAGGTTGCTTTGATATATCAGGAGTGAGATCTATATTAATGGTCAAAACCTCAGTATGTTGGGCAGCCACATTAAGTGTTGATGGAACATGTATTCTCAAGATGGAATTCATAGTCTCTTAATGGAGATATAAAATATTCCCTTGAGATAAGTTTAATGAGTTTGTTATTCAGAGAGTTAGGCCTAACCACTTTAGTATGACTAAAGTTTATATTTATGGAATTGGATTTCATAAATATATAATGAATAACATTAAGGATTAAACCGGGTACTCAAGGATCAAGATGTAGTAATTTACAAAGTGGCAGTCTATATTAATAACTTTGTATTACTACGAATATTTTATGAAGGGGTTGCATGTATAATAAAGTCTTGGGATATAATATATAGATAAGACCTAGAGTGCAACTATATTTATATAGTGGTATTAAATATAGTTAATGGTAACTTTGGACTTGTCAAGAGTTGACAGAAAAGCCCAAGGCCCATTGGAGCTAGTGTCTTATTGGTCCCTTTTGGTCCCACTCCAAGCCACACACTTAAGCCCAATTGGTAAGGCCCAAAAGGCTAGCCCAATTAGATATATTGGTTAGAAACAAAGGGAAAAACGTACAGAAGATTTTTGGTAAGAAAATCACCATTGTAGTGGTGTGAAAGTGGGTTTTTGGTACTCACTAGTTATCCCTTTGTTACCAATTTGAGAGACCACACATCTTGGGCGATTAGTGGAATTGGAGTGAAGATTAAGAGTATTCCCAAGTGCTTCAATCTTCGGTTTTGAAACTCATCGCTTCAAGGTACGATCTCTTGTTCTCATAATTCTGAAATTTACTTTACACATGTTATCAATATTGAATGAAGTAGATCCGTTCCAAACTTATTTTCCGCTGCACTCACATTTAATTCCATCAGGTACATCCACTGATATTGTACCAGGCCTTCTAGAATTGCTTCTCGAGGCAAGTGAACAATAACGTGGACCATAACACCAAAAAATGCTAGAGGAAAAAACCTCTCAAGCTTGCATAGTTAAAGAACTATACGTTCTTCTAGTTTCTCCAATTCACTCCACTTTAGGGTCCTTGAGCATAAGTCTTGGAAGAAGCTGCCCAACTTAAACAAATACAATACTAATGTCTTTATGTGCAAACCCTTGCAACCCAATTGGAAGAATTCGTTGTAGTAACACATGATAGTCATGGCTTTTCAAACCAGATAATTTACCATTTTTTGCATTCACTGACCTTGATATGTTGGCTGCATAGCCATCCGAATACTTGACTGATTTCAAAAAGTCATAGAAACCATCCCTTTCATTTGGGCTTAATGAAAAGAAAGCCCAAGGCTTGTCATATTATCCATCAGGATGTTGTTTCGAATGCAACGTGTGCCTAAAGTTCATATTTTGCAAGTCTATCCGTGCCTTGTCAATATCCTTGTTTCCCCCCTCAATGCCCAACAAAGTATTATAAGTACTCACTAATGTTCTTCTCCACATGCATGACATCAATGTTGTGCTTAAGCTTCTTATTCTTCCAATATGGAAGCTTGTACAAAATACTTACCTTTGACCAATTTGGCTCCCCAATGAGTTGTCTCATCTTGTTACTTGGATGCTTTCCTAAAATTATATTTGGCATTCTATCTAGCTGCTCTTGTATCTTTCCCACTTATAACTCTAAAAATCTCTTTTGTTTCTCCAATAAACCATTATGCAATCGACTATATCTCCAACGATGTTCCATAGGCAAATAAGCTCGATGGTTAATGAATCAAATTTTACTTTCCAAAGCTTCTAAATATAGTTCATCGTTGTAAGTGTAACAAAAATGATAACCCTTTATCCTCCATTCAGACATGTTACCAAATCCAGGATAGTCATGTATTGTCCACAACAAAGTTACACGCATCTGAAAATGCTCTTTACTATAATCATCATAAGTTTCTACACCTTTTTCCCACAACTCCTTCAACTCGTCAACCAATGGTTTCAAGTAAATATCAATCTCATTTCCTAGTTGATGGGGACCAGGAAAAAGTAAGGACAACATAAAATATGGCTCCTTCATAACCAGCCAAGGTGGTAGGTTATAGGGGATAAGTATGACAGGCCACATACTATAGTTGTTGTTCATATTCCCAAAAGGGTTAAATCCATCTGTAGCCAACCCCAACCTTACATTGTGAGGTTCGAGGGCAAAATCAGGATGTTGTAAATCAAACTTCTTCCACACCTCACTATCAACTGGATGCCTCATTATCCCATTATCCACATGTTTGTCTATATACCATCTCATGTCAACGGGAAGTAACACAATACCTTATGAGGAATTTTCTTATCTTGGGCATGTGTGTCCTTGTACCTAGGCACCTCACACACCAGACATTTATTAAGGTTTTCATTTTCCTTCAAAAATAGTGCACAATCATTTTTGCATGCATCTATTTGCTTGTATAACATGCCTAAGTCACGTAATAGCTTCTTTGCTTCATAAGTTGACCTTGGAACCAAGTTACCTTTCGGTAAAACCTTTGTCAGCAATTCTAGCATCATATCAAGTTCCTTATTACTCAAGTTGGTCACTACCTTTACATTCAACATCTCAATAACAAACTTCAAGATACTATAATCAATGCAACCCGGATACAACTCATGCTTTTCATCTTCCTCAAGTTTGTCAAAATAACGCACCTCCTCATCTTCGGTTGCATTTCCGGGTTCCCCTCTAATTCGGTCACCTAATAAGGCATCAATACCATCCATATGATCACCATTCGACATTTCATTATCATGAATGTTCTCATTCAATACATGAGATTCTCCATGATTATACCAATTAATGTAAGATTGCATAATCCCACGATGAAGCAAATGGATATGCACATTATGAGGAGATTGTCGATAGCAATTCACACAGTGAATACACGGGCACAGAATATTACCACTCAAGTCCACAACCGCTCTTGCAAAATTAATAAATGCATTAACCCCTTCAATATATGGATGGCTTAATCTGCCATTGGGTGTCTTACCTATTGTTATACAACTTTTATCCATGTTTGACTACAATTACCGAATGCTACTTTAGTAAAATAAGGACAACTTATGCATAATGTATTCTAACATCTAAGTCTATAAGCTACTTAGATAAAGTTCTATCTCATTCATGAATGCACAAGTTATATTAATACTTAAACAAATATACATTCCATACACAAATATACACTCCCAATATGAATTTAAACCACCTTATAACACCATGCAAGCCACCTGCTTGCTCCAACACAACAACCGACCACAATACCAATCACAAACATCACAAGTATTGAAATCAATTAAAGTACTATTCATCACATCTAATCAATAAGGTTCATTCACATTTGCAAGAAACTAAAAAAACTCCCAATATAAATTTAAATCACCTTATAACACCATGCAAGCCACCCGCTTACTCCAACACAACAATCCACTACAAAACCAATCACAAACATCACAACTATAATGCTTACAAGTATTGACATCAAGTAAAATACTATTCATCACATCTAATCAAGCATAGTCATTCACATTTGCACGAAATGAAAAATACTCCCAATATTAGTTTAAACCACTTTATAACACTATGCAAGTCATCCACTTGCTCCAACACAACAATCCACCATAAATCCAATTTCCAACATCACAAGTATAGAGTTTTACAAGTGTTTAAATCAAATAAAATATTATTCATCACATCTAATCAACAATACTCATTCACATTCGCAAGAAATGAAAAACACTCTCAATATGTACTTAAACCACCTTATAACACCGCTTGCTCCAACACAACAACCCATCACAAAACCAATTTCCAACATCACAAGTATAGAGTTTTACAAGTATTTAAATCAAATAAAATACTATTCATCACATCTAATCAACAATACTCATTCACATTTACAATAATTGAAAACATTCACAATATGTATTTAAACCATCTTATAACACCATGCAAGCCACCCGCTTGCTCCAACACAACAACCTACCACAAATCAAATTTCCAACATCACAAGTATAGAGTTTTACAAGTTTTTAAATCAAATAAAATACTATTCATCACATCTAATCAACAATATTCATTGACATTTGCAAGAATTGAAAAACACCTCCAATATGTATTTAAACCACCTTATAACACCATGCAAGCTACCTGCTTGCTCTAACACAACATACCACCACAAATCCAATTTTCAACATTACAAGTATAGAGTTTTATAAGGTTTTTAACTAAAATTTACATACTTTGCTCAAGCTAAGCTTACAACTTTCAGAAAAAATCCGAAGTTATTGCAAACAATGTGTATTTAGCCTGCAAAAGAAAAGTTAAATTTATAAGTACTTCAGTCTTGAAAGTGATCCTCTCATAAATTACTACACAAACTCATAGCTTACACATGTAATACAGCAGTCATCCAAATTCCTCATCCTACAAGAATATGACACCAACATGCTCAGTTGAACTAAACTTAGATAAACCAAATTTATTACCATTCAACTTCTTCAACTATAATTTCAACATCCAACCCCTGTAGCCAAGTCCAACCCAGATTTCAAACAAACCCACCTCCCCAATTTCACAAACTGCACAGCAAAGCTCCTAAATATATATATATATATATATATATATATATAAATTACAAACTAAATTCACTTTTCAAATTCCTTTTATCACAGAACAATAGAGAAAAAATATAAACAAACCAAAAAATATAAATAAATCAAAATAAAAAATGGAGAAAAATAAGCAACAAAGGCAAACCTTGAAAAAATCGGGCAAAGTGAAATAAAAAAAGATCATACATACAAACAAAGGTAATAGGATGTTGAAGATTGTGTTAAAAAAAATGAAAATCAAACAAACAAAGATGACAACGATGTAAGTGGGAATGCAATATTGAAGAACAAGGGAAGAACTTACAGAGGAGTGGGAATGCGAAGGGTCACCAGTAGGGAATGCGAACGGTCGCCAGTTGGAGGTGAAGGATCTGCAAAGAGGAAGAGTCGTTGGATGAGATCGACAGTGATGGAATGGGGATATCGACGACTGAATGGAGATATCAGACGGAATAGATATATTTGGGACGGAATGGAGCTTATCGGTGACGGAATAGAGCTTATCGGCGACGGAATGGAGATATCGGTGACAGTTTGGTGATATCGGCAACGGTTTGGTGAGAGCTTATCGGCGACGGTTGGGTTTCTCCGTATCGGTGTCGTTTGGGTTCTGATATTCTGGGAGTTGAAATAAAAGAGGGAAGGGAATAAATGAAAGGGGCAAATTGAAACAAAGGGGGTTTATACTCACCTCTTTAGCGACGAATTCTTTTCCGTCGCCAATGTCCATTTCATCGTCGCAAAAGGAATGGTTTTTATGTTTTTAGTGACGAATTTTAGTTTCGTCACTAAAGAACCTGGGCTTTGTTAAGAATTTTAGAGACGAAATTCATATTTCGTCACTAAAGCATACTTTTAGTGACGAACTGTGATGTCGTCGCTAAAAACATATAAGTGCAAAACTATTATTATTTTTAGTGACAATTATTTTTCGTCGCTAATTCTTCTTTATAGCGATGAAAGGATTTTCCTCACTAATACTATCCACAGCAATACCTACAGTGACAAAATAATTCGTCACTAAAAATTTCAACTTTTAGCAATGAAATATTTCGTCGCTATAGATTAATTAAGCTTGCGCCAAAGTTTCCCTCACTGGCGCCCATTTTTCAGATTACAATAGAGACGAATTTTTTTTTCGTCACTAAATGTTATAATTTTTTTCATTATTTGTGACGAAATTCATATTTCATCGCTAAAGTTGTATTTTTAGCGACGAAAAATATTTCCTCAGTAATTTTCGTCACTAAAAATACATTTTGTTGTAGTGTTATCATCTCATATGTATCTCAAGTTTTTGCTAGTTGCACACACTATACAAGTTACTCTTTGCTAAACTTGGTACATTATATTGTGTGTGATCTTGTTGTGGCCATCCAAGATTAAAAGTTCCTTGATTTTAATTCAAAATGTGTTTAAAGTTTGAGAATTGGGGACAAATTGATTGAAAATCTTGTTTGTGGAAGATCTGGGTTAAACTCAAGAGTTTTTGAAAAACTTTTCATCTCATACTCATGCATTTTATTCATAAAACATTGTGCTTTGAGGAGTTTCTGCATTAAAATGCTCTGTTTTTCAAAAAATTGATTTTTCCAGATTTTTGATTGATCGAACCTGTTGCTTGGCCAATCGAAAATGCAATAAAAATGTTGGTTACAATTTGCCAGGCTTGATCGGTGCTCGATTGGTGCTGGATCGATCGAAATTGATTTTCGATCGATCGAATCTAATTTTCGACCAATCGAAAATCGGTCTGAGAGTTTTTTAAAACATGAGCTTTTAACGTGTTCTTCACTATTTCAAAAGTTTTCAAAAAGCTTTTCTCGATCGAATCTAATTTTCAACCAATCGAAAATCGGTCTGAGAGTTTTTTAAAACATGAGCTTTTAACGTGTTCTTCACTATTTCAAAAGTTTTCAAAAAGCTTTTCTCTCTCTCTTCAACCGATCCAGATTCACTATCAAATTTTTTTTTTCCCTCAAATTTATCTCAAGGTTTTTGTTGTCTAGCATCGGTAAGACCATTCTACCCTTTATTTTTTAGTTTAATTTCATTTTTCATGCATTTTAGGGAAATTTTCAGACCTAATAGTTTTTGGGGTTTGAGATGTTTTCTTTCACAATTGATCATTGGGTTTTTGTTATTGGATGATGTAAACATGTTCCTCATAGTTTAATTTGATCAATTTGGTGATTGGGGAAGAATTGAAAATCCTAGTGCTTGAAACCCACCAAATTTGGGGATTTTATTCAACTGAGATTAATTTCATGAAATTGGCTTGTGTAATTGATTAATTATGTCATTATATATTGTTATCTAACTAGTGTAATGATAAATTGATCAATTTGTTGGAATTTTTGAAATTGGGTTTTTCAAAGTTTGGGTTTTTGTTTTAAAACTCTATGTTCAAGCCAATTCTGTGTTTTTTAAAGTATAATTGGACTATTCTCAATAGAGCATGCATCATGTGGTTATTCTGTTCATGCATCATATAGATTGTTCTTTTCTATTTTTTTTTGTGCTCTAACCATGTCTGATGCAGTTTGCCCTTGGGTTTTTTCTTTTTTTCTTTTGTCTATTTTCTTTCTATCCTTTCCAACGTTTAGCATCATGGTTAGAAAGACTAGAGCCCATAGGACATCCACCACCTCTTCTACTCCAGCTTTAGTAGTGAGAGGTTTCGTAATGAGAAAGCGAGGAGACCTATGAGAAGCTGAACATTCTTAGGTCTATGTGGGCTGAGAGAAAAGTTGTTTTAGATGAGCTTGACCCAAAAATTAGGAGGAATTTTGAGCGTAGGGGCTGGTTACCTTTGGTGGATATAGATCATCCTCCTCCGACTACCTTGATTAGAGAGTTCTACTCGAACCTCTCTATCCACTCCAATGATTCCAACACTTAGTTTGTGAAAAGTTGGATACGGGATGAAGAGTATGTCATTACTTCTTCGGTAGTGGCCTTTGCTCTTAGGGTGCCTAAGGTACAACATCTTGTGTACCCTTATGATGAGTCACCTCCTTTAGATAACATTATGTCATATCTCATTGGTACTTCCATTCAATGGGTTACTGATCCTTGAATTACCTCTCATGAGTTGACCGAAATTCATTGCTTGTTTTTTCGAATTTCTTGTCATTCCATCTGGCCCATCTCTCACTTGCACACCATTCCTATTGAGAGATGTGTGTTTTTGTATGCCCTTGTGACAAATGCTCCTATGAGTTTTCCTCATCTTTTCATTCGATCCTTAATTGAGGTTCATAGGAGTAGTTCTACTTCACATGGTCTGTTTTTCCCTGTTTTTATTCATCAAATTTTATTACATGTAGAATTATATGAGTTTCTTGCTTCTGAGCCCATACATATTATAGCTCCCATAGGTGCCACCTTCCTTAGGCAGAGAGCTTCTTAGATGCGAGCTAGCTCTAAACGCCCTAGAATTGAGTCTTCTTCTGGTGTTGCACCGCCTCCTCCTCCTCCTCCTTCTTCAGGTGATACAACTATTGTTGAGTTGTATCTCCACCTTCTACTTCGGATGATTCTAGCATTCGTCTTATGTTGGACACAGTCATGACCGTTCAGGCAGCTCATGGTCAGCTTTTGGTGGACGGGCTCAAGGAGCTTCAGGCTTTGCGTGCAGATTTGGCGAGCTTTAGACGTTCACCTCCGCTACCTCCTTTTGATGATGAGTCTTGATTGCCCTTTGGCAATTTGTCACAAAAAGGGGGAGTATATATGGATGGAGATAGGGGGTGAATTTTTTTTTTTTTTTTTTTGGAGCTTTAGATTGTATCTAGGTGCTTCACATTGTATGTATCTTTTTTTTTTTTTTTTTTTTGGCTCATGATGTATTTATTTTGATGTCTTTTTTTTATAAGTTGTATATGATAGGGGGAGTCATTATGTTCTTATTTCTGTTTCTTGTTTCACATTGTGCTACGTTGGCTATTGATTTATATTTATGAGGTTATTCATGATATATGTCTTTTATTTTATGTTATGTGAAGTCAAGAATTTATTATGTTTTACTTGTATTTTCCACACATGCGTTTATATGTTTGTTAAGTGTTTTAGGAATATATAGGTTGCTTTAGTTGTGCTGCTGTCTACACTTGCAACTGATAGATAGTAGTTATGTTGAATTGTTTTGATTGGGCATTTTATTGTAATGGACTGTTTTTGTAACTTTGAGCATTTTGTTTTATTATGTGTTTTTTCATAGATTGCCAAAGGGGGAGTTTGTTAGGTTCTAAGGAATTATGATCTAAATGTTTTAGAACTTCATATGTAATGTTGGCAAACCGTGATCAAAACTTAAAGTCTAGAATTAGGCTACTGAAAGTATATTTATTGTAAAGTTGGAATCGAGTAATTGCAGAAAATTACTGTTCACTTTCTGTAAGGCTCGATCGATCGAAAATTAGACTCGATTGATTGAAGATCGTGCAGATTGTTTTTCTACAGATTTTTCCAACTCAGCCTAAGCCCATATGATGTGTAGAGTTTTATGTTTTGCCTTAAGTATAAAAGGAAAAACCCTAGTCACATTTTATAGTTGTTGTTTATGCTGTGTGTATGAATCTCTTGTGAGATCTAGAGGTGTTTGTCTTCATACATACTTAGGGTTATCAAGATCAAGATTGATTTAGAAAGCTCGGTGATCGCTTTAGTTGCTACATAAAGAGCTTAAAGAGAAACACAAGTGGGAGTACTTGTGGTTGCTGTGAATCCAAGAAAGAAGTAATCCGTAGAGTTGGAGCTATCACGTGATCATGGTACTAAGTTTTCTACTTGAGGTAGCAATAGGATGTTAGTGGTCTAAGTCGCTATTGTCAAACTTCAAATCTTTCATAGTGGATCTGTTTTACCTTGAGGATAGTTAGGTTAAATCCTCCTCAGATTTTTACCGGTTTGGTTTTCATGAGTTATCATATCATTGTGTTCTTTATTTTCCGCACTGTTTCAATGATATGATTTATTTGTGTTAACCTAGATCTGAATAATTTACCTAAGTTAATCACTTGACTAAATAACTAGGTTAATTTTTTTGTTTGTGTTTAAGGGGTCTAAAAACGTACAACAACAATAAATCATATCATGAGGAGAATAAGACGACTCAGAAAATCCAATGAAATGAACCATTTCAAGGTAAAAACCTGAAGATGATTTAACTTAGCTATCCTCAAGGTAAACACATCCACTATAAGAGAATTGAAGTTTTTACAATTAGATTTAACCCTAAATCTATTGCTACCTCCAGTATTAACTTACTGACACGACTACTTCAAGTTTCGAATCTACGGATTTCTTCTCTTCTTGGATTTACACGAACACAAGCCACCTTGCTTGTGACTTTGAGACCCCACTTAAAGGTTTCAGATCACCATCAGTAATGATCTTGATGCAACAACTATGCTCTACCAAAAGCTTGATTATAGTTTTTGCTCCGGTAGATTCTTGTGTAGTTAGAAGGTACAAAACCTCTCAAACCTTACAAAGAGTAACACACAAGTCTTTTCAGCACCTTCAAAACGTGGCTAGGGTTTTCCTTTTATATGAGGAGAAGTTTAGATGAAACCCTAAACGTTTTAGTGAGTTTGGCTTGTTTAAAAATTCTGTAGAAAAACTGTGCCTGCGATTTTCAATCGGTCGAGCTTGACAGAAAATTTCTTCCTTTATCTGCAGTCAGCTAAACGTGAACCTTGAAACAATCACTTTTAAGCATTGTCTAATACATGGACTAGACATGTTTTGTAACACACAAGTCTTTTCAGCACCATCAAAACGTGGCTAGGGTTTTCCTTTTATATGAGGAGAAGTTTAGATGAAACCCTAAACGTTTTCATGGGTTTGGCCTGTTTAAATATTCTGTAGAAAAACTGTGCCTGCAATTTTTGATCGGTCAAGCTTGATAGAAAATTTCTTCCTTTTTCTGCAATCAGCTAAACTTGAACCTTGAAACAACCACTTTAAAGCATTGTCTAATAAATGGACTAGACATGTTTTGTTCTTGGTTTGCCAACACACTAAAAACATGATTCTAAACATTTAAACCTAAATCTTTAGAACATAACAATTGTCATCCCTTCTTCCAAATTTATCTTCATTGTTTCTTGCCCTTTCTGCAATTTGGATTGAGAAGTTGCAATCATTAGAGATTGCTCAAAAACTAACTCCGATTGCTTCAATACATCATTGATCTGATTACTGACATTCTTTAAAGTTTCAGCCACTTGTTGGGTTTCTCGATCAATTTTAGTCCAAGAATCATGTATATCTTTTGAGTCCTGCAACAGATGCTCCGAATTCTCTTCAGTGGTGCCTAATTATTCTTCGGCATAGATAGCTGATATTACTAATTGATTTACCAATTTCTCTGTTTGATGCCTGAAATAATTAGATCTGTTGATAAAAACAAAATAAAAATTCAAAACAGATTGTATACAGATGGATTCAAGAAAAGGGGAAGCCAAAAAAAATAAAAATGAGAAAAGATCAAATATCCTCAACTGTAACTGATGGCAAATAGAATTGGTTTCGAGGAAGAATTGTCGGTAAGTATGAATGGCGTTATTATCTAGTTTTTCAAGGAAATTCTTCACGGGAGAGTTAGTATGGCATGCAGGAAAAGGTTGTCTTCCAGACTCTTTCTGAAAGCAATTGCTAAGATCCCAACCAAATATCTTCCGCCTTTCATTGTCATCAATAGTAGTGATGTCAGAGCACTTGGCAAAAAGTCCTTGATAAGCATCATACCAACATGATTTTAAGCCAGTTAGTTTTCTTCTAGCATTGTTCACTCTTTCAATTCCCTCATCATTGTCCTTTCTTGCACTCTTCAAGGTGACTTCATTTTGAATTTTCTTTTGACAGAAAATGGCATTCCCTAATACATTATAGATATATTACCTGTGCCTTCTATTTGCAAAATGGGCCTTCAGATTATTTTCTCCTCAGAAGAGATTGACTAGATCATTCATCTTTTTTTGCACTGAGTTAAGTTGGTTGAAAGGTAAGGCAGGGGAGAAAATGACACCTGGTTTTGTTTTATTACTTATTGATATTGACAATGTTACAGTTCACTGACTTTGCCTGTACAAATGTTCAGTTGTACTGTGTTCTCTATATGAAGTTATGAACACAATCACTTTTCAAAGAAAATAATTACATTTACTCTAAATTTACTCAAAAGCTTAAACTAGATTAAGCTTTGACAGTACAAGCAGGAGGATTCTGTTTGCCAGAAATCGTGGGCTTGACATTAATACAGTGGTATGTGGGAGAGCCGTTATGTCCGTTGTATTTGAGGTCTATGTCACGAAGCTCCACTTTTTCACATGGCATGCCCTTACTACAAACAAGCTTGACAGCCTCCTGAAACTTAGATGTGCCTCGAATGTTTACGAAGCTAACATTGCTGATCTTAATTCTAGAGGGTATCTAAAACCAATAATAAAAAAAAAATGGTATTAATTAGTATTAAGTAATTCTCTACTTTGAACAATAATTCTAGCAACATCAAACTTCCAAGTATGAATGTTATCACCTTTGCTTGGCACTGATTCCATGGGCAGTAAACTTGATCAATGATGATAGGATTGCCAACATTATTCATGATAATGTCCTCAAAATGCATATCAGAGGCAGAGCCAGTCGGGGAAGCAGGCCATGTTTTGATTCTCACACCAGTCATTGTATTCGTAAGAGTACAACCAATGACTTTTACACCACTCACAGGTTCCTCGTTTGGGAACTTTCCAAGACTTCCTATGCTTATTCCGTGGCCAGGTCCACAATTTACTTTCTCAACAGTTATATCCCGGCTTCCATCACCAAGCGAGACACAATCATCTCCGGTTCCAATATTTGTATCAATTATGTGGATCCCTGTTGAACGCCCTATGTGGATTCCATCGGTGTTGACACTAGTTTCAGGTGCTTTTATGGTAACATGCTGGAATGTAACATTTTTGCACCCCAAAACATTAATGTGGAACTGTTTGCTGTCCAATGATGTTATGTCCCGGACAATTGCATTGGTGATGAAGTTGAACCTTATATTCTGTTCAATTTTTGAAAGAGAAAAAATTAAAACCGGCAAAATTAATTAGTGTCATTCCTTGTTAAGTAATATATATCTATGTTATTTTTTGTACAAATAGAAATATTTTGTATCCACTTTTTGTACTTTCAAAAATAACCTATCACATAAGTGAAAGCTATTTATCAATAAGACAAATTTAGGGGGAAAAAAAAGTAAATTAAGAAATCTAAAATATTCTACTCTATCAAAATAAATGGAGTGTGCATCCAAATTGGTTAGGAAGAAAATTCCTTCAATCCATTATGTGGTGACTCAAATGACAACTTGTACTTTTAATTATATATACATACATACGTGGTTATTCATAAAGCAACCTCTCTCTCTCTCTCTAGAGAGAGAGAGGGTGATTTACAAATAACTACGTAATAGATCGGAAAAAATTCTTTCAAGCCAGTTTGGAGGAAATTTCAGCGCAAAGAACGCGTGTGATAAAGTTGATATTTATTAAAAATGGTAGGAATTGTAAAGGGTAATATTGAAATAAACTCACAACAGGAAGTTGCTTGCAGTACTTATTTTTGGAACATTCACTTTGACCCCAAGCGATTTTTCCTTGGCCGTCAAAAGTTCCACTGCCCGACAAAGTAAAAAAGTCGACATGGTTAAAACTGACCCAACTATCCCCAGATGGTTGTTCTGGGGCCTGTAAAGTGCCTATAACCTGAACCTCTATGGGACCCTTGCAAGGACCTTCCAAAGGTACTGCGCCCAACATGTATGTCCCTCCTGGAACCACAACTTTACTCTGACCCGTTGATGCGCATGCAGCTTTCCAAGCTTTTGTCAAAGCCTAAAGAGAAAGTGAATAACAAAAGTTATTTTAGCTATCAATTCTGGTAAGCATATTTTATATCCTAAGTTGAATCACATTGTGCATGTATATACCTGGGTGATATCCGCATTAGCTTTTGCTCCATATTGTTTCACATCATAGATACTGGCTTGGACGTTGCCAATGGATTTTAGCAAGAATAGCATTAATATCATTATTGCAATATTCAGTCTCAAACCCATATTTTCTTTTTGACTTCTTTAACTATTTTGTTCTTTGTTTCGTCGTAATTGAAATGAGAGAATGTTTAGTTTGACCTTTTTATAATGCAATACAGAAGCTCAACACCAACGAAAATTTTAACTAATATTTAGCTAAATTTATCTTTATCTCTAAGGGATTGTACGGTTCTAGTTTAACTTTTGTCCTATTATTAGCTTTCATGCTTCCTACTATGAATAACAATAATTTATAACCACATGTATACACTAATTTATAACCACATGAGTGCGAATGGATGCATTTAAAAAGACATATAAATAAATGTATATGTAAATTATAACCAAAGTTTAATATTATTATAGATAGTCTTTTTTATAGTTTTGTCCACGCTTGAAAAAGTTGTGTGGATATTAATTATTTGGTAAAGTATGAAACCGATTTTTTCATGGGTGTATATATAGTTTGTTATTTCTTAACTTAAGTTTTGTTATTATGATGTGATAAGTTTTTTTTATGCTTACATTTTTTGATAATTTATAATTAAAAAAAAAGAGTTATTTGCATAAATTTTTGAGAATGAATAATCAATTTTTTTTAGAACATGATAAAATTATTATTGATATTTATATTTGAACTAATTTTTATTTTTTAAAATAAAATTTAGATTAATTTTTAATGAATTGGGAGTGGTTTTAAATTGAATTTTAATAAATGGTTTATAACTAATAAGCAATTTTAGATAGAGTTAAAATAATTTTAAATAAGTTAGAAGTATTAGATAAGAGCATAATATATTTTAATTGAGTTTCTTTGATCTTTATGTCTTTTAAGTTTAAATTCATGAATCGTCTTCCAACCCTACTTCCTTAATGATCTTTAACACACATTGAGTGCACAACATTCCTTTTAAGTTTTCGAACAAAGAAGCCACACAATTTGCTTGCTTTGCTTTAAGCTCTAACTTCTAAGCCGTGCAAATATGGGTGTGTGAAGCCCTATCATTCATTTGGAATATGTTGTAACTTAGATTGTATTGATAGTTGGGGTTTGGGGATTTAAACTTTGGATGTCTCTATTAGAAACACTAATAGGTACTAATGAAGCCAAATTCATCAGTTGATAGGTTCATCCAAACGAAGTGTGGATGATTAACTTGATATCCCTGCACAAGATTGACAGTGGGTCATAAAGGTCACCGGTGTGGTGCCAGCCAATGAGCCTCTGATGGCAAAGTTAGATGTATTTGAGAGAAAATGTTGAGAACTAAGAATATTATGGTGGGTTTGTACCTTTGTTTTAGGTTTGATGTAGTTTATATAGGCCTTTACCTTTCTAGCCGTTGGGGGCCTTCAATGGTGGCTTAAATGCCACCCCTGTAATGCCTTTGGTGATTAATGGAGTGATATGAAGATCCTCCAATGGTCATGTCTCTGAGTTTGTCTATGTGTAGTGGCTCATGCATTAAAAGCTCCCTTTATGGTGCTTTGGTAGTCCAATGTCCTCCTTGGATGATGGGAATTTCTTGGTTCATTATTTGCCCTTATTCCGTAATCGTCATTACACACGTAATCACGATCTTAGGAGTATGAAGGGTCACCTTGTGCTAAGCGTGGATCTTAGGATTCTATTTCTTTCGCATTTAATATGACGTGATGGAGCTACATGCGTTGTGGCCACGTGTCATGCATTGATAGGTTGGACATAGGCACGTTTCTCGATGAGGCTCTTGGTTTTCTTGTGCCTTAGTTTTCTTAAGGAATTTATATACCTTTCTGTTTCTTCTTTCCTCTTCATTTTTCCTATTTCCTCCATTTCTACATTTCTTCCCTCCTTTGAGCCCAGGCTGATTTGCTTCTTTTTCTCTGGTACGATCCTCTCTTCTTCTGCCTGATTTTTTTTTTTTTCCTTTTCCTGTGTTTTGATGTTTGATTATTCTGAGGTTAGGTGCCTTTCTCCCTCTATCTCTTTTTTCTTTGCTCATCTAGGGGCTTCCTTTAAGTCTTTTGGTGGTGGTTGTCTCCAAGTTAAGCTTTTCATCTCCAGGAGTAGTACTCTGGGATTGGTTTTGGCTGACCTATACCCTTTGTTACGTCAGTCCCTGGATTGGTTCCAATCCCTTCAGGAAATGTTGGTGGAATTAGGAGTGGGTTCTAAAGTAAGGTCTAGTGAGTTAGAAATGGGTTTGTTGTCTAGCGATAACCCCATAGAGGTGGAGGCTAATACTGCCACTTTGGTACCTTCGTCCTTAAAACCTTCTTCTTCAAAAATGGAATCTAAGGCTTTTGATGCTTTCAAGGAAGAGTGCTCCTTAGACGAGGATAACCTTTTTAGGTTTATGGATAAATTTCAATTTCTGAATGAGACTAGGATTCGCCTCCCCTGTTCAGGTGAAAAAGTTCGTGCCTTGTTCCTGGTGAGGTGTGTTTCTACGAGGCTGCATTCTTAAGTGGCCTTATTCCCCATTCATCCTTTTATAAGGGAGCTCATTCACCATCTAGGGATTGCTCCTGGGCACTTATGTCAAACTCATGGTGGATCGTCATTAGTTGTATGGAGATATGGACGATCGTTACTGACAGGGATATGATTCGGCTAGACGAGTTTGTTCACCTGTACCGTTTAAAAGAATCGAAAGAATTTAGGTATTATAAGTTTGTACCTTGGGATAGGGAAGCTAGGCTCATCATCGATCTCCCTTCGTTGTTCCATTGTTGGAAGTCTAGATACTTCTTTGTACCTGGTGACGGTTAGGAGACACTTTCTGACGACCTTTAGGGTAATGTTCCCAGGCATAGCGTAGATGGGAGACCCTAAAACTCAATGTGTTGTCTTTTGCAAGTAACCTTTTAGTAAAGATCTTTTTATCATCCAACCCTACTTCTAGCCTTTTTTTTTTTTTTTTTTTTTCCAGCTAAAGCTCGTCCAAAGTTGAAAAGCAGGTATAAGGGGCGTGTCAAGGCTGCTTCTGATTACGCAAGGACCATTAAGGATTTTGACGAGCTCCTTGATCCTCGAACCTTCTCTCACCATTTCTTGGATCTTGAACCTTCTTTCTTTGTTCTCCGAACCATAAAAAAAGAAGAGAAAAGTAAGCTTTGTAACAGAAATTTTTACGCTCGTGTTATCTTATCCTGAAGTTTTACTGGTGATGCTTGTTTCAGAGATGATGACTAAGTTCAACCAGGAGATGTATGCACGGATGAAGGCTAGGAAGAACGAACCTTTATCCAGTATTAATTAGAAAAGGCCGAGGGTGACGAAGGAGGCCATTGAGATGACCTCGTCCATACTGGTTGCTCCAGAGCCCCAAGTTGCTTCCTTTGTTGTTTCTCTCGACGAAATTACCCCTTGTCCAAATAGGACACGAGGTAGTGAAAAGGGAAAAAGCAAGGCTGATGCCAGCGCCTGGGATTATGTAACAACTGCCTTGGGGAGAGCCCATAATGTTATTACTTATGATGAGCTAAAGGGTCTATCTGAAATCCCTTCTCACGAGTTGGTGAATCATCATATCCACAAGTTCGTTTAGGTATTCTTCATCTGCATACACTTTTGTAAGAATGTACATGTGTTTCTTTTCTTCCCACCATTAGTTGTTTCTGGAAATGGTTTTCCCTTTCCTTGTTAGGTGTTGGGGGAAACAATTCACATCACCACTGAATACCTAATTAATGAGGAAAAGATTGTCATGGTCGGTTCCAAAGTTGAGGTGCTAGAGGCTAAGAGTTCCAAGGTGAGGAAGGATTTGATAGCAACCATGGATGGGGGGAACAAGATAAGAGAGCAGATTAAGGCCTTATCATATGATCTATAGGCGGAGAAGCTGTTGACAATGCAAAAAGATGAGCAACTCCAGGCTGCCAATCAGGAGATCAATTCCGCAGGAGCTAAGGCCATGCAAGCCTTCTAGCTCGTTGACAAGTATAATGGCTTCCTATTTAGCTAGTACTTCAAGGGGTTTTGATAGGCCAAAAATGTATTGACCTCTTTGGCAAATTAATTAATTAATTGTCCAAATTAATTAATTAAGTCAATTTAACATGCAATAACGTGGTAGCACAAACAAAACTCCAAAAAAACTAAATGCAGCGGAAAATAAGTTTGACACAAATGATTTGTTTTCAAATGGGGAAAACCACCAAGGTAAAACCCCACCGGGTGATTTTAAGGGCACCACTCCCGATAATCCACTAATATCAATCACAAGCGGTTACAAGTAAAAGGAATCCCAGTACCAAATACTAACCTACAGTTGAACCCTTACCCCAATACCCAATTGGACTTGCATTGTAGCGGCAATCTCTCCGTTCAAAGCACGAATCCTAGTACGTGACTAACCAATGATGCAAGGATCCCAGTACGTAGCTAACACCCCAACTTGAGGAAGATGTTGACTGCAAAGTTCTTCAGTTCATCCAACAATAAAGACCAGGAAGCTCCTTGGTCACAAAACCCTTGGCGTAAAAACGCAGTAGCTTCTACAGAGAATATGATGAACTAGAGCAATTTTTTGTCTCCGGTCACAATATGCATGTATTATCATTTTGCATCATCTTGCCTCTTTGTGACGGCTCTTAAAATAATCCTTATATATGTCTAGGATTATGTGAAAAGAAACGCTACACAAATACTCAAGGATATGCGCATAATTAGATCTGGGAAACCTGATTTCATAATTCTCGATAGATATAGCTTATGTCGAGCTTCTGTTGAGCTTTAGCAGTAATTCTCGATAGAAAGGATTTTGTCGAAACTTTTGTCGAGCTTTAAAGAGCAGCACATTCTTTACTTGTTTCTTGGTTAGATTTGCATGACTTCAACACTTGTTTCTTGAAGTACTAAACCCATCCTAGATCTACCCAATTACAAGTAAAGTGCGTTTTGTCAAAGGATTAGCCAATTGCATAAATATGTCCCAAACATTTTTAAACTTCAAAGGAGGTATTTGATGAAGCACAACCTTGGAGTTGACATGGACGGTTTGGACTTTGAGACGGTGGATAGGAAATGGAAGCTAACGGGGCTACTACTGTTGTAGGTGATGCGCCTGAAGCTAAGTGTGATGGCTCTAGACCTGTTGTTGGACAAGACAACCCTGCTGTTTAACTCTTCTTTTTATTTTATTTTATTTTTTAGGTGCCCTATTTATTTTTAAGCTCTTTTTTTTTTCTTTTTTTTTTTTTCAGTTACTCTATTTGCCCTGTTTTTGGGAGTATGCATTGAACAATATTTTCATACGCTTTGAACAATATCTTCGTATGCTTTGAACACTATTTTGTTTATATACAGAAATTTAATTTTCCTTTTTGTCCTTTACCTTCTTTGCCTGTTTAATGTTTGTTTTCCTGAGTAATATTTTAGGATTGTCTTTTGATTTGCATGAGTCATATTTGGTCGTCATGTGACATGAGTACTTCTCTAAAATAACTTATACTCTTCGTTGGTGATTTTGTACCCTTTTGTTTCAGAGTTTTGCTTCGTCCTAAGACTTGCATTGCTCTTGAGTATTGTTTCGTTATGCAAGTTGCATCCTTCTTAAGAGAATTTATGTCATTTGGGTTAAGGATTTTCATCACTGGCCTCATCATGTGAATTATATCCTTTTTGGTTAAGGATTTTCATCATTGTCCTCATCATGTGATTTATATCCTTTTTGGTTAAGGATTTTCATCACTGGCCTCATCATGTGAATTATATCCTTTTTGGTTAACAATTTTTATCACTGGCTTGATGCTTCATCATTTGAATACATTTTGTGAAGAGTGTGACTAAATCATTCTTTGATTGAGCTAGTTTAAAGCATAAGCAAAAATGGTCAATGATTACAAAATTTGACGCCTACTAATGATACCTCTTGAGGTGTTTGACGTTCCATAGACGAGGCAATTTGATGCTGACCATAGACTCAAGATGGTAGCTTCCTTGTCTTAAGTAGTGGATGATTTTGTTGGGGCCTTCCCATGTTGGTCCTAAGTTACCATGTGTTGGGTCCTTTGTCGCTGATATGACCTTTCGTAGGACGAGGTCTCTTATGCTGAATCTTCTAAGCTTCCTTGTCCATTGGCCTAAGGGTGTCCTAGTGAAGAGAATTGGTTCTTGATTCCGAGGCTCGAGCAAAATGACCTGAAGCCTTAGTTGTCAAATTAGCAATCATTGTTTGAGATGATCGCCCTCAGTATGCCGAACTTGAAAACTATGTTTTTCCACACAAATTTCTATATTTTGGCTTTTGTGATTGTTGCTAGGGCCTCTACTTCTACCCATTTCATGAAATAGTCAATTGCTACAAGTAAGAACTTTACCTATTTTTTACCTTAGGGAAAGGGACCCACTATGTCAATTCTCCATTGTGCAAATGGCCATGGTGAAGCTATAGTTGTCATTTTCTCCCCTAGCATTCATTGGACATTTGCATACCTCTTGCATCTATCACATTTCCTAATGAACTCCTTCACTTTTTCTACATTGTAGGCTAGAAATAACCAGCCTTGATGATCTTTACTACTAGAGATCTTGCTCCCAAGTGATCTCCACATATGTCTTCGTGAACTTCTTCTAGGATATATCTAGTTTTGTCCTATTCAATGCACCTTAAGTAGGGGAGTGAGAAGCCCCTTTTGTAGAGTACGTCGTTAGGAGTGTGAATCTGTAGTTTGCTTCTTAATTTTTCTTGCCTCGTGCAAGTCCAAAGGCAACTATCCATTCTTAAGGTATGACAGGATTGGGGTCGTCCAGCTGGCATTTCCTTGTATTGAAGATGTGTAGAGTTCCTCAATGTTGGGGAACTTTTGTACTTCCAGCTTTAAATCTGGTAAACTTGTTCTGTCCTCTAATGATGCATACCTAGCCACTTCATCTGCTTCAAAATTTTGGCTCCATGGGACTTGCATTGGATTCACCTGCTCCAATTCTCCGATTACTATCTTTGCATCTTGCTTTCTTTTGCTTCATATTCACCATTGATTTTCCCTATCACCAGCTTTTAATAACTTTTTAAAAGTACATTCCTGGCTCTTAGGGATTTTGCCACCCTGAGCCCTGTCAATATCGCCTCATACTTGGCTTCGTTGTTGGTGGTGGGGAACTGGAGCTGTATCCCATACTTCAAGATATCCCCTTTTGGGGAAGTAATCACAACTCCAACTTCGCCCCTATTTTTTGCTGACGATCGATCCATGTGAACCGTCCATAGTGTTGATGTATCTTGCGTATTTTCATCCTTTGGCAAGGTAAACTCAGCAATAAAATCAGCTAATGCCTGAGCTTTTACCATTATCTGGGGTTTGTATTCTATGTCGAACTGACTTAATTCAATCACCCACTACACCATTCATCCTGCTGCTTCTAGTTTGTTTATCACCTTTTTGACTAGTTAATCAGTCATCATGAGAATGGGGTTTGCCTGGAAGTATGGATGCAACTTCCAAAAAGCGACTACTAGGACAAAGGTGATCTTCTCCATGAGTGGGTATTTTGCCTCGACTCCCTGAAAGGCTTGACTGATGTAGTATACTAGGTGTTGAACTTTAGATTCCTTCTGAATCAATGCAGCGCTTATGATAGCAATTAGGCAATCCATTATCAATAAGTACCTCCAGAACTTTGGCACCCATGCATTCAATGGTGATTTGCAAAGGTCTAGTGTGAGTGAATCCTTCGGGAGGAAGGTCCTTATCGAAAAAGGAAAGCAAAGGGTAAGATGGAGCCTCGACTCCTATGAGAGATAGCACTTCTTATGGTGTCGTTTCTATAGGCACCTCTTTCCAATTCAAAGCATCCAAGAGAGCACTATGATGCTTGTGAGACGCTATAAGTAATCCCTATACCGATACATGAGCTTATGTCTTCTTCAATTAAGTTAAAGCCCTATCCTCTTCCTTCTTCTCCCATGTCCCTACCAAGAAGGTCCTTTTCTAAGAAGAATGGTTTGTAGTGTTTCCCACTCCATGTAATGTTTGCCACATTGTCCTCTATGACTCTTCTCTTCATCTTGGTTATCCCTTTAGGAAGTATCCCCTAAACAGCTACCGCATTCTTCAAAACCTCATCTTTTTCATCCCACATTCCTTGGACTTATACGACATTAACCTCTACAGTCTCTATCAACTTTGAACAATCCATTCAATCTCATTAATTTGCACCCAATTCTAATATGGAGGAAGAACTTGACAATAATCCGACAAATGGTTCTTCCTAATACTAGGCTTAGTGATGATGTTAGGATTTGGGAGAGTTCCATTGTCTTTGAGGTCTTGTACCTCGTGTTTGAGGCAGAAACAATTTTTTGTCTTATGGCTGGGCTTTTGGTGGAAATGGCAATATTCATTGAGTTTCCAAGTAGGAGGTACAAGTTTAGGCATGGGTGTGGGATCTAAAGGCTTAATGAATCCTTTGGAAGACAAATTCTTATATGCTTGGGCAAGGGTCATCCCTAGTTTGGAAAATTCTCGGTGGGCTTTCTTTGTAAAACTTGGGTAGGCTAAGGTTTGTTGAGGTATGATAGCACTTACATTCACAGGATTGGGTACTTTAGAGGTGGTTGCTCCTTCTCCATATGTCTTCTTGATTGGAGGTTTGCTCTCACCTTTCTCCAATTGCCCATTGTTAATGGCATCCTCTATCCTAGTTCCACAATCACATAACTCTCCAAAGGAACCAATAGGCGATGACAAGAGCCTACTACTGTATGCCGGAAGCAAGTTCTTGATAATCATGTTGATTTGATCTTTCTCATTTGGCCTATTAACCATACTAGATGCCCTTCCCTTCCATATTGTCATGTACTCGGAGAATGTCTCCCTTACTTCTTGCTTAGTGGTCTTCAAATCTCTTAAGGTCACATCAATCTTAGCATTGAAGATGAATTGATCCACAAATAACTTCACTAATTAATTCCATACCTTAGTTTTGCTAGGATCTGTAAGTGAGAGAGGAAATGCATGCAAAGTTTGCTTCTCATCCAATCCCTTCATTTCAGCGATGCTTAGGTATCTCTTAACATGTTGCTTTGGATCTCTAGTTCCATCAAAATTTTTCTCATCGGAAATCTTAAACTTTGGAGGTAGTGCAATGGGAGTTTTGAAGCTTATGCCCCCATGTTATAGAGACAATCATCCATCCCTTGGGCCTTGCGAAAGGCGAGTTGCATTTTCTCCATCTTCTCTCTCATAGCTATGGTTTCTGTCGTGAGTTTCTCAAATTGCTTGTTCCTTTTATCCCAATCTTCTACTTCTTCATCATCAAGAAACTCTACACGTTGGTTTGATTTCTTCAATTTGGCTTCTTCTAGCTTAGTGAGGCGACTCCCCATCTTTTTGAGAATGTCACTTTGTTCTTTCATTGCCTTGAATATCTTTTATGCAATTTCATCACTAATTGGAGCAACCATTGTTGCTTGAGATGATTCCCCAACTTGGAACACTTCTCTTGATGTGTGTCCTCAATCTTGACCAAACGTCTTCCTTGCTTTTCTCAAATACAAATTAGAGTGGGGACGTGTTTTCTAGACTTCAATGGTACAGTGGTGCCTAAAAAGACATCCCTTTTTCATTAAGTCCATGTCCCATTTAAAAAGGTTCTTCTTTTATTCTTAGATGTTCTTTAGAAAATCTTTAAGTCCATTTTAATGAAGGCCCAATTACAAAGTCGCTCCCTTTCCTCTCATGGACCTTGCCCCTTATTTCATTGGGCTTTGATCCAATAATGCTCTGATCTTACTCACATGGGCTTTCATTAGAATGTATTTAGAGATTTTTAACCATTTTTCTCAAACATGGGCTTACAATATATTCATTAGCTTTGGGTTCTTCCTTTTTCATTTCATTATTATTCATCAAATTTTTTTTTTTTTTTTAAGTAGCCCTTTAGCTAGAATATATTGTAGCCTTCCTTTTCAGGTCCATGAAGTTCTCATCATTTTGGGCCTAGGCATACAACAAGGAGGCCCAAGATTAGGGAAATTCATTTTTGATTTTGTAGGATTTTGGATGCTAAGTCGATAGCATACTTGTTTTCTTAGGCCCAAAGTCCTCTTTTTCAAAAGGGCTTCTTTGATTTGGGCTTATGAAAGCAATTAGGCTCTAGTCTAATGAACCTTTCAAGTTAAGATATACCTTAGATTTAGGGACAAGCATCTTACATGTGAGAACTTCTTTTCTTTTGTCCCCTTTGTCCTAAGGTATGCCATAACTTTATGGTCATCCTTAAAATTTTATGTCTTTTATTTGTCCTTTAGAATTAGGTGATCACAAGATATATGGTTGAACAAACTAGAGATATAAAAAGGGTGTCCTCTTTTGATTGGATCTATGATCTCTCTAAGTGCAGGTAGGCCTTCCTAAGGCTAAAGGGATAGATAAGTAGGTCATTCACTACTATGTGGGCCATGATTCCAATCGAGGGCCTAAGTGAACCTTTGTGGATTGGTGGCAAACCGTTAACGTACTCAAAGCCCATCATAGGCAATGGTAAACATTGTGAGTTGGGGGGATGAACTTTAAAAGACTTGGGCCCGAATGGAGCCTTCCATATTCCCACTCATCTCCAACTAAGGTAAAGGGACAATAGAACCAAGTGATGCGTGAGCAAACAAGTATTGACTAAGCCTCTATTAAGGTTAAGACATAGGACACACAGGAATTAAACTCACATTCCCCAGTAAAGTTGCCACTATGGACATAACGGGTTTTGGAGTCGCCGCCTAGTTTTTACAATGGTCTAGGAAACATATATACAGCATTCTATCAATGAAGGACATTTTGATCTTACTACCGGAGATATGGGTTCGGAGTTATGGTACGGTCTTGGGAAGGTGTTAAGCACCCAAAACTGCCCAACTCTAAGGTTGGCTTCCCATCATTGTGTCTTATGTCTTAACCCTATTAAAGGCATACTCAATGTTTGTATTTAACTCACATACACACACTAGCATACATCTAACAATCAACATGACATCAAGGCATTCATCACACCACAAACCCTAATCATACATCTAATCATGCTTTATCACATCATAAATCCTAGCATACATCTAATCATGGCATCATATCATATTACATCATCTAGGGCAGCAACATGAGTATTAAGGGATCCAAACAAACATGTGATAAATCACAACCCATCAAACAAGCATATTCACATCTATCATTAAACAAAACCCTACTCAGAGATGCATGTTCATGTGAATACATTACTTACTTTTTCTTACCTTGCAGCAACTCAGCACCTGTGGTAATATGCTTGAACATGTGAATGCGTGTTCATAGTATTGAAATAAGGACATCACAAAGCAAACCTTAATCTAAGCATGTGAAGGCAAACATCTAACTAATTATGTGAAATAGAAGTTTTAAAAGAACAGAAGCATAGAAAAGAACCTAAGTAGAAGTATATGTGTGAAAGTAGAAGCAAAATAGAAGAAAGGAAAATTTTGGATTTTTGGGCTGGTTCATGTGTACACATGAACAACCCTGCATGCGCATAATCAAGCCTACATACACAACCTTGATCATGTGCGTGTGGGGTTCTGCCCAAAAACCCTAAAACACAGCAAATAGAGCAACACTTAAAACATAAATTCTAGCAACCTAACATACTTAAAACATAAAGAAAACATAAACCTAGTCTAAGCAAACATGTTATAAGTGTAAACAAAGGCAAAGAAACATATTAAAATATAAACTAAAAGTAGAAATGAAAGAAAAGTTTTAAAAGAGAATACCTCAAAGCAAAAGCTCCTAAGCTTGATTTTTTACCATTTTTGATAGGCCAAGAATGTATTGACCCCTTGTGATTAATTAATTGATTAATTAGCCAAGTTTATTAATTAATCAAATTAACATGCAAAATGTGTGGTAGCACAAACAAATCACTAATTAACTAAAGTGTAGCAGAAATTAAATTAACATGGTGATTTGTTTACGAATGGGGAAAACCTACATGGCAAAAACCCTACCGACTGATTTTAAGGTCACCACTCCCAAGAATCTACTATTATCAATACAAGTGGTTACAAGTAAATGAATCCCAGTACTTTATACCAACCTACAGTTAAACCCTTACCCCAATACCCAATTGAACTTGTTCTGAAGTGACAATCTCTCCTTTTCAATGCACGGTCCCCAGTACGTGACTAACCAATAGATGCACGGATCCTAGTACGCGACTTAATCACCAACTTGAGAAAGATGTTGACTGCAAAGTTCTTCAGTTCATCACACGATGAAGATCGAGAAGCTCATTGGTCACAAAAGCCTAAGGTGTACAAACACAGCAACTTCTTCAAGAGAAAGATGAATTAGGGCAAATTTTGTCTCTGGTCACAATTTGCATGAACAAAACTTTGCTTCACACTTATGCAACCCTTGACAGCCCTTAAAATAATACTTATATATGTTTAGGGTTGTGAGAAAAGAAAACCCAAACATATGCTCATGGATTGGATGCAAAACAAAATTGAAAAATATGTTTTCATAAACCTCGATAGATAGCCATCTATCAAACTAGCTGTCGAGCCACGGGCTGAAACAGCTTTTAAACGTCGATAGATGCTAGCTGTCAAGCTTTAAAATCTAGCACTTCTCACTTGATTCTTGGAGAGACTTGCATGGCTTTAACACTTGAACTTGAAACCTTGTTCTTTGAAGTATTAAACACATCCTAGATCTACCCAATTACAAGTAAAGTGCGTTTTGTCAAAGGATTAGCCAATTACATAAAATATTGACATATGTTCCTAACATTGAATCACATATGTCCTAACAATCTCCCTTTTTGGCAATCCATGACAAAACCACAACAAACAAATGAACATATGAGAGAAGTCATAAATCACTCAACTCATACTCACTTGTTGAACACAATAAAATCTATCCTAACATAAACTCTTGAAAAACTTTACAAGAAGAGAGTTTATGGCAAGTAGACTTTGACAACAGGTATTTTTGAAACACTTTAAACAAAACTCATCACAGCATCATAGTGTGAAACAGAAATAAAAGATTGCATACATTAAATAAGAAACATGTGTATAAAGAAAGAAAAGAAACAACACAAGGAAAGATAGGTGAATAACATACATCAATATATGTATAAACAAAATATGAGTACAATGTATGTCAAATGGTCACACGACCAATATACATGAGGTAAAGTAATAGAAGAGAAAAGAAAGTACATAAGAACCTCACTACATCCCTCAAAGAACATGGACCCTCCCCCTAACAAAAATCTCCTATACTAACCCTCCCTTTATGAGTATGACTACTCTCATCTCAAAACTACTCCCCCTTTTTGTCACAAGTGACAAAGGGCAAGTACATCAAGTAGACATCTCGTCATCACTAGGCGAGCTAGAACTATCGTCCTCATCAGCATCATCATCAAAGTCACCATTGTCCTCCTCATCCTCAAAAGCTATGGGAGAAGGAGAGGGAGACTTGATAAAGCCAACAAGGTGAGCTTTCCGTCTAGCAATACTCTGACACGGGTGTTCACCTGACACAACTTATCGCTAACAGTGTCAGGTGAGCATCCATGCACTGAAGTTGCGCCATGATCACATCAAGAGTCACACCACCTGCAGAAGAAGAGGGAGTAGAGGTGGATAGAGCTGAAGAAGCAAGAGGAGCTGTCATCTCAGTTTGTATCCATCTCGAGTGAAGCTGAGCATCACTCCGTTGAACGGTAGCAGCGTCAATGGCACCCATGACGAAGAAGTGATCGGACGGAGGATAGGAAACAGAAAACTGGCAAAGAATCCCCGTGAGGGTCGCCGTGTCCCTATAGACATCTATAAGGGAAAAGATAAAGTGAGAAAGGAAGTAAATACAAAAATCCTCGATGAGGGATAACAAAAAGTGAGCACGAGGCTCTGTGATAGTGTTATAGTGTAATAAAGGATGAAGGATAAATGTCATCACCATGTTCAAAAATCTCGAACCTTTAGCAAAGGTCGAGTAACAGGTGTTCTGACACTCACCCTAAACAAAAGGAGTCTCACAAAACAAAGACATAAGCTCATCTTTGGACACAGTCCTCAGATGATCACAACCTGGGTAGTCAGGATGCGCTACCCTCGAAACATGGAGCACCTCGGGTACAATTTTCGGAGTAACCAAAAAGCGTGTACCTCGAATGTGAGTGGAAAACTAAGGTACTAAAGAATCAAATTCATGCATATTGGAGTAGAACTCTTGTATGATCACAGAGGGACATGTGACTGGGATGCCACATAGTGACTCCCAACCCCTACTGTGGATGACAGTAGGTAGGTCAGTGTCAGAGAAATCTGACAAGATGACTTGGCATTTCGAATGAATGCCTCGTCTAGAAAAGTTCTTTGAGAAGTCCTTACGGGCCTTCTCATCATGGAACCGAATAGAAGAAGTGGTACAATCAGAAGAAGAAGAAGCCCCAGAACACAAAGGGTTCTGGGACGGAGTATATTTGCATTTGGGTGCCCCGAAGCAACTAACGCAAGAAAGAGAGATAGAGGGAGAGAGAGAGAGACAATAAGAAAAGTACCAACAACACAATATATATAAGAATATAGAAACTTGAAGGTATGTATGCATTAAAATGCATGAACATGTGACATGCAAACACAAATACATCATAGGCTTAGCCAAATCCAATCCTACCAGCACACAACATTGCAACAAATATAGCACACATCTATAATGCATGAAAATATTATTATAATGCAAGTGAGATGCAATGCGTGAAGTTTTGAAATCATTTAAGCAAAACCCAACCCAACAATTTTGTAAAAACTTTATCAATTTTGAAAAACCCCAAAAAAATTTCCAAAAACCCAAAAACCTAGGTCTAATGCATGAAATGCATGAAGAATGAAGGAATTTGGATCCTTACCAGTGAAGAA
This sequence comes from Quercus glauca, assembly GCA_023736055.1. NCBI lineage: Eukaryota > Viridiplantae > Streptophyta > Magnoliopsida > Fagales > Fagaceae > Quercus > Quercus glauca. The sequence goes on from CM043322.1 coordinate 37,875,477, forward strand.
ACACTTGATCTAGGCCAAAAATCAACTAAGGATGAAGTTTAGAGTGAGAGAGAAGTGTTTTGGGAGGTGAAGAGGCAAAAGCTATCGAGAGAGATTGAAGAGAAATGAAGTTGAATTCGCACAGACCTTATATATAGAAGCTCATAATTCTCGACAAATAGTGAGGTATTGAGAGGCGTCGAGCTTTAAAGGTTCAACAAATACAGCTATCGAGCAGCTATCCAGAGGTTTCTAAAGCAATGAAGCTCAATGGATTGAGGTAGCTATCGAGAAGCTATCGAGCATCCAGAAAGTTTCTCGATGGACCGAAGTAGCTATCAAGAGCTATCGAGAATGCGATAAAAGGCAGCTAAAGGGTCTCGATAGATAGCTTAGCTATTGAGAGTTATTGAGATAGCTATTGAGATTGCTCAAAAATAGTTTTTCAAGAAGAGAAAAACACATACATGAATGCAATCAAACATGATACGCAACCAAGGATCCAAACAACATTTTAAGCTCTCAAAATCATCTCTTCAACAAGAAAAAAAAAATCAAGCACATAAATCCAAAACACACACACACACACTAAACAAGTTTAACCAATTTTATATTTCAAAAACAAGTTAAGATAGTTTAGTGAGCATACATTTACACAAGTATTCCTTGTGATGGCCAAATCACATTGTACCTGCACATGTATCAAAAGTAGCAAAGAATATTACGTGTTGTGTGTGAAAAAGATCACAGGATTGCATAAGTGTCTACATGCTATGAAGATTTGAGATATGAGAAAATCACTTTAACTCACACACAATCATAACTGTTTGATGGGGACTATCACCTTCGAGGTACATCCTATAACTCCCACATCTCCTAGAAGACACACTTGCAATCATATAAAAAGCATTTGATTCTTTTTGCTTTTATTTTTCTTTGCATATTTTTTTTAAGCAAATCATGCATGGGCATATAAGAGATAAAAAAGAAATACCCAATGATGTTAAGGATTTGACATTCCATGATTGGTGGGCAACAATGGTGAGATGGTTATTTATGTCTTTCTCTTAAGATTTTCTAGTCCTTCTTGTCAGAAAGAGTGATACAAGTGTTAAGTACAAGAGATTACTTAATCTTACTCATCACAAACATGAGCCACAAAGCTCACTTGCTTAGTTGTGTATAGAGATGTTCATCTAAGCTACAAAAGATACAAAATTTATAAAACTTTGTTCCATTGGCCATCCAAGGTACATAAGTACCAATGTACACAAACACACATTGTTTTTGTATTTTTCTGATTGATCAATTTTTTATTATATGAAAACCAAGATAAAACAAAACTGAAAAGTAAACAAACAAAAACATGTTAAACAAAGCAATGCATAAAACTAAACTAACTCAAAACATGAAAGCAAAACACACAAGTAATGCAAAAACAAAAACACAAAGGGGAGAGAGAGAATAAGTGACAGAATCACTTGGAGCCCTTTTCCTTCCACACCTTGGAAGAACCTTTCCGTTTAGCAAACCCTTAATCTGGCGGTGAGGGGAAAGAATTAAAATCATTCAACTTCGAAAGGAACATGAGGGCTTTGAGAAGATCTCCAAGAGGAGCAAAAGAGGATGGAAACTGATTCTGGTCTCTCGACGCGATCATGTTGTTGCTCTTTTGAGTGGCTAACCACTTGTAGCAATTAAGTCGAGTATGTCCAATTGCACCACAGTCATGATAGAAATGCTGCATTTTTTGTTTGGGCTTTTGAGTATTTCCCTTCTTAGCCCTAGGCTTAATCTATTTTTTATCAAGCTTAGGGGGTGCTCCTAAGATAGATTTAGCCTTATCTACGTTCTTACTAGCTAATTCATTCTTAACATCATTGTTCTCAGTTTCAACATTATTAGTAGGAGGAAAAAAATAGTAGTTCTAGTAGAAGCAATACTATGAGAAGAGAAATCAGAAGCAGATTTCTAAAGATTGAGCATCTCATCGAGCTTAGCACTTGAAGTCCTTTACAACTGAGCTCTAACTTGGAACGGTTCAGCCTCAAGCTTCTTGGTCTTCTCAGCCAAAAAATTATTCTCAAATCTCAGTGCTCTAATAGTTTGATTGGTTTCATCAAACTTTGTAGAGATTTCTTCTCGCTCAAGCTCCACATCACTAAGCTTCTTGGTGGCCAACCTATATAACTTCTCATGCTTTTCTAAGACCTTATATAACTTTATGTAGGCTGTGTGGATATCATCTTGCTCATCCATCTTTTCAAACTTAGACTACACCAATTCCTCTTCTTCATCCACATTTTCAACAATCCTTCATTAGGATTTATGGTGGCAGTGAAGGCATTTAGGATTCCATCATCCTCATTATCGGAGTCATCCTCAGGCTCAGTGTCACTCAACGTAGCAACAAGTGCCTTGCTCTTACCAATAGTCTTGAGATACGTAGGGCACTCTTGTTTCATGTGACCAAAGCCTTGACACCCAAAGCATTTTGGTCCTGAGGGAATAGTGTACTGACCACCATCCTTAGTATCCTTCTTCTCTTTGTCTTGGCTCTTGAACTACGAAGAATTGGATTGCTTTCGGTTCTAATCGAATCTTTTTCCGTTGGCATTCTGCATAAACTTCTTGAACTGTCTCATGATATAGGATTTCATCTTAGAATCCTCATCGTCTAAAGACTCATCAGTGTCACTACTCTTGTCTTTTAAAGCCATGCTCTTGCTCAAAGAATTTTGGTCTTGGGGGAACAGTGTACTGACCACCATCCTTAACATCCTTCTTCTCTTTGTCTTGGCTCTTGAACTACGAAGAACTGGATTGCTTTCGGTTCTTGTTGAATTCTTTTCTGTTGGCATTCTTCATAAACTTCTTGAAATGTCTCATGATATAGGATTTCATCTTAGAATCCTCATCGTCTCAAGACTTATCAAAGTCACTACTCTTGGCTTTTAAAGCCATGCTCTTGCTCTTGCTTGATTTCCCTATCCTCATCAAACCCAACTCATAGGTCTGCAAATTTCCAACCAGCTCAATCAAAGGAATTTTATCGATGTCCTTTGATTCCTCAATGATAGTGATCTTGGCATCGAATCTCTCGGGTAGAAATCTGAGCACCTTTCTCACAATCTTGGGTTCAGGAATGGCTTCCCCAAGATTAAAGGCTGAGTTCACTATGTCGTTGAGTTTGGCATAGAACTCATCAAATGACTCATCCTTCAAAGCTTGTAGTGAGCCTCTGAAGCTTTGAATCCTTGACAGCCTTGTGTTAGGATTAGTGCCCTTAAATCCTATTGAGTGATGCTATGTATGATATTAAGTTTGACATTGTGTATGACATTATGTATGACTTAATATTGTGTTTAATAAATTTGCTTTTTTTATTATTATCTGAAATAGTGGTAACTTGAATATTTGGACATTATCATTTAGTCCATGAGATGCATTGTATGTGATTTATGTGAAAAGTCATAGAAGACATAAATCACAAGTTCTTTGTAAACTCAGAATTATAGTTCGTAGTCGGTGATGAAATTGGGCATTTCATTTGCGAAGACTATAACATATCAACTACGATGATTTGTCTTGATCATGGAAGTGGAGACTTCTAGTTGATGTGTTAATATGTTTTAAAAGTTAAGACATATTGAACTGGACCACTGTGAGATTTATTATTTGCCTAAGGACTGTCAAATGAATAATAAATCTCATGACTTGTATTTGCATGAACTCTTAATCTTGAGAGAATAATGAACCTGATCATGAGGTGTAGGTTGCTTTGATATATTAGGAGTGAGATCTAAAGTAATGGTCAAAACCTCAGTATGTTGGGCAGCCACATTTAGTGTTGATGGAACATGTATTCTCAAGATGGAATTCATAGTCTCTTAACGGAGATATAAAGTATTCCCTTGAGATAAGTTTAATGAGTTTGTTTTTCAGAAAGTTAGGCCTAACCACTTTAGTAAGACTAAAGTATATATTTATGGAATAGGATTTCATAAATATATAATGAATAATATTAAAGGATTAAACCGGTTACTCAAGGATCAAGATGTAGTAATTTACAAAGTGGCAGTCTAAATTAATGACTTTGTATTACTACGAATATTTTATGAAGGGGTTGCATGTATAATAAAGTCTTGGGATATAATATATAGATAAGACCTAGAGTACAACTATATTTATATAGTGGTATTAAATATAGTTAATGGTAACTTTGGACTTGTCAAGAGTTGACAGAAAAGTCCAAGGCCCATTGATCCCTTTTTGGTCCCACTCCAAGCCACACACTTAAGCCCAATTGGTAAGGCTCAAAAGGCCAGCCCAATTAGATATATTGGTTAGATACAGAGGGAAAAACGTACAGAATTTTATGTGCAAGGAAAACGTCATTGTAATGGTGTGGAAGTGAGTGAAAGTCACTCTCTAATAATCCCTTTGTTACCAATTGAGAGACCACATATCTTGGGCGTTAATGGAATTGGAGTGAAGATTAAAAGTATTCCCAAGTGCTTCAATCTTCGTTTTTGGAATTCACCGCTTCAAGGTACGATCTCTTGTTCTCAAATTCTGAAATTGACTTTATGCATGTTATCAATATCGAATGAAGTAGATCAATTTCAAAACTTACTTTTCCGCTGCGTTCATCTTTAATTCCATCACCTTGGTTCCCTCATAAGTTGTCTGGAGGATGGTCCATGCTTCCTTAACAATTTTAGGAGGATATCTTCTTGAACTCCCTATTCGTGACTGCACTGAATAGAGCATTCAATGCCCTGCTGTTGAAGTTTGTCGCCTTAATCTTAGCATCATCCTAGTCAACTAGCGCTTTTGTAGGCTTGGTCCAGCCTATCGCCACAGCTTGCCACACCTTTTCATCTAATGACTACAAGAAAGCTCTCATGTGTACTTTACAGTATGCATAGTTAGTGCCATTAAATAAAGAAGGTATAATAAGAGATTGTCCTCTATCCATGAAAAACAGGGGTCAGTGGATCACACAACAAAGATTAAAACCTAATCAGAGTGTGCCTGCTCGAATACCACTTGACAAGCCAAGAATGTAATGACCCTTTGTGATGAATTAATTCATTAATTAGCCAAGTTTATTAATTAATCAAATTAACATGCAAAATGCGTAATAGCACAAACAAATCACCAATTAACTAAAGTGCAATGCAAATTAAATTGATACGGTAATTTGTTTAGGAATGGAGAAAACCTATATGGCAAAAACTCCACCAGGTGATTTTAAGGTCACCACTACCGAAAATCCACTATTATCAAAACAAGCGGTTACAATTAAAGGAATCTCAGTACCTTATACCAACCTATAGTTGAACCCTTACCCCAATACCCAATTAGACTTGTTCTATAGTGACAATCTTTCCTTTTCAATGCACGGCTCCTAGTACATGACTAACCAATAGATGTGTGGATCTTAGTACGCGACTTAATCACCAACTTGAGAAAGATTTTGGCTGCAAAGTTCTTCAGTTCATCATATGATGAAGATCAAGAAGCTCCTTGGTCACAAAACCCTAAAGTGTACAAACAAAGCAGCTTCTTCAAGAAAAAGATGAGCTAGGGCAAATTCTGTCTTTGGTCACAATTTGCATAAACAAAACTTTGCTTCACACTTGCGTAACCCTTGACGACCTTTAAAATAATCCTTATATATGTTTAGGGTTGTGAGAAAAGAAAGCCCAAACATATACCCACAGATTGGATGCAAAACAGAACTGAAAAATTTGTTTTTTATATCCCTCGATAGATAGCCATCTATTGAGCTAGCTATCGAGCCATGAGATGAAATAGCTTTTAAACTTCGTTAGATACTAGCTATCATGCTAGCTGTCGAGCTTTAAAATCTAGCACTTTCTCACTTAATTCATGGACAGACTTGCATGGCTGTAACACTTGAACTTGAAATCTTGTTCCTTGAAGTATTAAACACGTCCTAGATCTACCCAATTACAAGTGAAGTGTGTTTTGTCAAAGGATTAGCCAATTACGTAAAATATTGACATATGTTCCTAACATTGAATCACATATGTCCTAACAATTCCCCTCAATCAAATCTATCAAAAACCAATTAGAATGTGATTAGTAATATTAAAATTCAAAGATCAAGGTCAGAAAAAGCCCTAATCAAATAAAATTGACTTGAGGATGTTTTGTGAAAAACTCCATCTTTGATTCACTATTTCTAGTGAATCTTAGTGTTTTTACGTGGGATTTCTATATGTTTTTTTGAAAGGCACCATGTATAGCAATTTATATTGTGAAAATGGGGGTTTGGAACGGCTCCCAGATGATAGGGGTTTGAAACCTTACCTGCGCGCGCAGGCTCTTGCCTGCGTACAGAGGCCCATTTATTGCATACGCAGGCTTAAGGTTTCTTTTGGCCTTTATTTTCCGAAAATATATTTTAGCTCATTAAAAAGTTATATTTTCAGTTTTAACATCTCTCAAGTCAATTTGCAATCTGATTGAAACATAAACCAACCTTAGTCTTAGAATTTTAGGATCATTGGAAAATGGGGGCCCGAGTCATAAGGGGTACAAAATGCAGTGTCTACACCCGAGCAAAGCATGTGTTGAGTCTAGTATTAGAATAACATTATATTTTTATATACTATATTTAACTCTTTCTAAGCTGAGATAACATTTAAAAATCAAATAGAAAATAAATAAATAAATAAAACACAAACTCAAAACACAAAACTAAATCGCATTAATCCAAAGTAGAGTTCTAAAAAACACAAATTTATCAACCTAAAGTAAAGATGCAAGAAAAAAAAAAGACACCAAAAAATTGAGAGAGAGATAGAGACAGAGAAATAACAATTTTTTTTTTTTTTTTTTTTGGTGAGGGAAAACTATGAATGGAAGAAATAGTGACAAATTTGCATTATTTTAAAAAACCGGATCGGAATGGCTGGTTTAATCGGGAACTAGAACTTAATCCGGTCTGGTTATTATTAAAAACCAAAAATTAAGAAAACAAAGAAAGCAAGAAAAACCGAAAACCAGTACAAAAAAAAAAAAAAAAAAAGAAAAAAAAAGATAAAGATTTTGTTTCAGATTTATGAAAGAAGAGAGATTTTTATTTTGAAGATGCAATCAAGTCTGAAGTGGTGAAGCCTAAGACACCCATAATAACTCCAAAAACATCAAATTTACTATATATGAGTTGACTCAGTTGAGGAAGAAGCCCAAAAAGAAGCAGGTAGAATTTGTCCACTTTAGTTTGAGAGCTTTGCTTGAAGCTCTTGCACATGCACTAATCCACATATTGTCATATTGGCGAGAGAGAGAGAGAGAGAGAGAGAGAGAGAGAGAGAGAGAGAGAGAGAGAGAGAGAGAGAGAGAGAGAGAGAGAGATGAAAAATTAGCAAAGAGTGAAAGTAGAAATTAGAAATAGAGGTAATTTGCAGGCTATTGTGCATTTGGGAGACAATAACATTAGTTAGCATGCGTTAGAAATGATTCAGTAAAGTAGCATTTCAAGTTTTATTGGCTCGAGTTTAATATGAAAGTAGAGTCGCAAAGACTCGAGTTCCACCTACTGATTTGGAGGTTTTTTGCCACATAGATCTCGAGTCTTATAAACTCAAGTTTGTAGAAAGTAAACTTGAGTCTGTAGGACTCGATTTCTATAGATGAAGATCAGATCTAGAATAGAGGACCAGATTAGATCAGAGGAATAGAGGACCAGATCAGATCTAAAATAGAGGACTAGATCAGGAAGAAGAAGAATAAGAAGAAGAAGTGGAGAAGAAAAAGAACAGAGTACCAGATCGAGCAAGAAGAAGAAGAATCATATCTAGAAGGAAGAAGAAAGGAACTGAGGAAGAAAAGAACTGAGGAAGAAGAAGAGGTCTGTTTGTGGAATGTGGAGACTGGGAACTGGAGTTTTAAATACTCGATTTTCACGTGGATTTTTTTCCACATCAAACTGCAGGTAACTCGAGTCTTAAAAACTCGAGTTCAACCTTTGAACTCGAGTTTAGAGTCTCGAGATGCTAGTTTGCTACGCAGTTTTGCAAACATGACAACTAATTAAAATATTTCAAAAATAGTGTTAAATGCAAAAAAAAAAAAAAAAAAAAAAAAAAAAAAAAAAATCCTTGAAATAGGTACTAAACTATTAATTAACCAAAGTGTGATGTAGGATTTCAAAATGTGTGGTGTGTGGGATATCAACGTGTAAGGGTGGATATGTGGTGGGAAAGAAATATCAAGCGAGCAATAAGATTGCTACTCATTGGTGACTTTTATTATTTGAAAAATAAAAGAACAACTAAAATACTTTTTGTAGTGGGCTTGGGTCTCTCTCTCTCTCTCTCTATGTTGTTAAGTGGTGTCTAAAAGTTGGTAAGTTAAGGTTTAATGTTTTACTATTGTTTAACTTTTTTATTTAAAATGGTTAGTTATAAAAGTATTATTTTTTATTTATTTTTTTTTATAATTTTATAATTATTAATTAATTTTTTATGATATCATCAGTCTGACCATCGGTTCAATCTCGGTCCGACCATAGAATCGAAAACCATTCCCTATTCTAGTTTTTATGATTGTACTGGTTTTGAAAACTATGCAAATTTATAGTAAAAATGTGTAAATAAGAAGAGACAAAATAAAGTAAAGAAAAGAGTGATATTAATGTAGATGGGTAGTGGAGAGATGAATATGTAAGGGAGGGAGAATGTTGAAAAAAAATGTAAATTGATAAGGTTTTTAGACCCCTTAAAACAACAATTGGATTAACCTAGTTAATAGCAAAGTGATTAACTTAGTCAATTTATACAATTCTAGGTTATCACAATGACACAATCATATCAAGAATATAAAGCAGCGGAAATATAAAGAACACAATGATATGATGATCCAGGAAACCACACGGTAAAAACCTGGGGAGGATTTGACCTAGCTATTCTCAAGGTAAACCTGAATCCACTATGAAAGAATCGAAGTTCATACAAAAGGACTTACAAGCTCCCCGCTTGACTTCCTAATGCTATCCACCAGTAGAACTTACTGACACGACAACGTGCAAGCTCCGAATCCACTGACTCCTTCTTTCTTGGATTCTCTAATAAGATACAAGATCCCCGCTTGTTTTTCTTTAAGCTCCAATGGCAGCAACTGAGTTAATCATCAAGATATTGAAGTAATCTCTACCTTGAAAACCCTAAGCTTTGTGTAAAGGAAAGCTCCTCTAGATCTCACAAGAGATTTACATAAAACAGAAAAGTATGAGCAACAATACAACAGGAGCAACTCTCAAAATGTGGCTAGGGTTTTGCCTTATATACCTAGGGCAAAAACATAAAACCCTAAACGTTTAATGAGATAGGGCTGAGTTGGAAATTCTGCAAAACACACAATCTAGCCGACTTTCGATCGATCGATTCTGTCCTTCGATCGATCGAGCCAAGCCGAAATGCACTAATACATCTGCAGCCTCTCGATTCCAACTTTACATGAATTATACAACTTTGAGAAAGCCTAAACAGGACTAAACATATTGTTTTAATCATGATTTGCCAACATTACACATTAGAATTCTAAATACATAAAATCCTAAGTCTTTAGAACCTAACAAACTCCCACTTTGGCAATCCATGACAAAACACAAAATAAAAGCTCAAAGTTTACAAATAAAAGCCCTTTACAAAAATAATGCTCATAAACATAAAATTCAATCCTAACTACTATCCATCAGTTGCAAGTGTAGACGGCAACAAAATCGAATCAACCTGTATATTCTTGAAACACTCAACAAACGCATAAACGCATGTGTGACAGAAAAACAGTAAATCAATAGATATGTAAACTAACTCTCCCCCTAAGTTAGATACACCAAAAATAAAAACATTCTTGAAAGTTCACACAACACATAATAAAGATATATATCAATGAATAACTCATAAATATAAATCAATAAGCAGTAAACACATGAATTAAGAATCATATAACAAAAGCAATGTATTTCCCAACATGAATAGCCCAAAAAACAAAAGAAAGTATACACGGTGAAGCACCTAGATACAATCTAATATCAAATATCTCCACTAGCTCCGCAAAAACAAAAGAAAACTCCCCCTAACTACAAAAGCTCCTCTACAAGTCTCAAAACTCTACTCCCCCTTTTTGTGACGGAATGTCAAAGGACAATCATATGCCATCATCAAAAGGAGGTGGTGAGGGAGAACGAAGATGCGCCAAGTCAGCTCTCAAAGCACGTAGCTCATCAAGCAAGTCCACCAAAATCTGACCATGAGCCGCCTGAATGGTCATGACAGTCTCCAAAGTACGACGAACATCGAAGTCATCTGAAGGAGGTAGAGGAACAGCAGCAGCAGCACTAGCACCAGCAGGATCAAGAACAGCCTCACGAGCAGGACCTGTAGAAGAAAGAGGAGGAAGTGCAGTACTAGATGGCTCAGACCTAGGGTGTTTAGAGCTAGCTCGAAGATGAGCATGCCTCTGTCTAAGAAAAGACGCACCTATGGGAGCAATAACATGGACGGGCTCAGAAGAAGGGAAATCATCTAGACCAAGATGAAGCAAAATCCTATGAATAAAAACAGGATGAACAAGAGCATGAGCAGAAGATGAACTCCTATAAACTTCGTTCAAAGAACAAAGAAACAGATGAGGAAAACTCATAGGAGCATCAATAATTAAAGAGTACAAAAAGACACACCGCTCAAGAGGAATGGTGTGAAGATGAGAGATAGGCCAGATAGAATGGCATGCTATCCTAAGGAAAAGATAGACAGTCTCAGGAAGCTCAGCAGAAGTGATCCGAGGATCAGAATCCCACTGGATAGAAGACCCAGTGATGTATGACATGACATCATCCAAGAGGGATATTCGTCATACAGGTAAATAGGGTGCTGGACTAAAGGTACCCCTAGAGCATCAGCCACTACATCAGGAGTAATGACGTACTCTACACCTCGTATCCAACTCTTTACTAAAGTGTTAGAATCATAGATGCAGATAGAGATGTTCGAAAAGAACTCTCTAATCAGGGTAGCTGGAAGAGGAGGATCAGAAATATCCAACAAAGGTAACCAACCCCGACGCTCAAAATTTTCCCTAATGGCATGATCTAACTCATCTAACACAACAGAACACTCAGCCCAAATTTTCCTCTTAAGATTCAACTTCTTAAAGGTCTCTTGGTTTTTCTCACTCGGAAATCTCTCACGGTCAAAGGAAGGTGGGAGAGGAGAAGGTGAGGGAACAGACCTACGAGCTCTACTCTTCCTAGGCATGATGCTAAGGAAAGGACATAGACACATAAAAAAACCAAAAGAACAAAAAAAAAAAAAAAAAAAAAAAAAAAAAAAAAACAAGAATCCAAGGGTAGACTGCAAATTAGCACAAAAAAATAGAATAAAAATCTATATGATGCATGAACAATTAAAATGTTATGATGCATGCTCTAATGTAGTAAAAATTAAGTTCAATTAAAGTTCAAATTAACAAAATTGGCTTGAGCATAGGGTTTCTAACAAAAACCCCAAAATTGAAAAACCACTTGTTGAAATTTTTAAATAAATTGATGAATTGAGCATCACATAACACAACACACAGATTATAATGCTTAATTACATCAAAACAACAAGCCAATTTCAACAATTTCACTCTAATTGAATAAAATCCCCAATTCAGATTCAAAACAAGCCCTAGAATTTTTAATTTTTCACTAAACCTCAAATTGATCAAATTAACCAACATAGATCATGATTATATCAAGTCCCCACAAAAACCCATTGATCAATTTCATAAAATAAGGCGTGAATCATCAAAAACCCCAAAAAGATGCAAAGTCCGAAAATATCCCTCAAATGCATGGATTTATGCATGAAACATGAAAATTAATTCAAAAGGAAGGGCAAAATAGTCTTACCGGCTTGAGATGACAAAAACCTTGCAAAAGATTCGGAGAAAAATGACAAAAACTTGATGATTGTGCCTTGCCTAGTCAGAGAGAGAGAGAAAACGGTTTTGAAACTATTTGAAAAGTGTTTTGAACAAGTAAAAACTGAGTTTTTAAAAAAACATGATCCGCGATCTTCGATTGATCGAATATTACATTCGATTGATCAAAGTGCCCCGAGACTCATAAAACATTTTAATAACATTTTTGATCGATCGAAAAACAGATTGGATCGATTGAAATAGGCAGAGGCTCACAAAATTTTTGAGAAAAATCACAGTTTTTGAAGGACCAAGCACATTTTGACACAAACTCCTCAAAGCATGAAAAATTGATGAACAAAATGCATGAGTATGAGATGAAATCCTTTTTCAAAAACACAAAATTTGAAACCCAATTTCTCAAAACAAATTTTCAACCATTCTCCCTTTAGATTCTCAAGCAAAAAATATGTTGTGCATAATTCTCAAGATATTTTCAAACTTGGTTGGTCAGACCAAAAGCACGCACAATAACATGTACAGTGTTTAACAAAGAGTAACTTGTGTAGTGTGTGCTACTAGCAAAAGCTTGAGATACATGTGAGGTGATATGTGAATAGCAATCAAACACAAAGTCTACAAAATTCATCACATATAATTTAAAAGAGACTATCATCAAAAGAGTTACATCCTATAACTCTCACATCTCCTAGAACAAAAACTTGTAATCATGTAAGTTTCTTGAATTTTTGCCTCATAATATACACACCAATTTTAATTTATGTGAGATGACATCTGTTGGGAAATTTAGACCCCGGTTGATAGAATTAACAAGTTTTAAATCCAAGTTGTTAATTAGATTTATTATCAATAAAACTTGTTAAAACAAACAAACATCAATATTATGTCAAAAATGAATGCAGCGGAAAAGTAAATAAGACAAGATATGATGACCCAGGAAAACCAATGAAACCAACCAGTTTCACAGTAAAAAACCTGGGGGGAAACCTTCCCGAAAAGCAATTCACTATAGTAAAGAGAAGTTTCAGATCTAGTACAAAACCTTTGTCCCTAGACTCTACAATCCCCGTAGATGAACTCACAGCAGAAACCTTCTACTGCTTCAGAACCTCTGAACTCTTCAATATATGAACGCCACCCTTTGATGCACGAATCCCAATACGTGACTAACCATTGCGCGGATCCCAGTACGCGACTTCAATCACCAACTAGAAGAAGATGTTGGCTGCAAAGTTCTTCACTTCATCAAGAATGAAGATCAAGAAGCACTTGGTTACAAAACCCTAAGGCGCAAAAGACGCAGTAGCTTCTTTCAGAGAGAATAACCTTTTTCATATGTTTAAAACCTTGTATTCTCTTATTCTCATGTGACACGGCCTCCAAAATAAGCCTTATATAGGTCTAGGGTTGTGGGAAAAGAAACCCTACTCAAATACATAAGCCTGGCCCAAAAATCAAAAAGCTGAAAATTCTGATTTCCCGTAACCTCGATCGATCGAGAGGTGTCGAGGAGGTGTCGAGGTTTAATGAATCTCAACAGATACAGCTATCGAGAAGGTGTCGAGAAGGTGTCGAGGGGACAGAAACTTTCTCGATCGATCGACCAGCTATCGAGAAGCTATCGAGATTGCGATAAGAATTAGCTGAAGATCTCGACAGATAGCCAGGTGTCGAGAAGGTGTCGAGCTTTAAAAATTCTGCACTTCAACTTGCTTTTTCTTGGACAGACTTGATGACTTCAACACTTGATCTTGAAACATTGTTTCTTGAAGTATTAAAAACACCTAGAACTACCCAATTACAAGTAGAGTGCGTTTTGTCAAAGGATTAACCAATTTACATAAAATATGACATATGTTCTTAAGTGTGAACACATATGTCCTAACAATCTCCCCCTTTGGCAATCCGTGATAAAACCACAACAAACAAATGAATATATGAGAGAAGTTATAAATCACTTGACTCATACTCACTTGTTACATACAGTAAAATCTATCCTAACACAAACTCTTGAAAAACTTTGCAAGAAGAGAGTTTATGGCAAGTAGACTTTGACAACCTGTATTTCTGAAACACTTTAAACAAAACTCATCAAGGCATCTTAGTGTGAAACAGAAATAATAGATTGCATACAAAATAAAGAAACATGTGTATAAAGATAGAAAAGAAACAACACATGTAGAGATAGGTGAAAGAAACATACATCAACATATAAAGAAGATAAGGTCAATGTATGTAAACAATGGTCACAAGACCCAAGGTACAAGAAGAAGGAAGTAAGCACTCCCCCTAACAAAATGAAACACATCTCCCCCTTACAAAGGAATGTATTTCTCCCCCTAACTTGTAGAATCTCAAACTCCACAAATTCTCCCCCTTTTTGTCATGATTGACAAAGGGTACAAGAAACTAGAAAGTTTCATCGGAGAAACATAAAGATGATCAAGGATGATCATGGGGGCACAAGAAATCCATATAAATGCATGAATGTCATGAAACAAGATGCTATGGATGACAAAAGAAAGATGCAAAACACACACACACACTAAACAAGTCTAACCAATTTTATTTTTCAAAAATAAGTCATGACAGTTTAGTGAGCATACAAAAGCACAAGTAAAACCTAGTGTGGCCAAATCACATTGTACCTGCACATGTATCAAAAGTAGCAAAGAATATTGCGTGTTGTGTGTGAAAAACATCGCAAGATTGCATATGTGTGTACATGTTATGACGATCTGAGATATGAGAAAATAACTTTAACTCACACACAATCATAACTGTTTGATGGGGACTATCACCTTCGAGGTACATCCTATAACTCCCACATCTCCGAGAATACACGCTTGCAACCATTTTAAAGCATTTTTAATCTTTTTGCTTTTTATTTCTTTGCATATTTTCTTTTTTAAATATATCATACATGGGCTTATGAGAAAGAAAAGAAATACCCATTGATATTTTGACATTTCAATTTTGCTATGCCTAAGCACACAAATGTCATTGACATCACACTTTTGCTATGCCGAAACATACAGATGTCATTAATGATTGGCGGGCAACAGTGGTGAGATGGTTATTTATGCCTTTCTCTTAGGATTTTCTAGTCCTACCCGTCAAAAAGAGTGATATGAGTGTTAAATCTAAGAAATAACCTAATCTTACTCATCACAAACACGAGCCACAAAGCTCACTTACTTAGTTGTGCATAAAGATGCTCATCTAAGCTACAAGAGATACAAAGTTTAGAAAACTTTGTTTCATTGGCCATCTAAGGTACACAAGTACCAAAGTACTCAAAACACACACTGTTTTTGTATTTTTCTGATTTTTCTTTTTTAATTTTTATTTTGAAAACAAAACAAAATAAAAACTAAACAACCAAACAAAAACAGACAAACAACATGAAAACATAAAAGAAATATGCATATGCATGAAGGCATGATAGAAAAATGCAGATGCATGAACACATGATTCCAAAAACAAATAAGAAATCAAGCACAAAGAGTCCTACTTTAGATAGAAAGAATTAAAGTAGAGGACAAACAGAAAAGACAATTATGTCTTAGGCTCCTTTCTCACCCACACAGCACGAGTCTTTGGCCGTGAAGATGAAAAGGCACGTGTCCTAGTATGTCTACTAAAGGACATAGAAGAATTAGAATTCTCCTGAAATTGAGTTAAAAAGCTCAAAACTTTTAATAACTCTCCAAACAAAGGTGTAGGTTCTTGAGAGGAAACCTGTGACCTTTTAGACAACTGCTTATGAGGATACAACCTAAAGCAATTAGGACGAATATGTCCAGCAACACCACAGTGGTGACAAACATGAGGTTTAACAAAGGATTTAGAATTAACCAGATCAGTTTTGGATTTCATACCTTTATTACCTTTCTTAGATTGTGGCACAAAGACAGTCCTTGATCCAGAAGCCATGGATGAGGAGGGGCCGGAGGAAACAGCATATCCTAAGCCAGTCTTATCAGAACTAGGCTTTTGAGCACTCAATACCTCATCAAGTTTTGCACTAGACATCCTCTCTATTTGAGTTCTAACTTGACTAAGCTCAACCTCAAGATTCTTGACCTTCTTTTCTAATGAGGTGTTCTCCAAAATAAGAGTCTCAACTAATCTTGTAGTCTCATCTAGCTTGACTAACAAATCAGCTTTTCCAGTATTTACCTCATTAAGCTCTTTTCTACAAAGATGAGAAGTCTTTTCAGATTTTATGAATTCAGTGCATAGCTTTTCATAGGCTTCCTGAAGGGTCAACTTCTTAGGTACTTCATCATCAGAAGAATCCCCACTGTCACTAGCACTCTCCACAATCACCTTATCGGTTGTGGCAGCAAAGGCCATAACTTGACGACATTCATCCACAAACTCATCAGAAGAGTCATCATCAGTATCACTCCAGGTAACAACCAATCCTTTCTCTTTTGGCTTCTCGGTCTTTTCCTTCATGAGGTAGTTTGGACACTCTATCCTCATATGACCAAAACCTTTGCACTCATGGCATTGAATAAGGGGTTTTTCATTCTTGCCCTTCCTAGAGGATTTAGGTTTCCTAGGAGGTTTGCCCTTATCCTTTTTCCTAAACTGAATAAGCTTGATAATCTCATCAGTTATGAAAGTTAGATCCTCATCCTCATCTTCACTTTCATCTTCATCTTCAGAGCCCTCAATCTCTTCCTCTATACCCTTAAGAGCAAGATTTTTACTCTTTCCACCTTTTCCCATTGAGCCTAATCCCATCTCATAGGTTTGAAGGTTCCCTACAAGCTCAGTTAAAGGAATTTGATCAATGTCCTTTGCTTCTTCAATGGCAGTGATCTTGGCATGGAATCTTTCAGGTAAGGACCTAAGGATTTTTCTAACAATTTTGGATTCTGCAATACATTCTCCAAGGTTGAAAGCAGAATTCACAATATCCTTGAGTTTGGCATAGAACTCATCAGAGGTCTCGTCCTCCTCCATCCTTATTTCTTCAAAACTACTTGTGAGTTGTTGAAGCTTCACAGTCTTTACTGCCTTGGTACCTTCATAGGTGGTCTCAAGAATAGTCCATGCTTCCTTGGCAACTTCAGTGGATGAAATTTTCTTGAATTCTTCATTGGTCACCCCACAAAACAAAACATTCAAGGCCCTACTATTGAAATTTGCAGCTACAATTGTTGTATCATCCCAATCCACAGGTGCTTCCTTTGGCTTAATCCAGCCAACTTCAACAGCTTGCCATACCTGTTCACCTAGAGCCTGCAAAAAAAATTTCATACGAACTTTCCAGTACGCATAATTAGTTCCATCAAATAAAGGAGGTATATATAAAGATTGTCCTCTATCCATGACAACAGGGGTCAATGGATCACACTCAGGAAATTAATCCAATCAGAGTGAACCCGCTCTGATACCACTTGTTGGGAAATTTAGACCCCGGTTGATAGAATTAACAAGTTTTAAATCCAAGTTGTTAATTAGATTTATTATCAATAAAACTTGTTAAAACAAACAAACATCAATATTATGTCAAAAATGAATGCAGCGGAAAAGTAAATAAGACAAGATATGATGACCCAGAAAAACCAATGAAACCAACCAGTTTCACAGTAAAAAACCTGGGGGGAAACCTTCCCGAAAAGCAATTCACTATAGTAAAGAGAAGTTTCAGATCTAGTACAAAACCTTTGTCCCTAGACTCTACAATCCCCGTAGATGAACTCACAGCAGAAACCTTCTACTGCTTCAGAACCTCTGAACTCTTCAATATATGAACGCCACCCTTTGATGCACGAATCCCAATACGTGACTAACCAATTGCGCGGATCCCAGTACGCGACTTCAATCACCAACTAGAAGAAGATGTTGGCTGCAAAGTTCTTCACTTCATCAAGAATGAAGATCAAGAAGCACTTGGTTACAAAACCCTAAGGCGCAAAAGACGCAGTAGCTTCTTTCAGAGAGAATAACCTTTTTCATATGTTTAAAACCTTGTATTCTCTTATTCTCATGTGATACGGCCTCCAAAATAAGCCTTATATAGGTCTAGGGTTGTGGGAAAAGAAACCCTACTCAAATACATAAGCCTGGCCCAAAAATCAAAAAGCTGAAAATTCTGATTTCCCGTAACCTCGATCGATCGAGAGGTGTCGAGGAGGTGTCGAGGTTTAATGAATCTCAACAGATACAGCTATCGAGAAGGTGTCGAGGGGACAGAAACTTTCTCGATCGATCGACCAGCTATCGAGAAGCTATCGAGATTGCGATAAGAATTAGCTGAAGATCTCGACAGATAGCCAGGTGTCGAGAAGGTGTCGAGCTTTAAAAATTCTGCACTTCAACTTGCTTTTTCTTGGACAGACTTGATGACTTCAACACTTGATCTTGAAACATTGTTTCTTGAAGTATTAAAAACACCTAGAACTACCCAATTACAAGTAGAGTGCGTTTTGTCAAAGGATTAACCAATTTACATAAAATATGATATATGTTCTTAAGTGTGAACACATATGTCCTAACAATCTCCCCCTTTGGCAATCCGTGACAAAACCACAACAAACAAATGAATATATGAGAGAAGTTATAAATCACTTGACTCATACTCACTTGTTACATACAGTAAAATCTATCCTAACACAAACTCTTGAAAAACTTTGCAAGAAGAGAGTTTATGGCAAGTAGACTTTGACAACCTGTATTTCTGAAACACTTTAAACAAAACTCATCAAGGCATCTTAGTGTGAAACAGAAATAATAGATTGCATACAAAATAAAGAAACATGTGTATAAAGATAGAAAAGAAACAACACATGTAGAGATAGGTGAAAGAAACATACATCAACATATAAAGAAGATAAGGTCAATGTATGTAAACAATGGTCACAAGACCCAAGGTACAAGAAGAAGGAAGTAAGCACTCCCCCTAACAAAATGAAACACATCTCCCCCTTACAAAGGAATGTATTTCTCCCCCTAACTTGTAGAATCTCAAACTCCACAAATTCTCCCCCTTTTTGTCATGATTGACAAAGGGTACAAGAAACTAGAAAGTTTCATCGGAGAAACATAAAGATGATCAAGGATGATCATGGGGGCACAAGAAATCCATATAAATGCATGAATGTCATGAAACAAGATGCTATGGATGACAAAAGAAAGATGCAAAACACACACACACACTAAACAAGTCTAACCAATTTTATTTTTCAAAAATAAGTCATGACAGTTTAGTGAGCATACAAAAGCACAAGTAAAACCTAGTGTGGCCAAATCACATTGTACCTGCACATGTATCAAAAGTAGCAAAGAATATTGCGTGTTGTGTGTGAAAAACATCGCAAGATTGCATATGTGTGTACATGTTATGACGATCTGAGATATGAGAAAATAACTTTAACTCACACACAATCATAACTGTTTGATGGGGACTATCACCTTCGAGGTACATCCTATAACTCCCACATCTCCGAGAATACACGCTTGCAACCATTTTAAAGCATTTTTAATCTTTTTGCTTTTTATTTCTTTGCATATTTTCTTTTTTAAATATATCATACATGGGCTTATGAGAAAGAAAAGAAATACCCATTGATATTTTGACATTTCAATTTTGCTATGCCTAAGCACACAAATGTCATTGACATCACACTTTTGCTATGCCGAAACATACAGATGTCATTAATGATTGGCGGGCAACAGTGGTGAGATGGTTATTTATGCCTTTCTCTTAGGATTTTCTAGTCCTACCCGTCAAAAAGAGTGATATGAGTGTTAAATCTAAGAAATAACCTAATCTTACTCATCACAAACACGAGCCACAAAGCTCACTTACTTAGTTGTGCATAAAGATGCTCATCTAAGCTACAAGAGATACAAAGTTTAGAAAACTTTGTTTCATTGGCCATCTAAGGTACACAAGTACCAAAGTACTCAAAACACACACTGTTTTTGTATTTTTCTGATTTTTCTTTTTTAATTTTTATTTTGAAAACAAAACAAAATAAAAACTAAACAACCAAACAAAAACAGACAAACAACATGAAAACATAAAAGAAATATGCATATGCATGAAGGCATGATAGAAAAATGCAGATGCATGAACACATGATTCCAAAAACAAATAAGAAATCAAGCACAAAGAGTCCTACTTTAGATAGAAAGAATTAAAGTAGAGGACAAACAGAAAAGACAATTATGTCTTAGGCTCCTTTCTCACCCACACAGCACGAGTCTTTGGCCGTGAAGATGAAAAGGCACGTGTCCTAGTATGTCTACTAAAGGACATAGAAGAATTAGAATTCTCCTGAAATTGAGTTAAAAAGCTCAAAACTTTTAATAACTCTCCAAACAAAGGTGTAGGTTCTTGAGAGGAAACCTGTGACCTTTTAGACAACTGCTTATGAGGATACAACCTAAAGCAATTAGGACGAATATGTCCAGCAACACCACAGTGGTGACAAACATGAGGTTTAACAAAGGATTTAGAATTAACCAGATCAGTTTTGGATTTCATACCTTTATTACCTTTCTTAGATTGTGGCACAAAGACAGTCCTTGATCCAGAAGCCATGGATGAGGAGGGGCCGGAGGAAACAGCATATCCTAAGCCAGTCTTATCAGAACTAGGCTTTTGAGCACTCAATACCTCATCAAGTTTTGCACTAGACATCCTCTCTATTTGAGTTCTAACTTGACTAAGCTCAACCTCAAGATTCTTGACCTTCTTTTCTAATGAGGTGTTCTCCAAAATAAGAGTCTCAACTAATCTTGTAGTCTCATCTAGCTTGACTAACAAATCAGCTTTTCCAGTATTTACCTCATTAAGCTCTTTTCTACAAAGATGAGAAGTCTTTTCAGATTTTATGAATTCAGTGCATAGCTTTTCATAGGCTTCCTGAAGGGTCAACTTCTTAGGTACTTCATCATCAGAAGAATCCCCACTGTCACTAGCACTCTCCACAATCACCTTATCGGTTGTGGCAGCAAAGGCCATAACTTGACGACATTCATCCACAAACTCATCAGAAGAGTCATCATCAGTATCACTCCAGGTAACAACCAATCCTTTCTCTTTTGGCTTCTCGGTCTTTTCCTTCATGAGGTAGTTTGGACACTCTATCCTCATATGACCAAAACCTTTGCACTCATGGCATTGAATAAGGGGTTTTTCATTCTTGCCCTTCCTAGAGGATTTAGGTTTCCTAGGAGGTTTGCCCTTATCCTTTTTCCTAAACTGAATAAGCTTGATAATCTCATCAGTTATGAAAGTTAGATCCTCATCCTCATCTTCACTTTCATCTTCATCTTCAGAGCCCTCAATCTCTTCCTCTATACCCTTAAGAGCAAGATTTTTACTCTTTCCACCTTTTCCCATTGAGCCTAATCCCATCTCATAGGTTTGAAGGTTCCCTACAAGCTCAGTTAAAGGAATTTGATCAATGTCCTTTGCTTCTTCAATGGCAGTGATCTTGGCATGGAATCTTTCAGGTAAGGACCTAAGGATTTTTCTAACAATTTTGGATTCTGCAATACATTCTCCAAGGTTGAAAGCAGAATTCACAATATCCTTGAGTTTGGCATAGAACTCATCAGAGGTCTCGTCCTCCTCCATCCTTATTTCTTCAAAACTACTTGTGAGTTGTTGAAGCTTCACAGTCTTTACTGCCTTGGTACCTTCATAGGTGGTCTCAAGAATAGTCCATGCTTCCTTGGCAACTTCAGTGGATGAAATTTTCTTGAATTCTTCATTGGTCACCCCACAAAACAAAACATTCAAGGCCCTACTATTGAAATTTGCAGCTACAATTGTTGTATCATCCCAATCCACAGGTGCTTCCTTTGGCTTAATCCAGCCAACTTCAACAGCTTGCCATACCTGTTCACCTAGAGCCTGCAAAAAAAATTTCATACGAACTTTCCAGTACGCATAATTAGTTCCATCAAATAAAGGAGGTATATATAAAGATTGTCCTCTATCCATGACAACAGGGGTCAATGGATCACACTCAGGAAATTAATCCAATCAGAGTGAACCCGCTCTGATACCACTTGTTGGGAAATTTAGACCCCGGTTGATAGAATTAACATGTTTTAAATCCAAGTTGTTAATTAGATTTATTATCAATAAAACTTGTTAAAACAAACAAACATCAATATTATGTCAAAAATGAATGCAGCGGAAAAGTAAATAAGACAATATATGATGACCCAGGAAAACCAATGAAACCAACCAGTTTCACAGTAAAAAACCTGGGGGGAAACCTTCCCGAAAAGCAATTCACTATAGTAAAGAGAAGTTTCAGATCTAGTACAAAACCTTTGTCCCTAGACTCTACAATCCCCGTAGATGAACTCACAGCAGAAACCTTCTACTGCTTCAGAACCTCTGAACTCTTCAATATATGAACGCCACCCTTTGATGCACGAATCCCAATACGTGACTAACCAATTGCGCGGATCCCAGTACGCGACTTCAATCACCAACTAGAAGAAGATGTTGGCTGCAAAGTTCTTCACTTCATCAAGAATGAAAATCAAGAAGCACTTGGTTACAAAACCCTAAGGCGCAAAAGACGCAGTAGCTTCTTTCAGAGAGAATAACCTTTTTCATATGTTTAAAACCTTGCATTCTCTTATTCTCATGTGATACGGCCTCCAAAATAAGCCTT
The DNA here is from genome assembly GCA_023736055.1 of Quercus glauca. Taxonomy (NCBI): domain Eukaryota; kingdom Viridiplantae; phylum Streptophyta; class Magnoliopsida; order Fagales; family Fagaceae; genus Quercus; species Quercus glauca. The sequence continues at coordinate 37,898,087 of CM043322.1, forward strand.
ATATAGGTCTAGGGTTGTGGGAAAAGAAACCCTACTCAAATACATAAGCCTGGCCCAAAAATCAAAAAGCTGAAAATTCTGATTTCTTGTAATCTCGATCGATCGAGAGGTGTCGAGGAGGTGTCGAGGTTTAATGAATCTCAACAGATACAGCTATCGGGAAGGTGTCGAGGGGACAGAAACTTTCTCGATCGATCGACCAGCTATCGAGAAGCTATCGAGATTGCGATAAGAATTAGCTGAAGATCTCGACAGATAGCCAGGTGTCGAGAAGGTGTCGAGCTTTAAAAATTCTGCACTTCAACTTGCTTTTTCTTGGACAGACTTGATGACTTCAACACTTGATCTTGAAACATTGTTTCTTGAAGTATTAAAAACACCTAGAACTACCCAATTACAAGTAGAGTGCGTTTTGTCAAAGGATTAGCCAATTTACATAAAATATGACATATGTTCTTAAGTGTGAACACATATGTCCTAACAACATCAAGTCTAATAGTACACACCAATTTTAAGCATTAAGCAATTTAAACCGAGACTACACCTTATGTTCTTTTTGTGCATGTGCTACACTTTCTCGAGTACAAAATCTTATGATATGCACTAAGCTGGTCATGATTGGCTAGTGAATAGTGGTGAGATGGTTATTTATGCCTTTCTCAAAAGGATTAAGTCCGACAGTCAAATAACATGTGACTTCAAGATTAAGACAAAGTGATTAATGACCACAAACATCCACACAACATGCAGTACAAAGCTTTAACTAGTAAAGTGCAATGAATAAGCTCATCAAAGCTAAACAAGGTACACAAGACATGTTATGTGTAAATAAATTGACGAACCTTGTTTTCAAAACCAAGAAAAAATAATGTCAAACAAAATTTTGCTTCCTCCTTTTTTTTCTTTTTTTTTTTTATTAAAAAGGAAAAACAAAAAATAAGTCCTAGAATGAAATGCATGAATGTTATGCAATGCAAATCCTAGAAACAAAAACACCAAAAACCAAAGAACAATGGTCACAAAAGAATAGAGCAATGAAGTACAAGGACCATGCCAGAAAGACTCAATTAGATCGAGTCTTTTGCATCCAAAACCTTTTAGATGCACCCCGAGCATTGGAGTTCTTATTCATGTTTGAGTGATTTCCAACTCCAGGATTGGAATAAAGGTTTAACACCTTTACCAATTCACCAATTAGTGCCATAGGATCTTGTGCTTGAGGCACAAGCACTTTTGGTTTGTTTGCTCTCTTAGCAGCTTGAAGCTTGTAACAGTTAGGACGAATGTGTCCAGACTTTCCACAAAAATGACAAACCTAAACAGGTTTACCATGCATCTTGTCCTTAGATTGGATAGGCTCTTTAGGTTTAGACTCTTTCAAATCAACCCTAATCTTCTTAGGTGGTGAAACTTCTAAAGGTTTGACAACCTCACTCACAGGGGGTTTGACAGTTTCACTCACACCCTCGCTTAGAGAAGGTTCAGAAGAAGATGAAGGAACAAAGATAGTGGAATGAGGTGCAGACACAGAGATGCTCTCAACAAAACCTAAACCAGATTTGTCAGAAGGATACTTTTGAACACTTAACATTTAATCAAGTTTAGAACTAGCAGATCTAGCAACAGATAAATCAAGTTCTAATTTCTTAACTTTATCAATCAACAGCATATTCTCAGTTTTCACATTGTTCAAAAGATCATTAGCATCAAACAATTTAACAAGCAAATTTTTCTTATCAAGCTCAAGAGATTCAATTTTCTTCAGGCCAAGTTCAATATTCATAGCATCCTTTGCGACAACTTTGCAAAGTTTATTATAGGCATCTTGAAGATCTGCATCCTCAGAGAGTTCCCCTTCAGAAGGGTTCTCCTCAGTAGATATGCTTTCATTGACTACAGTAGTAGCAGTGAAAGCAATGAAGTTTTCATCCTCGTCACATCCAAACTCATCATCAGAAACCTCATTATCACTAAGGGTTACAGCCATAGCTTTGCCCTTAGACCTCAAGAATGTTGGACATTCAGATTTAACATGATCATACCCTTGACAACCAAAACATTGAGAACCCAAAGAATTATTTGAAGATTGACCTATTTTATCTCTAGGTTTTTTAGTGTTGCTAACCTTAATGGGATCATTCTTCCTAAAATTTCTAAGTTCAGCAGTGTTTGTATTCCTAGCCCTTCTATTAGTATTCCTAAGAAAGTTTCTAAAGTTCTTGGCAATGTAAGCAATCTCTGTAGCAGAGAGCTCATCATCAAATCCACCAACCTCAACATCATCAACAGACTTAAGAGCCATTGACTTGGATTTGTTAGTTTTAGGTAGGTCTAGCTCATAGGACTGAAGAGATCTTACAAGCTCATCTACAGGGATGGAGGCCACATCCTTGCTCTTAGTAATGGCAGTCACTTTGGGTCTAAAGTCTTCAGTTAAAGATCTAAGAATCTTCCTAACAATTTTAGGTTAATCATAGATTTCACCCAAGTTATAAGCAGAATTAACAATATCATTTAGTTTGGCATAAAATTTATCAAAGGATTTATCATCAGACATCCTAATGCTTTCAAACCTAGAAGTTAATTGCTGCAACTTATTTATTTTGACAGCATTTGTGCTTTCATGCACAGTTTGGAGGATTTTCCAAGCAGTATGAGCAACCTCAACATTTGAGATTCTCTTAAATTCCTCCATAGAAACAGCATTAAAGATGGCATTCATACCTTTGCTATTAAATGCAGCTGCTTCTTTTTAAGAAGTCTGCCACTCACTCACAGGAGTAGTGGGCTTCTCCCATCCGTACTCAACGGAATTCCAAACTCTCTCATCAATGGATTTCAAAAATGCTTTCATCCTTACTTTCCAATAAGCATAGTTATTCCCATCAAAGTGAGGAGGAACAACAAGAGAGTGTCCATGTTCCATGACAATAGGGGTCAAGGATCAGCTTAGAGATCAAAAGATCTACAACAAAAGGAGCTACCTGCTCTGATACCACTTGATAAGGTTTTTAGACCCCTTAAAACAACAATTGGATTAACCTAGTTAATAGCCAAGTGATTAACTTAGTCAATTTATGCAATTCTAGGTTATCACAATCACACAATCATATCAAGAATATAAAGCAGCGAAAATATAAAGAACACAATGATATGATGACCCAGGAAACCACACGGTAAAAACCTGAGGAGGATTTGACCTAACTATTCTCAAGGTAAACCTGAATCCACTATGAAAGAATCGAAGTTCATACAAAAGGACTTACAAGCTCCCCGCTTGAATTCCTAATGCTACCCACCAGTAGAACTTACAGACACGACAACGTACAAGCTCCCCGCTTGTTTTTCTTTAAGCTCCAATGGCAGCAACTGAGTTGATCATCAAGATGTTGAAGTAATTTCTACCTTGAAAACCCTAAGTTTTGTGTAAAAGAAAGCTCCTCTAAATCTCACAAGAGATTTACACAAAACAGAAAAGTATGAGCAATAATACAACAGGAGCAACTCTCAAAACGTGGCTAGGGTTTTGCCTTATATACTTAGGGCAAAAACATAAAACTCTAAACGTTTAATGAGATAGGGCTGAGTTGGAAATTCTGCAGAAAACGCAATTTGGCTAACTTTTGATTGATTGAGTCTGTCCTTCGATCGATCAAGCCAAGCCAAAATGCACTAATATATCTGCAGCCTCTCGATTCCAACTTTACATGAATTATACAACTTTGAGCAAGCCTAAACAAGACTAAACATATTGTTTTGATCATGGTTTGCCAACATTACGCATTAGAGTTCTAAATACATAAAATCCTAAATCTTTAGAACCTAACATAAATATTAAAAACATAAATAAAAATAGTAAATGTTAAAAACAATTATAGGAAAATTGGAAAAAAAATGATAATGGCATAGATGCTGATGTAGTTCAACTAAAGCATAACAATAATAAATATTACGCTTTAGTTTTTAGATGTATCTATATATATATATATATATATATATAGATATGGATACTTTAGCAACATAGTAAATTAAATTTAAATTTTGAGAACCCAGAACAATTCATTTTTAGTAATAGGCATTCGTTGTTTGAACTTGTTCACTACCGTTTAAGCTTGTGCATAAGTGAAAATAAGAAGAATGAGTTACTATTAACAAATAGATGTGAAATTTCTGCTGAAAACAGAATACAAAACAGAAAAATGGAAGAGGTTTCTGCAATCTAATATTTTATGCATTTGCGGTTCCACCAGCACTGACAGCTCCAACACCTTACATTTGAATATTGAAAAACCGCCTAACTTAAATCAATTAAGTTAAACTCGATTCAGATCTATAAAACTTGGTATTAGGTGGCTTTTATAGAGGGCCTTACTTTACTCTAATATGTAGCTCCAATACATCAAAATTCTTCCCAGGGGGTACTAGCATGAGTACTGCTATTGAATTCATGTTTGAAATCAATTTGTCACCAAATATATATATATATATATATATATATCAATGACAGCGGCTGCGAAGATCGTATTTTCTCATAACAGAAGAGGTAAGATTTGCATTCTCTCCTGTATCTTCTTTTGGAGGTATATAGTCAGAATCCTTGAGATTCTCTATGCCATTTGGTATCTTAGTGTCAATCCATTGAGACCAGTCAACATCGCTCTCTACATCCCAAGATTTAACCTTGTTGATTAGATCTTGTAGCATCTTATAATTCAACCTCTCAAAGTCCCTGAAAAATGGTGATGACACTTCCTTTACATGCATAACAGAAATTTGGATTAACTTAAATTTTGCTTGCATCAAATCCTTTTTGACGTACCTGTATGTAAAAATGGCATGTAGAATCTGAACAGAAGTAATAATAACGAAGAACGATCTTATTTGATTGATCAACCATGTTTGTTGGTCAATACCCATTGGCACAAATCAAAGTATAGCAAATTCAATTAAGAATTAATGCAGCACATAGATGATAGACCTGTAAGAAAAATTCATTAACATTAGAGCTCTTGTAAGAAAATATATATACTTTTACATACCTTAGAATACAAAGGTAAATAAACTTACCAATATAAAGCTGGGGCTGACATTGTAAGTTGGCTTTGTACTAGTGAGCACAAGTATAAATATTGATATAGAGTACATAAAGGCAGCTTTGATTAATCGTGACTCGAGCAATAAGGCATTGTGCAAGACAAACAACTTATCTAAAGCAAGAAACATTGGTGCTTGCTTTTGTTCAAAAGCATCCTGCATAATTCAAATTTGATTTCTCAAGATGAGAAACCAATTCAAGAACTTACATGGGTGACTGGATTTCTTAAAAAATACTAGATAAAGATAAAGACAAGCACACCTAAGCTGCTAATATAGACTTTGATTTTTCAAACAGATGGTCATGGGCTTGTTGAATCTGTTCCTGCCGAACAAGCTCTTCTTGCTATTCATGTCCAAATGTAGCTAACTTTTGCAAGATAGTTCTGCAAATTTATATCAAATGACTCAGTAGTCAGTAGATAAATTACGCACATCCAATATAAATTTACCTGTATGACTCTACTGCCTGATTTGCGTTTACCTGCTCTCTTCTAGTGCTTGAGACTGAAATTCGGATAGCAAGTGAAGCCCCTGAAGCGCTTTAGATTGCCCCTCAAGAATTTTATTTTGCTTATCTAAGGAGATTCCGAATACATTCCCAATATCATCAGCTTTGCTTTGTAGCTTAGTCATCTTCATATACATTGCATCTTCCACTTTGTTTATTGTCTTCTCAATTTCACCCGTCTCATTTTGTAGATTGTGTATTCCCATACCAAGGTTATTGTGATACTTATGAATCATTATTGTTTGTTCGTTTCGACCCCTTAATGCAGATTGTTTAACTTAATATATTAGCCAAGTAGTTACTTAGGTTAATTATTCAAATCTAGGTTAAACAACTGTTAGGTTCTAAGGATTTAGGATCTAAATGTTTTAGAACTTCAATATATAATGTTGGCAAACCATGATCAAAACTTAGAGTCAAGAATTAGGCTGCTAAAAGTATGTTTATTGTAAAGTTGAAATCAAGTAATTGCAAAAAATTTATGTTCACTTTCTGCAAGGCTCGATTGATCGAAAATTAGACTCGATCGATCGAAGCTTGTGCAGATTGTTTTTCTGCAGATTTTTCCAACTCAGTCCAAGCCCATATGACATGTAGGGTTATATGTTTTGCCTTAAGTATAAAAGGAAAAACCCTAACCATGTTTTATAGTTGTTGTTTATGCTATGTATATGAATCTCTTGTGAGATCTAGAGGTGTTTGCCTTCATACATACTTAGGGTTATCAAGATTAAGATTGATGTCAAGAGCTCAGTGATCACTTCAGTTGCTGCATAAAGAACTGAAAGAAAAACACAAGTGAGAGTACTTGTGGTTGCTGTGAATCCAAGAAAGAAGTAGTCTGTGGACTCGTAGCTATCACGTGGTGG